>OZ010645.1:23711977-24037812 GCA_963932195.1 Empis livida | reverse complement strand
CTTTTTCAAAATATATTCAAAATTGCCCGAAAAATCGGGAAAATATGGAAATTTAATTATATTCTATACAAAACATCAGAATTTGTAGCAAAAAAATGAAAACCCTTACAACTGAAAGCAATCCTCACATATATAGTATCGCCGTGTAGGGAATTTAATTTCTAGCGAATTTCCGAAGACTTTTTCGAAAAATAATCAAAATTGCCGGAGAAATCGGGAAAATATGGAAATTTAATGAGATTCAATACAGAATATCAGAATTTGTAGCCAAAAAATGAAAACCCTTAAAACTGACAGCAATCCCCACATATTTGGTATCTCCGTGTAGGGAATATAATTTCTAGCGCATTTCCGAAGACCTTTTCTAAAAATATTTAAAATTGCCCGAGAAATCGGGAAAATATGGAAATTTAATGAGATTCAATACAAAACATCAGCATTTGTAGCAAAAAAAAAAAGAAAACCCTTAAAACTGAAAGCAATCCCCACATATTTGGTATCTCCATTTAGGGAATTTAATTTCTAGCGAATTTCCGAAGACTTTTTCAAAAATATTCAAAATTGCCGGAGAAATCGGGAAAATATGGAAATTTAATGAGATTCAATACAGAATATCAGAATTTGTAGCAAAAAAATGCAAACCCTTAAAACTGAAAGCAATCCCCACATATTTAATATCTCCGTGTAGGGAATTTAATTTCTAGCGAATTTCCGAAGAGTTTTTCGAAAATATGCAAAACAGCCCGAGAAATCGGGAAAATATGGAAATTTAATAAGATTCTATACAAAACATCAGAATTTGTAGCACAAAAATGAAAACCCTTAAAGCTGAAAGCAATCCCCACATATTTGGTATCGCCTTGGAGGGAATTTAATTTCAAGCGCACTTCCGAAGACCTTTTCGAAAAATATTCAAAATTGCCCGACAAATCGGGAAAATATGGAAATTTAATGATATTCAATACAAAACATCACAATTTGTAGCAAAAAAATGAAAACCCATAAAGCTGAAAGCAATCCCCACATATTTGGTATCGCCGTGTAGGGAATTTAATTTCTAGCGAATTTCCGAACAGCTTTTCGAAAAATATTCAACACTGCCCGAGAAATCGGGAAAATATGGAAATTTAATAAGATTCAATACAAAACATCAGAATTTGTAGCAAAAAACTGAAAACCCTTAAAGCTGAAAGCAATCCCCACATATTTGGAATCGCCGTGTAGGGGATTTAATTTCTATCGAATTTCCGAAGACCTTTTCTAAAAATATTAAAAATTGCCCGAGAAATCGGGAAAATATTGAAATTTAATGAGGTTCAATACGAAACATCAGAATTTGTAGTAAAAAATGAAAACCCTTAAAACTAAAAGCAATCCCCACATATTTGGTATCTCCGAGTAGGGAATTTAATTTCTAGCGCACTTCCGAAGACCGTTTCGAAAAATATTCAAAATTGCCCGACAAATCGGGAAAATATGGAAATTTAATGAGGTTCAATACGAAACATCAGAATTTGTAGTAAAAAATGAAAACCCTTAAAACTAAAAGCAATCCCCACATATTTGGTATCTCCGAGAAGGGAATTTAATTTCTAGCGCACTTCCGAAGACCTTTTCGAAAAATATTCTAAATTGCAAGAGAGATCGGGAAAATATCGAAATTTAATGATATGCAATACAAAACATCACAATTTGTAGCAAAAAAATGAAAACCCATAAAGCTGAAAGCAATCCCCACATATTTGGTATCGCCTTGGAGGGAATTTAATTTCAAGCGCACTTCCGAAGACCTTTTCGAAAAATATTCAAAATTGCCCGACAAATCGGGAAAATATGGAAATTTAATGATATTCAATACAAAACATCACAATTTGTAGCAAAAAAATGAAAACCCATAAAGCTGAAAGCAATCCCCCACATATTTGGTATCGCCGTGTAGGGAATTTAATTTCTAGCGAATTTCCGAAGAGTTTTTCGAAAAATATGCAAAACAGCCCGAGAAATCGGGAAAATATGGAAATTTAATAAGAGTCAATGCAAAACATCAGAATTTGTAGCATAAAAATGAAAACACTTAAAACTGAAAGCAATCCCCACATATTTGGTATCGCCGTGGAGGGAATTTAATTTCAAGCGCACTTCCGAAGACCTTTTCGAAAAATATTCAAAATTGCCCGACAAATCGGGAAAATATGGAAATTTAATGATATTCAATACAAAACATCACAATTTGTAGCAAAAAAATGAAAACCCATAAAGCTGAAAGCAATCCCCACATATTTGGTATCGCCGTGTAGGGAATTTAATTTCTAGCGAATTTCCGAACAGCTTTTCGAAAAATATTCAACACTGCCCGAGAAATCGGGAAAATATTGAAATTTAATGAGGTTCAATACGAAACATCAGAATTTGTAGTAAAAAATGAAAACCCTTAAAACTAAAAGCAATCCCCACATATTTGGTATCTCCGAGTAGGGAATTTAATTTCTAGCGCACTTCCGAAGACCTTTTCGAAAAATATTCTAGATTGCCAGAGAGATCGGGAAAATATCGAAATTTAATGATATTCAATACAAAACATCACAATTTGTAGCAAAAAAATGAAAACCCATAAAGCTGAAAGCAATCCCCACATATTTGGTATCGCCGTGTAGGGAATTTAATTTCTAGCGCATTTGCGAAGAGTTTTTCGAAAAATATGCAAAACAGCCCGAGAAATCGGGAAAATATGGAAATTTAATAAGAGTCAATGCAAAACATAAGAATTTGTAGCATAAATATGAAAACACTTAAAACTGAAAGCAATCCCCACATATTTGGTATCGCCGTGGAGGGAATTTCATTTCAAGCGCACTTCCGAAGACCTTTTCGAAAAATATTTAAAATTTCCCGACAAATCGGGAAAATATGGAAATTTAATGATATTCAATACAAAACATCACAATTTGTAGCAAAAAAATGAAAACCCATAAAGCTGAAAGCAATCCCCACATATTTGGTATCGCCGTGTAGGGAATTTAATTTCTAGCAAATTTCCGAACAGCTTTTCGAAAAATATTAAAAATTGCCCGAGAAATCGGGAAAATATTGAAATTTAATGAGGTTCAATACGAAACATCAGAATTTGTAGTAAAAAATGAAAACCCTTAAAACTAAAAGCAATCCCCACATATTTGGTATCTCCGAGTAGGGAATTTAATTTCTAGCGCACTTCCGAAGACCTTTTCGAAAAATATTCTAAATTGCCAGAGAGATCGGCAAAATATCGAAATTTAATGATATTCAATACAAAACATCACAATTTGTAGCAAAAAAATGAAAACCCATAAAGCTGAAAGCAATCCCCACATATTTGGTATCGCCGTGTAGGGAATTTAATTTCTAGCGAATTTCCGAAGAGTTTTTCGAAAAATATGCAAAACAGCCCGAGAAATCGGGAAAATATGGAAATTTAATAAGAGTCAATGCAAAACATAAGAATTTGTAGCATAAATATGAAAACACTTAAAACTGAAAGCAATCCCCACATATTTGGTATCGCCGTGGAGGGAATTTCATTTCAAGCGCACTTCCGAAGACCTTGTCGAAAAATATTCAAAATTGCCCGACAAATCGGGAAAATATGGAAATTTAATGATATTCAATACAAAACATCACAATTTGTAGCAAAAAAATGAAAACCCATAAAGCCGAAAGCAATCCCCACATATTTGGTATCGCCGTGTAGGGAATTTAATTTCTAGCGAATTTCCGAAGAGTTTTTCGAAAAATATGCAAAACAGCCCGAGAAATCGGGAAAATATGAAAATTTAATAAGAGTCAATGAAAAACATCAGAATTTGTAGCATAAAAATGAAAACACTTAAAACTAAAAGCAATCCCCACATATTTGGTATCGCCGTGAAGGGAATTTAATTTCTAGCGAATTTCCGAAGACCTTTTCGAAAAATATTCAAAATTGGCCGAGAAATCGGGAAAATATGAAAATTTAATGAGATTCAATACAAAACATCAGAATTTGTAGCAAAAAAATGAAAACCCTTAAAACTGAAAGCCATCCCCACATATTTGGTATCTCCTTGTAGGGAATTTAATTTCTAGCGAATTTCCGAAGACCTTTTCGAAAAATATTCAAAATTGCTCGAGAAATGGGGAAAATATGGAAATTTAATGAGATTCAATACAAAACATCAGAATTTGTAGCAAAAAATGAAAACCCGTAAAACTGAAAGCAATCCCCGCATATTTGGTATTGCCGTGTAGGGAATTTAATTTCTAGCGAATTTCCGAAGACCTTTTCTAAAAATATTCAAAATTGCCCGAGAAATCGGGAAAATATGGATATTTAATGAGGTTCAATACAAAACATCAGAATTTGTAGCAAAAAAATGAAAACCCTTAAACTAAAAGCAATCCCCACATATTTGGTATTGCCGTGTAGGGAATTTAATTTCTAGCGAATTCCCGAAGACCTTTTCTAAAAATATTCCAAATTACCCGAGAAATCGGTAAAATATGAAATTTAATGAGATTCAATACAAAACATCAGAATTTGTAGCAAAAAAATGAAAACCCTTAAAACTGAAAGCAATCCCCACATATTTGGTATCTCCGTGTAGGGAATTTAATTTCTAGCGCATTTGCGAAGACTTTTTCAAAAAATATTCAAAATTGCCCGAAAAATCGGGAAAATATGGAAATTTAATGATATTCAATACAAAACATCAGAATTTGTAGCAAAAAAATCAAAACCCTTACAACTGAAAGCAATCCCCACATATTTAGTATCGCCGTGTAGGGAATTTAATTTCTAGCGAATTTCCGAAGACCTTTTCTAAAAATATTCAAAATTGCCCGAGAAATCGGGTAAATATGGAAATTTAACGAGGTTCAATACAAAACATCAGAATTTGTAGCAAAAAAATGAAAACCCTTAAACTAAAATCAATCCCCACATATTTGGTATTGCCGTGTAGGGAATTTAATTTCTAGCGAATTTCCGAAGACCTTTTCTAAAAATATTCAAAATTGCCCGAGAAATCGGGAAAATATGGAAATTTAATGAGATTCAATACAAAACATCAGAATTTGTAGCAAAAAAATGAAAACCCTCAAAACTGAAAGCAATCCCCACATATTTGGTATTGCCGTGTAGGGAATTTAATTTCTAGCGAATTTCCGAAGACCTTTTCTAAAAATATTAAAAATTGCCCGAGAAATCGGGAAAATATTGAAATTTAATGAGGTTCAATACGAAACATCAGAATTTGTAGTAAAAAAATGAAAACCCTTAAAACTAAAAGCAATCCCCACATATGTGGTATCTCCGAGTAGGGAATTTAATTTCTAGCGCACTTCCGAAGACCTTTCGAAAAATATTCAAAATTGCCCGAGAGATCGGGAAAATATCGAAATTTAATGATATTCAATACAAAACATCACAATTTGTAGCAAAAAAATGAAAACCCATAAAGCTAAAAGCAATCCCCACATATTTGGTATCGCCGTGTAGGGAATTTAATTTCTAGCGAATTTCCGAAGAGTTTTTCGAAAAATATGCAAAACAGCCCGAGAAATCGGGAAAATATGGAAATTTAATAAGAGTCAATGCAAAACATCAGAATTTGTAGCATAAAAATGAAAACACTTAAAACTGAAAGCAATCCCCACATATTTGGTATCGCCGTGTAGGGAATTTAATTTCTAGCGAATTTCCGAAGACCTTTTCAAAAAATATTCAAAATTGGCCGAGAAATCGGGAAAATATGAAAATTTAATGAGATTCAATACAAAACATCAGAATTTGTAACAAAAGATGAAAACCCTTAAAACTGAAAGCCATCCCCACATATTTGGTATCTCCTTGTAGGGAATTTAATTTCTAGCGAATTTCCGAAGACCTTTTCGAAAAATATTCAAAATTGCTCGAGAAATGGGGAAAATATGGAAATTTAATGAGATTCAATACAAAACATCAGAATTTGTAGCAAAAAAATGAAAACCCTTAAAACTGAAAGCAATCCCCACATATTTGGTATTTAATTTCTAGCGAATTTCCAATGACCTTTTCTAAAAATATTCAAAATTGCCCGAGAAATCGGGAAAATATGAAAATTTAATGAGGTTCAATACAAAACATCAGAATTTGTAGCAAAAAAATGAAAACCCTTAAACTAAAAGCAATCCCCACATATTTGGTATTGCCGTGTAGGGAATTTAATTTCTAACGAATTTCCGAAGACCTTTTCTAAAAATATTCAAAATTGCCCGAGAAATCGGGTAAATATGGAAATTTAACGAGGTTCAATACAAAACATCAGAATTTGTAGCAAAAAAATGAAAACCCTTAAACTAAAATCAATCCCCACATATTTGGTATTGCCGTGTAGGGAATTTAATTTCTAGCGAATTTCCGAAGACCTTTTCTAAAAATATTCAAAATTGCCCGAGAAATCGGGAAAATATGGAAATTTAATGAGATTCAATACAAAACATCAGAATTTGTAGCAAAAAAATGAAAACCCTCAAAACTGAAAGCAATCCCCACATATTTGGTATTGCCGTGTAGGGAATTTAATTTCTAGCGAATTTCCGAAGACCTTTTCTAAAAATATTAAAAATTGCCCGAGAAATCGGGAAAATATTGAAATTTAATGAGGTTCAATACGAAACATCAGAATTTGTAGTAAAAAAATGAAAACCCTTAAAACTAAAAGCAATCCCCACATATGTGGTATCTCCGAGTAGGGAATTTAATTTCTAGCGCACTTCCGAAGACCTTTCGAAAAATATTCAAAATTGCCCGAGAGATCGGGAAAATATCGAAATTTAATGATATTCAATACAAAACATCACAATTTGTAGCAAAAAAATGAAAACCCATAAAGCTGAAAGCAATCCCCACATATTTGGTATCGCCGTGTAGGGAATTTAATTTCTAGCGAATTTCCGAAGAGTTTTTCGAAAAATATGCAAAACAGCCCGAGAAATCGGGAAAATATGGAAATTTAATAAGAGTCAATGCAAAACATCAGAATTTGTAGCATAAAAATGAAAACACTTAAAACTGAAAGCAATCCCCACATATTTGGTATCGCCGTGTAGGGAATTTAATTTCTAGCGAATTTCCGAAGACCTTTTCAAAAAATATTCAAAATTGGCCGAGAAATCGGGAAAATATGAAAATTTAATGAGATTCAATACAAAACATCAGAATTTGTAACAAAAGATGAAAACCCTTAAAACTGAAAGCCATCCCCACATATTTGGTATCTCCTTGTAGGGAATTTAATTTCTAGCGAATTTCCGAAGACCTTTTCGAAAAATATTCAAAATTGCTCGAGAAATGGGGAAAATATGGAAATTTAATGAGATTCAATACAAAACATCAGAATTTGTAGCAAAAAAATGAAAACCCTTAAAACTGAAAGCAATCCCCACATATTTGGTATTTAATTTCTAGCGAATTTCCAATGACCTTTTCTAAAAATATTCAAAATTGCCCGAGAAATCGGGAAAATATGAAAATTTAATGAGGTTCAATACAAAACATCAGAATTTGTAGCAAAAAAATGAAAACCCTTAAACTAAAAGCAATCCCCACATATTTGGTATTGCCGTGTAGGGAATTTAATTTCTAACGAATTTCCGAAGACCTTTTCGAAAAATATTCAAAATTGCCCGAGAAATCGGTAAAATATGGAAATTTAATGAGATTCAATACAAAACATCAGAATTTGTAGCAAAAAAATGAAAACCCTTAAAACTGAAAGCAATCCCCACATAATTGGTATCTCCGTGTAGGGAATTTAATTTCTAGCGCATTTGCGAAGACTTTTTCAAAAAATATTCAAAATTGCCCGAAAAATCGGGAAAATATGGAAATTTAATGATATTCAATACAAAACATCAGAATTTGTAGCAAAAAAATGAAAACCCTTAAAACTGAAAGCAATCCCCACATATTTGGTATCGCCGTGTAGGGAATTTAATTTCTAGCGAATTTCCGAAGACCTTTTCAAAAAATATTCAAAATTGGCCGAGAAATCGGGAAAATATGAAAATTTAATGAGATTCAATACAAAACATCAGAATTTGTAACAAAAGATGAAAACCCTTAAAACTGAAAGCCATCCCCACATATTTGGTATCTCCTTGTAGGGAATTTAATTTCTAGCGAATTTCCGAAGACCTTTTCGAAAAATATTCAAAATTGCTCGAGAAATGGGGAAAATATGGAAATTTAATGAGATTCAATACAAAACATCAGAATTTGTAGCAAAAAAATGAAAACCCTTAAA
The DNA here is from genome assembly GCA_963932195.1 of Empis livida. Classification (NCBI taxonomy): domain Eukaryota; kingdom Metazoa; phylum Arthropoda; class Insecta; order Diptera; family Empididae; genus Empis; species Empis livida. The sequence continues at coordinate 24,029,512 of OZ010645.1, read as the reverse complement.
ACTGAAAGCAATCCCCACATATTTGGTATTTAATTTCTAGCGAATTTCCAATGACCTTTTCTAAAAATATTCAAAATTGCCCGAGAAATCGGGAAAATATGAAAATTTAATGAGGTTCAATACAAAACATCAGAATTTGTAGCAAAAAAATGAAACCCTTAAACTAAAAGCAATCCCCACATATTTGGTATCGCCGTGTAGGGAATTTAATTTCTAACGAATTTCCGAAGACCTTTTCGAAAAAATATTCAAAATTGCCAGAGAGATCGGGTAAATATGGAAATTTAATGAGGTTCAATACAAAACATAAGAATATGTAGCAAAAAAATGAAAACCCTTAAACTAAAAGCAATCCCCACATATTTGGTATTGCCGTGTAGGGAATTTAATTTCTAGCGAATTTCCGAAGAGTTTTTCGAAAAATATGCAAAACAGCCCGAGAAATCGGGAAAATATGGAAATTTAATAAAAGTCAATGCAAAACATCAGAATTTGTAGCATAAAAATGAAAACCCTTAAAACTGAAAGCAATCCCCACATATTTGGTATTTAATTTCTAGCGAATTTCCAATGACCTTTTCTAAAAATATTCAAAATTGCCCGAGAAATCGGGAAAATATGAAAATTTAATGAGGTTCAATACAAAACATCAGAATTTGTAGCAAAAAAATGAAAACCCTTAAACTAAAAGCAATCCCCACATATTTGGTATTGCCGTGTAGGGAATTTAATTTCTAACGAATTTCCGAAGACCTTTTCGAAAAATATTCAAAATTGCCCGAGAAATCGGTAAAATATGGAAATTTAATGAGATTCAATACAAAACATCAGAATTTGTAGCAAAAAAATGAAAACCCTTAAAACTGAAAGCAATCCCCACATAATTGGTATCTCCGTGTAGGGAATTTAATTTCTAGCGCATTTGCGAAGACTTTTTCAAAAAATATTCAAAATTGCCCGAAAAATCGGGAAAATATGGAAATTTAATGATATTCAATACAAAACATCAGAATTTGTAGCAAAAAAATGAAAAGCTTTACAACTGAAAGCAATCCACACATAATTGGTATCGCCGTGTAGGGAATTTAATTTCTAACGAATTTCCGAAGACCTTTTCGAAAAATATTCAAAATTGCCAGAGAGATCGGGTAAATATGGAAATTTAATGAGGTTCAATACAAAACATCAGAATTTGTAGCAAAAAAATGAAAACCCTTAAACTAAAAGCAATCCCCACATATTTGGTATTGCCGTGTAGGGAATTTAATTTCTAGCGAATTTCCGAAGAGTTTTTCGAAAAATATGCAAAACAGCCCGAGAAATCGGGAAAATATGGAAATTTAATAAAAGTCAATGCAAAACATCAGAATTTGTAGCATAAAAATGAAAACACTTAAAACTGAAAGCAATCCCCACATATTTGGTATCGCCGTGGAGGGAATTTAATTTCAAGCGCACTTCCGAAGACCTTTTCGAAAAATATTCAAAATTGCCCGACAAATCGGGAAAATATGGAAATTTAATGATATTCAATACAAAACATCACAATTTGTAGCAAAAAAATGAAAACCCATAAAGCTGAAAGCAATCCCCACATATTTGGTATCGCCGTGTAGGGAATTTAATTTCTAGCGAATTTCCGAATAGCTTTTCGAAAAATATTCAACACTGCCCGATAAATCGGGAAAATATTGAAATTTAATGAGGTTCAATACGAAACATCAGAATTTGTAGTAAAAAATGAAAACCCTTAAAACTAAAAGCAATCCCCACATATTTGGTATCTCCGAGTAGGGAATTTAATTTCTAGCGCACTTCCGAAGACCTTTTCGAAAAATATTCTAAATTGCCAGAGAGATCGGGAAAATATCGAAATTTAATGATATTCAATACAAAACATCACAATTTGTAGCAAAAAAATGAAAACCCATAAAGCTGAAAGCAATCCCCACATATTTGGTATCGCCGTGTAGGGAATTTAATTTCTAGCGAATTTCCGAAGAGTTTTTCGAAAAATATGCAAAACAGCCCGAGAAATCGGGAAAATATGGAAATTTAATAAGAGTCAATGCAAAACATCAGAATTTGTAGCATAAAAATGAAAACACTTAAAACTGAAAGCAATCCCCACATATTTGGTATCGCCGTGGAGGGAATTTAATTTCAAGCGCACTTCCGAAGACCTTTTCGAAAAATATTCAAAATTGCCCGACAAATCGGGAAAATATGGAAATTTAATGATATTCAATACAAAACATCACAATTTGTAGCAAAAAAATGAAAACCCATAAAGCTGAAAGCAATCCCCACATATTTGGTATCGCCGTGTAGGGAATTTAATTTCTAGCGAATTTCCGAACAGCTTTTCGAAAAATATTCAACACTGCCCGAGAAATCGGGAAAATATGGAAATTTAATAAGATTCAATACAAAACATCAGAATTTGTAGCAAAAAACTGAAAACCTTTAAAGCTGAAAGCAATCCCCACATATTTGGTATCGCCGTGTAGGGAATTTAATTTCTATCGAATTTCCGAAGACCTTTTCTAAAAACATTAAAAATTGCCCGAGAAATCGGGAAAATATTGAAATTTAATGAGGTTCAATACGAAACATCAGAATTTGTAGTAAAAAATGAAAACCCTTAAAACTAAAAGCAATCCCCACATATTTGGTATCTCCGAGTAGGGAATTTAATTTCTAGCGCACTTCCGAAGACCTTTTCGAAAAATATTCTAAATTGCCAGAGAGATCGGGAAAATATCGAAATTTAATGATATTCAATACAAAATATCACAATTTGTAGCAAAAAAATGAAAACCCATAAAGCTGAAAGCAATCCCCACATATTTGGTATCGCCGTGTAGGGAATTTAATTTCTAGCGAATTTCCGAAGAGTTTTTCGAAAAATATGCAAAACAGCCCGAGAAATCGGGAAAATATGGAAATTTAATAAGAGTCAATGCAAAACATCAGAATTTGTAGCATAAAAATGAAAACACTTAAAACTGAAAGCAATCCCCACATATTTGGTATCGCCGTGTAGGGAATTTAATTTCTAGCGAATTTCCGAAGACCTTTTCGAAAAATATTCAAAATTGGCCGAGAAATCGGGAAAATATGAAAATTTAATGAGATTCAATACAAAACATCAGAATTTGTAGCAAATAAATGAAAACCCTTAAAACTGAAAGCCATCCCCACATATTTGGTATCTCCTTGTAGGGAATTTAATTTCTAGCGAATTTCCGAAGACCTTTTCGAAAAATATTCAAAATTGGTCGAGAAATGGGGAAAATATGGAAATTTAATGAGATTCAATACAAAACATCAGAATTTGTAGCAAAAAAATGAAAACCCTTAAAACTGAAAGCAATCCCCACATATTTGGTATTGCCGTGTAGGGAATTTAATTTCTAGCGAATTTCCGAAGACCTTTTCTAAAAACATTCAAAATTGCCCGAGAAATCGGGAAAATATGGATATTTAATGAGGTTCAATACAAAACATCAGAATTTGTAGCAAAAAAATGAAAACCCTTAAACTAAAATCAATCCCCACATCTTTGGTATTGCCGTGTAGGGAATTTAATTTCTAGCGAATTTCCGAAGACCTTTTCTAAAAAAACATTCAAAATTGCCCGAGAAATCGGGAAAATATGGATATTTAATGAGGTTCAATACAAAACATCAGAATTTGTAGCAAAAAAATGAAAACCCTTAAACTAAAATCAATCCCCACATATTTGGTATTGCCGTGTAGGGAATTTAATTGCTAGCGAATTCCCGAAGACCTTTTCTAAAAATATTCCAAATTACCCGAGAAATCGGTAAAATATGAAATTTAATGAGATTCAATACAAAACATCAGAATTTGTAGCAAAAAAATCAAAACCCTTACAACTGAAAGCAATCCCCACATATTTGGTATCGCCGTGTAGGGAATTTAATTTCTAGCGCATTTCCGAAGACCTTTTCTAAAAACATTCAAAATTGCCCGAGAAATCGGGAAAATATGGATATTTAATGAGGTTCAATACAAAACATCAGAATTTGTAGCAAAAAAATGAAAACCCTTAAACTAAAAGCAATCCCCACATATTTGGTATTGCCGTGTAGGGAATTTAATTTCTAGCGAATTTCCGAAGACCTTTTCGAAAAATATTCAAAATTGCTCGAGAAATGGGGAAAATATGGAAATTTAATGAGATTCAATACAAAACATCAGAATTTGTAGCAAAAAAATGAAAACCCTTAAAACTGAAAGCAATCCCCACATATTTGTTATTGCCGTGTAGGGAATTTAATTTCTAGCGAATTTCCGAAGACCTTTTCTAAAAACATTCAAAATTGCCCGAGAAATCGGGAAAATATGGATATTTAATGAGGTTCAATACAAAACATCAGAATTTGTAGCAAAAAAATGAAAACCCTTAAACTAAAATCAATCCCCACATATTTGGTATTGCCGTGTAGGGAATTTAATTTCTAATTCCAAATTACCCGAGAAATCGGTTAAATATGAAATTTAATGAGATTCAATACAAAACATCAGAATTTGTAGCAAAAAAATGAAAACCCTTAAAACTGAAAGCAATCCCCACATATTTGGTATCTCCGTGTAGGGAATTTAATTTCTAGCGCATTTGCGAAGACTTTTTCAAAAAATATTCAAAATTGCCCGAAAAATCGGGAAAATATGGAAATTTAATGATATTCAATACAAAACATCAGAATTTGTAGCAAAAAAATCAAAACCCTTACAACTGAAAGCAATCCCCACATATTTGGTATCGCCGTGTAGGGAATTTAATTTCTAGCGAATTTCCGAAGACCTTTTCTAAAAATATTCAAAATTGCCCGAGAAATCGGGTAAATATGGAAATTTAATGAGGTTCAATACAAAACATCAGAATTTGTAGCAAAAAAATGAAAACCCTTAAACTAAAAGCAATCCCCACATATTTGGTATTGCCGTGTAGGGAATTTAATTTCTAGCGAATTTCCGAAGACCTTTTCTAAAAATATTCAAAATTGCCCGAGAAATCGGGAAAATATGGAAATTTAATGAGATTCAATACAAAACATCAGAATTTGTAGCAAAAAAAATGAAAACCCTCAAAACTGAAAGCAATCCCCACATATTTGGTATTGCCGTGTAGGGAATTTAATTTCTAGCGAATTTCCGAAGACCTTTTCTAAAAATATTAAAAATTGCCCGAGAAATCGGGAAAATATTGAAATTTAATGAGGTTCAATACGAAACATCAGAATTTGTAGTAAAAAAATGAAAACCCTCAAAACTGAAAGCAATCCCCACATATTTGGTATTGCCGTGTAGGGAATTTAATTTCTAGCGAATTTCCGAAGACCTTTTCTAAAAATATTAAAAATTGCCCGAGAAATCGGGAAAATATTGAAATTTAATGAGGTTCAATACGAAACATCAGAATTTGTAGTAAAAAAATGAAAACCCTTAAAACTAAAAGCAATCCCCACATATGTGGTATCTCCGAGTAGGAAATTTAATTTCTAGCGCACTTCCGAAGACCTTTCGAAAAATATTCAAAATTGCCCGAGAGATCGGGAAAATATCGAAATTTAATGATATTCAATACAAAACATCACAATTTGTAGCAAAAAAATGAAAACCCATAAAGCTGAAAGCAATCCCCACATATTTGGTATCGCCATGTAGGGAATTTAATTTCTAGCGAATTTCCGAAGAGTTTTTCGAAAAATATGCAAAACAGTCCGAGAAATCGGGAAAATATGGAAATTTAATAAGAGTCAATGCAAAACATCAGAATTTGTAGCATAAAAATGAAAACACTTAAAACTGAAAGCAATCCCCACATATTTGGTATCGCCGTGTAGGGAATTTAATTTCTAGCGAATTTCCGAAGACCTTTTCGAAAAATATTCAAAATTGGCCGAGAAATCGGGAAAATATGAAAATTTAATGAGATTCAATACAAAACATCAGAATTTGTAACAAAAGATGAAAACCCTTAAAACTGAAAGCCATCCCCACATATTTGGTATCTCCTTGTAGGGAATTTAATTTCTAGCAAATTTCCGAAGACCTTTTCGAAAAATATTCAAAATTGCTCGAGAAATGGGGAAAATATGGAAATTTAATGAGATTCAATACAAAACATCAGAATTTGTAGCAAAAAAATGAAAACCCTTAAAACTGAAAGCAATCCCCACATATTTGGTATTTAATTTCTAGCGAATTTCCGATGACCTTTTCTAAAAATATTCAAAATTGCCCGAGAAATCGGGAAAATATGGAAATTTAATGAGATACAATACAAAACATCAGAATTTGTAGCAAAAAAATGAAAACCCTTAAACTAAAAGCAATCCCCACATATTTGGTATTGCCGTGTAGGGAATTTAATTTCTAACGAATTTCCGAAGACCTTTTCGAAAAATATTGAAAATTGCCCGAGAAATCGGTAAAATATGGAAATTTAATGAGATTCAATACAAAACATCAGAATTTGTAGCAAAAAAATGAAAACCCTTAAAACTGAAAGCAATCCCCACATAATTGGTATCTCCGTGTAGGGAATTTAATTTCTAGCGCATTTGCGAAGACTTTTTCAAAAAATATTCAAAATTGCCCGAAAAATCAAATATTTAGTATCGCCGTGTAGGGAATTTAATTTCTAACGAATTTCCGAAGAGTTTTTCGAAAAATATGCAAAACAGCCCGAGAAATCGGGAAAATATTGAAATTTAATGAGGTTCAATACGAAACATCAGAATTTGTAGTAAAAAATGAAAACCCTTAAAACTAAAAGCAATCCCCACATATTTGGTATCTCCGAGTAGGGAATTTAATTTCTAGCGCACTTCCGAAGACCTTTTCGAAAAATATTCTAAATTGCCAGAGAGATCGGGAAAATATCGAAATTTAATGATATTCAATACAAAACATCACAATTTGTAGCAAAAAAATGAAAACCCATAAAGCTGAAAGCAATCCCCACATATTTGGTATCGCCGTGTAGGGAATTTAATTTCTAGCGAATTTCCGAAGAGTTTTTCGAAAAATATGCAAAACAGCCCGAGAAATCGGGAAAATATGGAAATTTAATAAGAGTCAATGCAAAACATCAGAATTTGTAGCATAAAAATGAAAACACTTAAAACTGAAAGCAATCCCCACATATTTGGTATCGCCGTGGAGGGAATTTAATTTCAAGCGCACTTCCGAAGACCTTTTCGAAAAATATTCAAAATTGCCCGACAAATCGGGAAAATATGGAAATTTAATGATATTCAATACAAAACATCACAATTTGTAGCAAAAAAATGAAAACCCATAAAGCTGAAAGCAATCCCCACATATTTGGTATCGCCGTGTAGGGAATTTAATTTCTAGCGAATTTCCGAACAGCTTTTCGAAAAATATTCAACACTGCCCGAGAAATCGGGAAAATATGGAAATTTAATAAGATTCAATACAAAACATCAGAATTTGTAGCAAAAAACTGAAAACCTTTAAAGCTGAAAGCAATCCCCACATATTTGGTATCGCCGTGTAGGGAATTTAATTTCTATCGAATTTCCGAAGACCTTTTCTAAAAACATTAAAAATTGCCCGAGAAATCGAACATCAGAATTTGTAGTAAAAAATGAAAACCCTTAAAACTAAAAGCAATCCCCACATATTTGGTATCTCCGAGTAGGGAATTTAATTTCTAGCGCACTTCCGAAGACCTTTTCGAAAAATATTCTAAATTGCCAGAGAGATCGGGAAAATATCGAAATTTAATGATATTCAATACAAAATATCACAATTTGTAGCAAAAAAATGAAAACCCATAAAGCTGAAAGCAATCCCCACATATTTGGTATCGCCGTGTAGGGAATTTAATTTCTAGCGAATTTCCGAAGAGTTTTTCGAAAAATATGCAAAACAGCCCGAGAAATCGGGAAAATATGGAAATTTAATAAGAGTCAATGCAAAACATCAGAATTTGTAGCATAAAAATGAAAACACTTAAAACTGAAAGCAATCCCCACATATTTGGTATCGCCGTGTAGGGAATTTAATTTCTAGCGAATTTCCGAAGACCTTTTCGAAAAATATTCAAAATTGGCCGAGAAATCGGGAAAATATGGAAATTTAATGATATTCAATACAAAACATCAGAATTTGTAGTAAAAAAATGAAAACCCTTAAAACTGAAAGCCATCCCCACATATTTGGTATCTCCTTGTAGGGAATTTAATTTCTAGCGAATTTCCGAAGACCTTTTCGAAAAATATTCAAAATTGGTCGAGAAATGTGGAAAATATGGAAATTTAATGAGATTCAATACAAAACATCAGAATTTGTAGCAAAAAAATGAAAACCCTTAAAACTGAAAGCAATCCCCACATATTTGGTATTGCCGTGTAGGGAATTTAATTTCTAGCGAATTTCCGAAGACCTTTTCTAAAAACATTCAAAATTGCCCGAGAAATCGGGAAAATATGGATATTTAATGAGGTTCAATACAAAACATCAGAATTTGTAGCAAAAAAATGAAAACCCTTAAACTAAAATCAATCCCCACATCTTTGGTATTGCCGTGTAGGGAATTTAATTTCTAGCGAATTTCCGAAGACCTTTTCTAAAAAAACATTCAAAATTGCCCGAGAAATCGGGAAAATATGGATATTTAATGAGGTTCAATACAAAACATCAGAATTTGTAGCAAAAAAATGAAAACCCTTAAACTAAAATCAATCCCCACATATTTGGTATTGCCGTGTAGGGAATTTAATTGCTAGCGAATTCCCGAAGACCTTTTCTAAAAATATTCCAAATTACCCGAGAAATCGGTAAAATATGAAATTTAATGAGATTCAATACAAAACATCAGAATTTGTAGCAAAAAAATCAAAACCCTTACAACTGAAAGCAATCCCCACATATTTGGTATCGCCGTGTAGGGAATTTAATTTCTAGCGCATTTCCGAAGACCTTTTCTAAAAACATTCAAAATTGCCCGAGAAATCGGGAAAATATGGATATTTAATGAGGTTCAATACAAAACATCAGAATTTGTAGCAAAAAAATGAAAACCCTTAAACTAAAAGCAATCCCCACATATTTGGTATTGCCGTGTAGGGAATTTAATTTCTAGCGAATTTCCGAAGACCTTTTCGAAAAATATTCAAAATTGCTCGAGAAATGGGGAAAATATGGAAATTTAATGAGATTCAATACAAAACATCAGAATTTGTAGCAAAAAAATGAAAACCCTTAAAACTGAAAGCAATCCCCACATATTTGTTATTGCCGTGTAGGGAATTTAATTTCTAGCGAATTTCCGAAGACCTTTTCTAAAAACATTCAAAATTGCCCGAGAAATCGGGAAAATATGGATATTTAATGAGGTTCAATACAAAACATCAGAATTTGTAGCAAAAAAATGAAAACCCTTAAACTAAAATCAATCCCCACATATTTGGTATTGCCGTGTAGGGAATTTAATTTCTAGCGAATTCCCGAAGACCTTTTCTAAAAATATTCCAAATTACCCGAGAAATCGGTTAAATATGAAATTTAATGAGATTCAATACAAAACATCAGAATTTGTAGCAAAAAAATGAAAACCCTTAAAACTGAAAGCAATCCCCACATATTTGGTATCTCCGTGTAGGGAATTTAATTTCTAGCGCATTTGCGAAGACTTTTTCAAAAAATATTCAAAATTGCCCGAAAAATCGGGAAAATATGGAAATTTAATGATATTCAATACAAAACATCAGAATTTGTAGCAAAAAAATCAAAACCCTTACAACTGAAAGCAATCCCCACATATTTGGTATCGCCGTGTAGGGAATTTAATTTCTAGCGAATTTCCGAAGACCTTTTCTAAAAATATTCAAAATTGCCCGAGAAATCGGGTAAATATGGAAATTTAATGAGGTTCAATACAAAACATCAGAATTTGTAGCAAAAAAATGAAAACCCTCAAAACTGAAAGCAATCCCCACATATTTGGTATTGCCGTGTAGGGAATTTAATTTCTAGCGAATTTCCGAAGACCTTTTCTAAAAATATTAAAAATTGCCCGAGAAATCGGGAAAATATTGAAATTTAATGAGATTCAATACAAAACATCAGAATTTGTAGCAAAAAAATGAAAACCCTCAAAACTGAAAGCAATCCCCACATATTTGGTATTGCCGTGTAGGGAATTTAATTTCTAGCGAATTTCCGAAGACCTTTTCTAAAAATATTAAAAATTGCCCGAGAAATCGGGAAAATATTGAAATTTAATGAGGTTCAATACGAAACATCAGAATTTGTAGTAAAAAAATGAAAACCCTCAAAACTGAAAGCAATCCCCACATATTTGGTATTGCCGTGTAGGGAATTTAATTTCTAGCGAATTTCCGAAGACCTTTTCTAAAAATATTAAAAATTGCCCGAGAAATCGGGAAAATATTGAAATTTAATGAGATTCAATACAAAACATCAGAATTTGTAGCAAAAAAATGAAAACCCTCAAAACTGAAAGCAATCCCCACATATTTGGTATTGCCGTGTAGGGAATTTAATTTCTAGCGAATTTCCGAAGACCTTTTCTAAAAATATTAAAAATTGCCCGAGAAATCGGGAAAATATTGAAATTTAATGAGATTCAATACAAAACATCAGAATTTGTAGCAAAAAAATGAAAACCCTTAAAACTGAAAGCAATCCCCACATATTTGGTATTGCCGTGTAGGGAATTTAATTTCTAGCGAATTTCCGAAGACCTTTTCTAAAAATATTAAAAATTGCCCGAGAAATCGGGAAAATATTGAAATTTAATGAGGTTCAATACGAAACATCAGAATTTGTAGTAAAAAAATGAAAACCCTCAAAACTGAAAGCAATCCCCACATATTTGGTATTGCCGTGTAGGGAATTTAATTTCTAGCGAATTTCCGAAGACCTTTTCTAAAAATATTAAAAATTGCCCGAGAAATCGGGAAAATATTGAAATTTAATGAGGTTCAATACGAAACATCAGAATTTGTAGTAAAAAAATGAAAACCCTTAAAACTAAAAGCAATCCCCACATATGTGGTATCTCCGAGTAGGGAATTTAATTTCTAGCGCACTTCCGAAGACCTTTCGAAAAATATTCAAAATTGCCCGAGAGATCGGGAAAATATCGAAATTTAATGATATTCAATACAAAACATCACAATTTGTAGCAAAAAAATGAAAACCCATAAAGCTGAAAGCAATCCCCACATATTTGGTATCGCCATGTAGGGAATTTAATTTCTAGCGAATTTCCGAAGAGTTTTTCGAAAAATATGCAAAACAGCCCGAGAAATCGGGAAAATATGGAAATTTAATAAGAGTCAATGCAAAACATCAGAATTTGTAGCATAAAAATGAAAACACTTAAAACTGAAAGCAATCCCCACATATTTGGTATCGCCGTGTAGGGAATTTAATTTCTAGCGAATTTCCGAAGACCTTTTCGAAAAATATTCAAAATTGGCCGAGAAATCGGGAAAATATGAAAATTTAATGAGATTCAATACAAAACATCAGAATTTGTAACAAAAGATGAAAACCCTTAAAACTGAAAGCCATCCCCACATATTTGGTATCTCCTTGTAGGGAATTTAATTTCTAGCAAATTTCCGAAGACCTTTTCGAAAAATATTCAAAATTGCTCGAGAAATGGGGAAAATATGGAAATTTAATGAGATTCAATACAAAACATCAGAATTTGTAGCAAAAAAATGAAAACCCTTAAAACTGAAAGCAATCCCCACATATTTGGTATTTAATTTCTAGCGAATTTCCGATGACCTTTTCTAAAAATATTCAAAATTGCCCGAGAAATCGGGAAAATATGGAAATTTAATGAGATACAATACAAAACATCAGAATTTGTAGCAAAAAAATGAAAACCCTTAAACTAAAAGCAATCCCCACATATTTGGTATTGCCGTGTAGGGAATTTAATTTCTAACGAATTTCCGAAGACCTTTTCGAAAAATATTGAAAATTGCCCGAGAAATCGGTAAAATATGGAAATTTAATGAGATTCAATACAAAACATCAGAATTTGTAGCAAAAAAATGAAAACCCTTAAAACTGAAAGCAATCCCCACATAATTGGTATCTCCGTGTAGGGAATTTAATTTCTAGCGCATTTGCGAAGACTTTTTCAAAAAATATTCAAAATTGCCCGAAAAATCGGGAAAATATGGAAATTTAATGATATTCAATACAAAACATCAGAATTTGTAGTAAAAAAATGAAAAGCTTTACAACTGAAAGCAATCCCCAAATATTTAGAATCGCCGTGTAGGGAATTTAATTTCTAACGAATTTCCGAAGACCTTTTCGAAAAATATTCAAAATTGCCCGAGAAATCGGGAAAATATGGAAATTTAATGAGATTCAATACAAAACATCAGAATTTGTAGCAAAAAAATGAAAACCCTTCAAATTGAAAGCAATCCCCACATATTTGGTATTGCCGTGTAGGGAATTTAATTTCTAACGAATTTCCGAAGACCTTTTCGAAAACTATTCAAAATTGCCCGAGAAATCGGGAAAATATGGAAATTTAATGAGATTCAATACGAAACATCAGAATTTGTAGCAAAAAAATGAAAACCCTTAAAACTGAAAGCAATCCGCTAGAAATTAAATGTAGGGAATTTAATTTCTAGCGCATTTGCGAAGACTTTTTCAAAAAATATTCAAAATTGCCCGAAAAATCGGGAAAATATGGAAATTTAATGATATTCAATACAAAACATCAGAATTTGTAGCAAAAAAATGAAAAACTTTACAACTGAAAGCAATCCCCACACATTTAGTATCGCCGTGTAGGGAATTTAATTTCTAACGAATTGCCGAAGACCTTTTCGAAAAATATTCAAAATTGCCCGAGAAATCGGGAAAATATGGAAATTTAATGAGATTCAATACAAAACATCAGAATTTGTAGCAAAAAAATGAAAACCCTTAAAACTGAAAGCAATCCCCACATATTTGGTATTGCCGTGTAGGGAATTTAATTTCTAACGAATTTCCGAAGACCTTTTCGAAAAATATTCAAAATTGACCGAGAAATCGGGAAAATATGGAAATTTAATGAGATTCAATACAAAACATCAGAATTTGTAGCAAAAAAAATTGAAAACTCTTAAAACTGAAAGCAATCCCCACATATTTGGTATCTCCGTTTAGGGAATTTAATTTCTAGCGCATTTGCGAAGACTTTTTCAAAAAATATTCAAAATTGCCCGAAAAATCGGGAAAATATGGAATTTTAATGATATTTAATACAAAACATCAGAATTTGTAGCAAAAAAATGAAAACCTTTACAACTGAAAGCAATCCCCACATATTTAGTATCGCCGTGTAGGGAATTTAATTTCTATTGAATTTCCGAAGACCTTTTCTAAAAATATTCAAAATTGCCCGAGAAATCGGGAAAATATGGAAATTTAATGAGATTCAATACAAAACATCAGAATTTGTAGCAAAAAAAAAATGAAAACCCTTAAAACTGAAAGCAATCCCCACATATTTGGTATCTCCATTTAGGGAATTTAATTTCTAGCGAATTTCCGAAGACTTTTTCGAAAAATATTCAAAATTGCCCGAGAAATCGGGAAAATATGGAAATTTAATGAGATTCAATACAGAATATCAGAATTTGTAGCAAAAAAATGCAAACCCTTAAAACTGAAAGCAATCCCCACATATTTAATATTTCCGTGGAGGGAATTTAATTTCTAGCGCACTTCCGAAGACCTTTTCGAAAAATATTCAAAATTGCCCGAGAAATCGGGAAAATATTGAAATTTGATGAGGTTCAATACGAAACATCAGAATTTGTAGTAAAAAAATGAAAACCCTTAAAACTAAAAGCAATCCCCACATATTTGGTATCTCCGAGTAGGGAATTTTATTTCTAGCGCACTTCCGAAGACCTTTTTGAAAAATATTCAAAATTGCCCGAGAGATCTGGAAAATATCGAAATTTAATGATATTCAATACAAAACATCACAATTTGTAGCAAAAAATGAAAACCCATAAAGCTGAAAGCAATCCCCACATATTTGGTATCGCCGTGTAGGGAATTTAATTTCTAGCGAATTTCCGAAGAGTTTTTCGAAAAATATGCAAAACAGCCCGAGAAATCGGGAAAATATGGAAATTTAATAAGAGTCAATGCAAAACATCAGAATTTGTAGCATAAAAATGAAAACACTTAAAACTGAAAGCAATCCCCACATATTTGGTATCTCCTTGTAGGGAATTTAATTTCTAGCGAATTTCCGAAGACCTTTTCGAAAAATATTCAAAATTGGCCGAGAAATCGGGAAAATATGAAAATTTAATGAGATTCAATACAAAACATCAGAATTTGTAGCAAAAAAATGAAAACCCTTAAAACTGAAAGCCATCCCCACATATTTGATATCTCCTTGTAGGGAATTTAATTTTTAGCGAATTTCCGAAGACCTTTCCGAAAAATATTCAAAATTGCTCGAGAAATGGGCAAAATATGGAAATTTAATGAGATTCAATACAAAACATCAGATTTGTAGCAAAAAAATGAAAACCCTTAAAACTGAAAGCAATCCCCACATATTTGGTATTGCAGTGTAGGGAATTTAATTTCTAGCGAATTTCTGAAGACCTTTTCTAAAAATATTCAAAATTGCCCGAGAAATCGGGAAAATATGGAAATTTAATGAGGTTCAATACAAAACATCAGAATTTGTAGCAAAAAAATGAAAACCTTTAAACTAAAAGCAATCCCCACATATTTGGTATTGCCGTGTAGGGAATTTAATTTCTAGCGAATTTCCGAAGACGTTTTCTAAAAATATTCCAAATTACCCGAGAAATCGGTAAAATATGAAATTTATTGAGATTCAATACAAACATCAGAATTTGTAGCAAAAAAATGAAAACCCTTAAAACTGAAAGCAATCCCCACATATTTGGTATCTCCGTGTAGGGAATTTAATTTCTAGCGAATTTCCGAAGACCTTTGCGAAAAATATTCAAAATTGCTCGAGAAATGGGGAAAATATGGAAATTTAATGAGATTCAATACAAAACATCAGAATTTGTAGCAAAAAAATGAAAACCCTTAAAACTGAAAGCAATCCCCACATATTTGGTATTGCAGTGTAGGGAATTTAATTTCTAGCGAATTTCTGAAGACCTTTTCTAAAAATATTCAAAATTGCCCGAGAAATCGGGAAAATATGGAAATTTAATGAGGTTCAATACAAAACATCAGAATTTGTAGCAAAAAAATGAAAACCCTTAAAACTGAAAGCCATCCCCACATATTTGGTATCTCCTTGTAGGGAATTTAATTTCTAGCGAATTTCCGAAGACCTTTTCGAAAAATATTCAAAATTGGCCGAGAAATCGGGAAAATATAAAAATTTAATGAGATTCAATACAAAACATCAGAATTTGTAGCAAAAAAATGAAAACACTTAAAACTGAAAGCCATCCCCACATATTTGGTATCTCCTTGTAGGGAATTTAATTTCTAGCGAATTTCCGAAGACCTTTTCGAAAAATATTCAAAATTGGCCGAGAAATCGGGAAAATATGAAAATTTAATGATATTAAATACAAAACATCAGAATTTGTAGCAAAAAAATGAAAACCCATAAAGCTGAAAGCAATCCCCACATATTTGGTATCGCCGTGTAGGGAATTTAATTTCTAGCGAATTTCCGAAGAGTTTTTCGAAAAATATGCAAAACAGCCCGAGAAATCGGGAAAATATGGAAATTTAATAAGAGTCAATGCAAAACATCAGAATTTGTAGCATAAAAATGAAAACACTTAAAACTGAAAGCAATCCCCACATATTTGGTATCTCCTTGTAGGGAATTTAATTTCTAGCGAATTTCCGAAGACCTTTTCGAAAAATATTCAAAATTGGCCGAGAAATCGGGAAAATATGAAAATTTAATGAGATTCAATACAAAACATCAGAATTTGTAGCAAAAAAATGAAAACCCTTAAAACTGAAAGCCATCCCCACATATTTGATATCTCCTTGTAGGGAATTTAATTTTTAGCGAATTTCCGAAGACCTTTCCGAAAAATATTCAAAATTGCTCGAGAAATGGGCAAAATATGGAAATTTAATGAGATTCAATACAAAACATCAGATTTGTAGGAAAAAAATGAAAACCCTTAAAACTGAAAGCAATCCCCACATATTTGGTATTGCAGTGTAGGGAATTTAATTTCTAGCGAATTTCTGAAGACCTTTTCTAAAAATATTCAAAATTGCCCGAGAAATCGGGAAAATATGGAAATTTAATGAGGTTCAATACAAAACATCAGAATTTGTAGCAAAAAAATGAAAACCTTTAAACTAAAAGCAATCCCCACATATTTGGTATTGCCGTGTAGGGAATTTAATTTCTAGCGAATTTCCGAAGACGTTTTCTAAAAATATTCCAAATTACCCGAGAAATCGGTAAAATATGAAATTTATTGAGATTCAATACAAACATCAGAATTTGTAGCAAAAAAATGAAAACCCTTAAAACTGAAAGCAATCCCCACATATTTGGTATTGCAGTGTAGGGAATTTAATTTCTAGCGAATTTCTGAAGACCTTTTCTAAAAATATTCAAAATTGCCCGAGAAATCGGGAAAATATGGAAATTTAATGAGGTGCAATACAAAACATCAGAATATGTAGCAAAAAAATGAAAACCCTTAAAACTGAGAGCCATCCCCACATATTTGGTATCTCCTTGTAGGGAATTTAATTTCTAGCGAATTTCCGAAGACCTTTTCGAAAAATATTCAAAATTGGCCGAGAAATCGGGAAAATATGAAAATTTAATGAGATTCAATACAAAACATCAGAATTTGTAGCAAAAAAATGAAAACCCTTAAAACTGAAAGCCATCCCCACATATTTGGTATCTCCTTGTAGGGAATTTAATTTCTAGCGAATTTCCGAAGACCTTTCCGAAAAATATTCAACATTGCTCGAGAAATGGGGAAAATATGGAAATTTAATGAGATTCAATACAAAACATCAGAATTTGTAGCAAAAAAATGAAAACCCTTAAAACTGAAAGCAATCCCCACATATTTGGTATTGCAGTGTAGGGAATTTAATTTCTAGCGAATTTCTGAAGACCTTTTCTAAAAATATTCAAAATTGCCCGAGAAATCGGGAAAATATGGAAATTTAATGAGGTTCAATACAAAACATCAGAATTTGTAGCAAAAAAATGAAAACCCTTAAAACTGAAAGCCATCCCCACATATTTGGTATCTCCTTGTAGGGAATTTAATTTCTAGCGAATTTCCGAAGACGTTTTCAAAAATTATTCAAAATTGGCCGAGAACTCGGGAAAATATGAAAATTTAATGAGATTCAATACAAAACATCAGAATTTGTAGCAAAAAAATTAAAACCCTTAAACTAAAAGCAATCCCCACATATTTGGTATTGCCGAGTAGGGAATTTAATTTCTAGCGAATTTCCGAAGACGTTTTCTAAAAATATTCCAAATTACCCGAGAAATCGGTAAAATATGAAATTTAATGAGATTCAATACAAAACATCAGAATTTGTAGCAAAAAAATGAAAACCCTTAAAACTGAAAGCAATCCCCACATATTTGGTATCTCCGTGTAGGGAATTTAATTTCTAGCGCATTTCCGAAGACCTTTTCTAAAAATATTCAAAATTGCCCGAGAAATCGGGAAAATATGGAAATTTAATGAGATTCAATACAAAACATCAGAATTTGTAGAAAAAAAAAATGAAAACCCTTAAAACTGAAAGCAATCCCCACATATTTGGTATCTCCATTTAGGGAATTTAATTTCTAGCGAATTTCCGAAGACCTTTGCTAAAAATATTCAAAATTGCCCGAGAAATGGGAAAAATATGGAAATTTAATGAGGTTCAATGCAAAACATCAGAATTTGTAGCAAAAAAATGAAAACTCTTAAAACTGAAAGCAATCCCCACATATTTGGTATTGCAGTGTAGGGAATTTAATTTCTAGCGAATTTCTGAAGACCTTTTCTAAAAATATTCAAAATTGCCCGAGAAATCGGGAAAATATGGAAATTTAATGAGGTTCAATACAAAACATCAGAATTTGTAGCAAAAAAATGAAAACCCTTAAAACTGAAAGCCATCCCCACATATTTGGTATCTCCTTGTAGGGAATTTAATTTCTAGCGAATTTCCGAAGACGTTTTCAAAAATTATTCAAAATTGGCCGAGAACTCGGGAAAATATGAAAATTTAATGAGATTCAATACAAAACATCAGAATTTGTAGCAAAAAAATGAAAACCCTTAAAACTGAAAGCCATCCCCACATATTTGGTATCTCCTTGTAGGGAATTTAATTTCTAGCGAATTTCCGAAGACCTTTCCGAAAAATATTCAAAATTGCTCGAGAAATGGGGAAAATATGGAAATTTAATGAGATTCAATACAAAACATCAGAATTTGTAGCAAAAAAATTAAAACCCTTAAACTAAAAGCAATCCCCACATATTTGGTATTGCCGAGTAGGGAATTTAATTTCTAGCGAATTTCCGAAGACGTTTTCTAAAAATATTCCAAATTACCCGAGAAATCGGTAAAATATGAAATTTAATGAGATTCAATACAAAACATCAGAATTTGTAGCAAAAAAATTAAAACCCTTAAACTAAAAGCAATCCCCACATATTTGGTATCGCCGTGTAGGGAATTTAATTTCTAGCGAATTTCCGAAGACCTTTTCGAAAAATATTCAAAATTGCTCGAGAAATGGGGAAAATATGGAAATTTAATGAGATTCAATACAAAACATCAGAATTTGTAGCAAAAAAATGAAAACCCTTAAAACTGAAAGCAATCCCCACATATTTGGTATTGCAGTGTAGGGAATTTAATTTCTAGCGAATTTCCGAAGACCTTTCCGAAAAATATTCAAAATTGCTCGAGAAATGGGGAAAATATGGAAATTTAATGAGATTCAATACAAAACATCAGAATATGTAGCAAAAAAATTAAAACCCTTAAAACTGAGAGCCATCCCCACATATTTGGTATCTCCTTGTAGGGAATTTAATTTCTAGCGAATTTCCGAAGACCTTTTCGAAAAATATTCAAAATTGGCCGAGAAATCGGGAAAATATGAAAATTTAATGAGATTCAATACAAAACATCAGAATTTGTAGCAAAAAAATGAAAACCCTTAAAACTGAAAGCCATCCCCACATATTTGGTATCTCCTTGTAGGGAATTTAATTTCTAGCGAATTTCCGAAGACCTTTCCGAAAAATATTCAAAATTGCTCGAGAAATGGGGAAAATATGGAAATTTAATGAGATTCAATACAAAACATCAGAATTTGTAGCAAAAAAATGAAAACCCTTAAAACTGAAAGCAATCCCCACATATTTGGTATTGCAGTGTAGGGAATTTAATTTCTAGCGAATTTCTGAAGACCTTTTCTAAAAATATTCAAAATTGCCCGAGAAATCGGGAAAATATGGAAATTTAATGAGGTTCAATACAAAACATCAGAATTTGTAGCAAAAAAATGAAAACCCTTAAAACTGAAAGCCATCCCCACATATTTGGTATCTCCTTGTAGGGAATTTAATTTCTAGCGAATTTCCGAAGACGTTTTCAAAAATTATTCAAAATTGGCCGAGAACTCGGGAAAATATGAAAATTTAATGAGATTCAATACAAAACATCAGAATTTGTAGCAAAAAAATTAAAACCCTTAAACTAAAAGCAATCCCCACATATTTGGTATTGCCGAGTAGGGAATTTAATTTCTAGCGAATTTCCGAAGACGTTTTCTAAAAATATTCCAAATTACCCGAGAAATCGGTAAAATATGAAATTTAATGAGATTCAATACAAAACATCAGAATTTGTAGCAAAAAAATGAAAACCCTTAAAACTGAAAGCAATCCCCACATATTTGGTATCTCCGTGTAGGGAATTTAATTTCTAGCGCATTTCCGAAGACCTTTTCTAAAAATATTCAAAATTGCCCGAGAAATCGGGAAAATATGGAAAGTTAATGAGATTCAATACAAAACATCAGAATTTGTAGAAAAAAAAAATGAAAACCCTTAAAACTGAAAGCAATCCCCACATATTTGGTATCTCCATTTAGGGAATTTAATTTCTAGCGAATTTCCGAAGACCTTTGCTAAAAATATTCAAAATTGCCCGAGAAATGGGAAAAATATGGAAATTTAATGAGGTTCAATGCAAAACATCAGAATTTGTAGCAAAAAAATGAAAACTCTTAAAACTAAAAGCAATCCACACATATTTGGTATCGCCGTGTAGGGAATTTAATTTCTAGCGAATTTCCGAAGACCTTTTCGAAAAATATTCAAAATTGGCCGAGAAATCGGGAAAATATGAAAATTTAATGATATTAAATACAAAACATCAGAATTTGTAGCAAAAAAATGAAAACCCATAAAGCTGAAAGCAATCCCCACATATTTGGTATCGCCGTGTAGGGAATTTAATTTCTAGCGAATTTCCGAAGAGTTTTTCGAAAAATATGCAAAACAGCCCGAGAAATCGGGAAAATATGGAAATTTAATAAGAGTCAATGCAAAACATCAGAATTTGTAGCATAAAAATGAAAACACTTAAAACTGAAAGCAATCCCCACATATTTGGTATCTCCTTGTAGGGAATTTAATTTCTAGCGAATTTCCGAAGACCTTTTCGAAAAATATTCAAAATTGGCCGAGAAATCGGGAAAATATGAAAATTTAATGAGATTCAATACAAAACATCAGAATTTGTAGCAAAAAAATGAAAACCCTTAAAACTGAAAGCCATCCCCACATATTTGATATCTCCTTGTAGGGAATTTAATTTTTAGCGAATTTCCGAAGACCTTTCCGAAAAATATTCAAAATTGCTCGAGAAATGGGCAAAATATGGAAATTTAATGAGATTCAATACAAAACATCAGATTTGTAGGAAAAAAATGAAAACCCTTAAAACTGACAGCAATCCCCACATATTTGTTATTGCAGTGTAGGGAATTTAATTTCTAGCGAATTTCTGAAGACCTTTTCTAAAAATATTCAAAATTGCCCGAGAAATCGGGAAAATATGGAAATTTAATGAGGTTCAATACAAAACATCAGAATTTGTAGCAAAAAAATGAAAACCCTTAAACTAAAAGCAATCCCCACATATTTGGTATTGCCGTGTAGGGAATTTAATTTCTAGCGAATTTCCGAAGACGTTTTCTAAAAATATTCCAAATTACCCGAGAAATCGGTAAAATATGAAATTTATTGAGATTCAATACAAACATCAGAATTTGTAGCAAAAAAATGAAAACCCTTAAAACTGAAAGCAATCCCCACATATTTGGTATCTCCGTGTAGGGAATTTAATTTCTAGCGAATTTCCGAAGACCTTTCCGAAAAATATTCAAAATTGCTCGAGAAATGGGGAAAATATGGAAATTTAATGAGATTCAATACAAAACATCAGAATTTGTAGCAAAAAAATGAAAACCCTTAAAACTGAAAGCAATCCCCACATATTTGGTATTGCAGTGTAGGGAATTTAATTTCTAGCGAATTTCTGAAGACCTTTTCTAAAAATATTCAAAATTGCCCGAGAAATCGGGAAAATATGGAAATTTAATGAGGTGCAATACAAAACATCAGAATATGTAGCAAAAAAATGAAAACCCTTAAAACTGAGAGCCATCCCCACATATTTGGTATCTCCTTGTAGGGAATTTAATTTCTAGCGAATTTCCGAAGACCTTTTCGAAAAATATTCAAAATTGGCCGAGAAATCGGGAAAATATGAAAATTTAATGAGATTCAATACAAAACATCAGAATTTGTAGCAAAAAAATGAAAACCCTTAAAACTGAAAGCCATCCCCACATATTTGGTATCTCCTTGTAGGGAATTTAATTTCTAGCGAATTTCCGAAGACCTTTCCGAAAAATATTCAAAATTGCTCGAGAAATGGGGAAAATATGGAAATTTAATGAGATTCAATACAAAACATCAGAATTTGTAGCAAAAAAATGAAAACCCTTAAAACTGAAAGGAATCCCCACATATTTGGTATTGCAGTGTAGGGAATTTAATTTCTAGCGAATTTCTGAAGACCTTTTCTAAAAATATTCAAAATTGCCCGAGAAATCGGGAAAATATGGAAATTTAATGAGGTTCAATACAAAACATCAGAATTTGTAGCAAAAAAATGAAAACCCTTAAAACTGAAAGCCATCCCCACATATTTGGTATCTCCTTGTAGGGAATTTAATTTCTAGCGAATTTCCGAAGACGTTTTCAAAAATTATTCAAAATTGGCCGAGAACTCGGGAAAATATGAAAATTTAATGAGATTCAATACAAAACATCAGAATT
This sequence comes from Empis livida, assembly GCA_963932195.1. Taxonomy (NCBI): domain Eukaryota; kingdom Metazoa; phylum Arthropoda; class Insecta; order Diptera; family Empididae; genus Empis; species Empis livida. The sequence goes on along the minus strand of OZ010645.1, from coordinate 24,007,059 downwards.
TGTAGCAAAAAAATTAAAACCCTTAAACTAAAAGCAATCCCCACATATTTGGTATTGCCGAGTAGGGAATTTAATTTCTAGCGAATTTCCGAAGACGTTTTCTAAAAATATTCCAAATTACCCGAGAAATCGGTAAAATATGAAATTTAATGAGATTCAATACAAAACATCAGAATTTGTAGCAAAAAAATGAAAACCCTTAAAACTGAAAGCAATCCCCACATATTTGGTATCTCCGTGTAGGGAATTTAATTTCTAGCGCATTTCCGAAGACCTTTTCTAAAAATATTCAAAATTGCCCGAGAAATCGGGAAAATATGGAAATTTAATGAGATTCAATACAAAACATCAGAATTTGTAGAAAAAAAAAATGAAAACCCTTAAAACTGAAAGCAATCCCCACATATTTGGTATCTCCATTTAGGGAATTTAATTTCTAGCGAATTTCCGAAGACCTTTGCTAAAAATATTCAAAATTGCCCGAGAAATGGGAAAAATATGGAAATTTAATGAGGTTCAATGCAAAACATCAGAATTTGTAGCAAAAAAATGAAAACTCTTAAAACTAAAAGCAATCCACACATATTTGGTATCGCCGTGTAGGGAATTTAATTTCTAGCGAATGTCCGAAGACCTTTTCTAAAAATATTCAAAATTGCCCGAGAAATCGGGAAAATATGGAAATTTAATGAGGTTCAATGCAAAACATCAGAATTTGTAGCAAAAAAATTAAAACCCTTAAAACTAAAAGCAATCCACACACATTTGGTATTGCCGTGTAGGGAATTTAATTTCTAGCGAATTTCCGAAGACGTTTTCTAAAAATATTCCAAATTACCCGAGAAATCGGTAAAATATGAAATTTATTGAAACCCTTAAAACTGAAAGCAATCCCCACATATTTGGTATCTCCGTGTAGGGAATTTAATTTCTAGCGAATTTCCGAAGACCTTTCCGAAAAATATTCAAAACTGCTCGAGAAATCGGGAAAATATGGAAATTTAATGAGGTTCAATGCAAAACATCAGAATTTGTAGCAAAAAAATTAAAACCCTTAAACTAAAAGCAATCCCCACATATTTGGTATTGCCGAGTAGGGAATTTAATTTCTAGCGAATTTCCGAAGACGTTTTCTAAAAATATTCCAAATTACCCGAGAAATCGGTAAAATATGAAATTTAATGAGATTCAATACAAAACATCAGAATTTGTAGCAAAAAAATGAAAACCCTTAAAACTGAAAGCAATCCCCACATATTTGGTATCTCCGTGTAGGGAATTTAATTTCTAGCGCATTTCCGAAGACCTTTTCTAAAAATATTCAAAATTGCCCGAGAAATCGGGAAAATATGGAAATTTAATGAGATTCAATACAAAACATCAGAATTTGTAGAAAAAAAAAATGAAAACCCTTAAAACTGAAAGCAATCCCCACATATTTGGTATCTCCATTTAGGGAATTTAATTTCTAGCGAATTTCCGAAGACCTTTGCTAAAAATATTCAAAATTGCCCGAGAAATGGGAAAAATATGGAAATTTAATGAGGTTCAATGCAAAACATCAGAATTTGTAGCAAAAAAATGAAAACTCTTAAAACTAAAAGCAATCCACACATATTTGGTATCGCCATGTAGGGAATTTAATTTCTAGCGAATGTCCGAAGACCTTTTCTAAAAATATTCAAAATTGCCCGAGAAATCGGGAAAATATGGAAATTTAATGAGGTTCAATGCAAAACATCAGAATTTGTAGCAAAAAAATTAAAACCCTTAAAACTAAAAGCAATCCACACACATTTGGTATTGCCGTGTAGGGAATTTAATTTCTAGCGAATTTCCGAAGACGTTTTCTAAAAATATTCCAAATTACCCGAGAAATCGGTAAAATATGAAATTTATTGAGATTCAATACAAAACATCAGAATTTGTAGCAAAAAAATGAAAACCCTTAAAACTGAAAGCAATCCCCACATATTTGGTATCTCCGTGTAGGGAATTTAATTTCAAGCGAATTTCCGAAGACCTTTCCGAAAAATATTCAAAACTGCTCGAGAAATGGGGAAAATATGGAAATTTAATGAGATTCAATACAAGACATCAGAATTTGTAGCAAAAAAATGAAAACACTTACAACTGAAAGCAATCCCCACATATTTAGTATCGCCGTGTAGGGAATTTAATTTCTAGCGAATTTCCGAAGACCTTTTCTAAAAATATTCAAAATTGCCCGAGAAATCGGGAAAATATGGAAATTTAATGAGGTTCAATACAAAACATCAGAATTTGTAGCAAAAAAATGAAAACCTTTAAACTAAAAGCAATCCCCACATATTTGGTATTGCCGTGTAGGGAATTTAATTTCTAGCGAATTTCCGAAGACGTTTTCTAAAAATATTCCAAATTACCCGAGAAATCGGTAAAATATGAAATTTATTGAGATTCAATACAAACATCAGAACTTGTAGCAAAAAAATGAAAACCCTTAAAACTGAAAGCAATCCCCACATATTTGGTATCTCCGTGTAGGGAATTTAATTTCTAGCGAATTTCCGAAGACCTTTCCGAAAAATATTCAAAATTGCTCGAGAAATGGGGAAAATATGGAAATTTAATGAGATTCAATACAAAACATCAGAATTTGTAGCAAAAAAATGAAAACCCTTAAAACTGAAAGCAATCCCCACATATTTGGTATCTCCGTGTAGGGAATTTAATTTCTAGCGAATTTCCGAAGACCTTTCCGAAAAATATTCAAAATTGCTCGAGAAATGGGGAAAATATGGAAATTTAATGAGATTCAATACAAAACATCAGAATTTGTAGCAAAAAAATGAAAACCCTTAAAACTGAAAGCAATCCCCACATATTTGGTATTGCAGTGTAGGGAATTTAATTTCTAGCGAATTTCTGAAGACCTTTTCTAAAAATATTCAAAATTGCCCGAGAAATCGGGAAAATATGGAAATTTAATGAGGTTCAATACAAAACATCAGAATTTGTAGCAAAAAAATGAAAACCCTTAAAACTGAAAGCCATCCCCACATATTTGGTATCTCCTTGTAGGGAATTTAATTTCTAGCGAATTTCCGAAGACCTTTTCGAAAAATATTCAAAATTGGCCGAGAAATCGGGGAAAATATGAAAATTTGATGAGATTCAATACAAAACATCAGAATTTGTAGCAAAAAAAATGAAAACCCTTAAAACTGAAAGCCATCCCCACATATTTGGTATCTCCTTGTAGGGAATTTAATTTCTAGCGAATTTCCGAAGACCTTTCCGAAAAATATTCAAAATTGCTCGAGAAATGGGGAAAATATGGAAATTTAATGAGATTCAATACAAAACATCAGAATTTGTAGCAAAAAAATGAAAACCCTTAAAACTGAAAGCAATCCCACATATTTGGTATTGCAGTGTAGGGAATTTAATTTCTAGCGAATTTCTGAAGACCTTTTCTAAAAATATTCAAAATTGGCCGAGAAATCGGGAAAATATGGAAATTTAATGAGGTTCAATACAAAACATCAGAATTTGTAGCAAAACAATGAAAACCCTTAAAACTGAAAGCCATCCCCACATATTTGGTATCTCCTTGTAGGGAATTTAATTTCTAGCGAATTTCCGAAGACCTTTTCGAAAAATATTCAAAATTGGCCGAGAAATCGGGAAAATATGAAAATTTAATGAGATTCAATACAAAACATCAGAATTTGTAGCAAAAAAATTAAAACCCTTAAACTAAAAGCAATCCCCACATATTTGGTATTGCCGAGTAGGGAATTTAATTTCTAGCGAATTTCTGAAGACGTTTTCTAAAAATATTCCAAATTACCCGAGAAATCGGTAAAATATGAAATTTAATGAGATTCAATACAAAACATCAGAATTTGTAGCAAAAAAATGAAAACCCTTAAAACTGAAAGCAATCCCCACATATTTGGTATCTCCGTGTAGGGAATTTAATTTCTAGCGCATTTGCGAAGACTTTTTCAAAAAATATTCAAAATTGCCCTAAAAATCGGGAAAATATGGAAATTTAATGATATTCAATACAAAACATCAGAATTTGTAGCAAAAAAATGAAAACCCTTACAACTGAAAGCAATCCCCACATATTTAGTATCGCCGTGTAGGGAATTTAATTTCTAGCGAATTTCCGAAGACCTTTTCTAAAAATATTCAAAATTGCCCGAGAAAACGGGAAAATATGGAAATTTAATGAGATTCAATACAAAACATCAGAATTTGTAGAAAAAAAAAATGAAAACCCTTCAAACTGAAAGCAATCTACACATATTTGGTATCGCCGTGTAGGAAATTTAATTTCTAGCGAATGTCCGAAGACCTTTTCTAAAAATATTCAAAATTGCCCGAGAAATGGGAAAAATATGGAAATTTAATGAGGTTCAATGCAAAACATCAGAATTTGTAGCAAAAAAATTAAAACTCTTAAAACTAAAAGCAATCCACACATATTTGGTATCGCCGTGTAGGGAATTTAATTTCTAGCGAATGTCCGAAGACCTTTTCTAAAAATATTCAAAATTGCCCGAGAAATCGGGAAAATATGGAAATTTAATGAGGTTCAATGCAAAACATCAGAATTTGTAGCAAAAAAATTAAAACCCTTAAAACTAAAAGCAATCCACACACATTTGGTATTGCCGTGTAGGGAATTTAATTTCCAGCGAATTTCCGAAGACGTTTTCTAAAAATATTCCAAATTACCCGAGAAATCGGTAAAATATGAAATTTATTGAGATTCAATACAAAACATCAGAATTTGTAGCAAAAAAATGAAAACCCTTAAAACTGAAAGCAATCCCCACATATTTGGTATCTCCGTGTAGGGAATTTAATTTCTAGCGAATTTCCGAAGACCTTTCCGAAAAATATTCAAAATTGCTCGAGAAATGGGGAAAATATGGAAATTTAATGAGATTCAATACAAAACATCAGAATTTGTAGCAAAAAAATGAAAACCCTTAAAACTGAAAGCAATCCCCACATATTTGGTATTGCAGTGTAGGGAATTTAATTTCTAGCGAATTTCGGAAGACCTTTTCTAAAAATATTCAAAATTGCCCGAGAAATCGGGAAAATATGGAAATTTAATGAGGTTCAATACAAAACATCAGAATTTGTAGCAAAAAAATGAAAACCCTTAAAACTGAAAGCCATCCCCACATATTTGGTCTCTCCTTGTAGGGAATTTAATTTCTAGCGAATTTCCGAAGACCTTTTCGAAAAATATTCAAAATTGGCCGAGAAATCGGGAAAATATGAAAATTTAATGAGATTCAATACAAAACATCAGAATTTGTAGCAAAAAAATTAAAACCCTTAAACTAAAAGCAATCCCCACATATTTGGTATTGCCGAGTAGGGAATTTAATTTCTAGCGAATTTCCGAAGACGTTTTCTAAAAATATTCCAAATTACCCGAGAAATCGGTAAAATATGAAATTTAATGAGATTCAATACAAAACATCAGAATTTGTAGCAAAAAAATGAAAACCCTTAAAACTGAAAGCAATCCCCACATATTTGATATCTCCGTGTAGGGAATTTAATTTCTAGCGCATTTGCGAAGACTTTTTCAAAAAATATTCAAAATTGCCCTAAAAATCGGGAAAATATGGAAATTTAATGATATTCAATACAAAACATCAGAATTTGTAGCGAAAAAATGAAAACCCTTACAACTGAAAGCAATCCCCACATATTTAGTATCGCCGTGTAGGGAATTTAATTTCTAGCGACTTTCCGAAGACCTTTTCTAAAAATATTCAAAATTGCCCGAGAAATCGGGAAAATATGGAAATTTAATGAGATTCAATACAAAACATCAGAATTTGTAGCAAAAAAAAAATGAAAACCCTTAAAACTGAAAGCAATCCCCACATATTTGGTATCTCCATTTAGGGAATTTAATTTCTAGCGAATTTCCGAAGACCTTTGCTAAAAATATTCAAAATTGCCCGAGAAATGGAAAAAATATGGAAATTTAATGAGGTTCAATGCAAAACATCAGAATTTGTAGCAAAAAAATGAAAACTCTTAAAACTAAAAGCAATTCACACATATTTGGTATCGCCGTGTAGGGAATTTAATTTCTAGCGAATGTCCGAAGACCTTTTCTAAAAATATTCAAAATTGCCCGAGAAATCGGGAAAATATGGAAATTTAATGAGGTTCAATGCAAAACATCAGAATTTGTAGCAAAAAAATTAAAACCCTTAAAACTAAAAGCAATCCACACACATTTGGTATTGCCGTGTAGGGAATTTAATTTCTAGCGAATTTCCGAAGACGTTTTCTAAAAATATTCAAAATTACCCGAAAAATCGGTAAAATATGAAATTTATTGAGATTCAATACAAAACATCAGAATTTGTAGCAAAAAAAATGAAAACCCTTAAAACTGAAAGCAATCCCCACATATTTGGTATCTTCGTGTAGGGAATTTAATTTCTAGCGAATTTCCGAAGACCTTTCCGAAAAATATTCAAAATTGCTCGAGAAATGGGGAAAATATGGAAATTTAATGAGATTCAATACAAAACATCAGAATTTGTAGCAAAAAAATTAAAACCCTTAAAACTGAAAGCAATCCCCACATATTTGGTATTGCAGTGTAGGGAATTTAATTTCTAGCGAATTTCTGAAGACCTTTTCTAAAAATATTCAAAATTGCCCGAGAAATCGGGAAAATATGGAAATTTAAAGAGGTTCAATACAAAACATCAGAATTTGTAGCAAAAAAATGAAAACCCTTAAAACTGAAAGCCATCCCCACATATTTGGTATCTCCTTGTAGGGAATTTAATTTCTAGCGAATTTCCGAAGACCTTTTCGAAAAATATTCAAAATTGGCCGAGAAATCGGGAAAATATGAAAATTTAATGAGATTCAATACAAAACATCAGAATTTGTAGCAAAAAAATGAAAACCCTTAAAACTGAAAGCCATCCCCACATATTTGGTATCTCCTTGTAGGGAATTTAATTTCTAGCGAATTTCCGAAGACCTTTCCGAAAAATATTCAAAATTGCTCGAAATGGGGAAAATATGGAAATTTAATGAGATTCAATACAAAACATCAGAATTTGTAGCAAAAAAATGAAAACCCTTAAAACTGAAAGCAATCCCCACATATTTGGTATTGCAGTGTAGGGAATTTAATTTCTAGCGAATTTCTGAAGACCTTTTCTAAAAATATTCAAAGTTGCCCGAGAAATCGGGAAAATATGGAAATTTAATGAGGTTCAATACAAAACATCAGAATTTGTAGCAAAAAAATGAAAACCCTTAAACTAAAAGCAATCCCCACATATTTGGTATTGCCGAGTAGGGAATTTAATTTCTAGCTAATTTCCGAAGACGTTTTCTAAAAATATTCCAAATTACCCGAGAAATCGGTAAAATATGAAATTTAATGAGATTCAATACAAAACATCAGAATTTGTAGCAAAAAAATGAAAACCCTTAAAACTGAAAGCAATCCCCACATATTTGGTATCTCCGTGTAGGGAATTTAATTTCTAGCGCATTTGCGAAGACTTTTTCAAAAAATATTCAAAATTGCCCTAAAAATCGGGAAAATATGGAAATTTAATTATATTCAATACAAAACATCAGAATTTGTAGCAAAAAAATGAAAACCCTTACAACTGAAAGCAATCCCCACATATTTAGTATCGCCGTGTAGGGAATTTAATTTCTAGCGAATTTCCGAAGACCTTTTCTAAAAATATTCAAAATTGCCCGAGAAATCGGGAAAATATGGAAATTTAATGAGATTCAATACAAAACATCAGAATTTGTAGCAAAAAAAAAATGAAAACCTTTAAAACTGAAAGCAATCCCCACATATTTGGTATCTCCATTTAGGGAATTTAATTTCTAGCGAATTTCGGAAGACCTTTGCTAAAAATATTCAAAATTGCCCGAGAAATGGGAAAAATATGGAAATTTAATGAGGTTCAATGCAAAACATCAGAATTTGTAGCAAAAAAATGAAAACTCTTAAAACTAAAAGCAATCCACACATATTTGGTATCGCCGTGTAGGGAATTTAATTTCTAGCGAATGTCCGAAGACCTTTTCTAAAAATATTCAAAATTGCCCGAGAAATCGGGAAAATATAGAAATTTAATGATATTCTATACAAAAGATCAGAATTTGTAGTAAAAAAATAAAAACCCTTACAATTGAAAGCAAACCTCACATATTTAGTATCGCCGTGTAGGGAATTTAATTTCTAGCGAATTTCCGAAGACCTTTTCTAAAAATATTCAAAATTGCCCGAGAAATCGGGAAATTATGAAAATTTAATGAGGTTCAATACAAAACATCAGAATTTGTAACAAAAAAATGAAAACCCTTAAAACTAAAAGCAATCCCCACATATTTGGTATCTCCGAGTAGGGAATTTAATTTCTAGCGAATTTCTGAAGACCTTTTCTAAAAATATTCAAAATTGCCCGAGAAATCGGGAAAATATGGAAATTTAATGAGGTTCAATACAAAACATCAGAATTTGTAGCAAAAAAATGAAAACCCTTAAAACTGAAAGCCATCCCCACATATTTGGTATCTCCTTGTAGGGAATTTAATTTCTAGCGAATTTCCGAAGACCTTTTCGAAAAATATTCAAAATTGGCCGAGAAATCGGGAAAATATGAAGATTTAATGAGATTCAATACAAAACATCAGAATTTGTAGCAAAAAAATGAAAACCCTTAAAACTGAAAGCCATCCCCACATATTTGGTATCTCCTTGTAGGGAATTTAATTTCTAGCGAATTTCCGAAGACCTTTCCGAAAAATATTCAAAATTGCTCGAAATGGGGAAAATATGGAAATTTAATGAGATTCAATACAAAACATCAGAATTTGTAGCAAAAAAATTAAAACCCTTAAAACTGAAAGCAATCCCCACATATTTGGTATTGCAGTGTAGGGAATTTAATTTCTAGCGAATTTCTGAAGACCTTTTCTAAAAATATTCAAAGTTGCCCGAGAAATCGGGAAAATATGGAAATTTAATGAGGTTCAATACAAAACATCAGAATTTGTAGCAAAAAAATGAAAACCCTTAAACTAAAAGCAATCCCCACATATTTGGTATTGCCGAGTAGGGAATTTAATTTCTAGCTAATTTCCGAAGACGTTTTCTAAAAATATTCCAAATTACCCGAGAAATCGGTAAAATATGAAATTTAATGAGATTCAATACAAAACATCAGAATTTGTAGCAAAAAAATGAAAACCCTTAAAACTGAAAGCAATCCCCACATATTTGGTATCTCCGTGTAGGGAATTTAATTTCTAGCGCATTTGCGAAGACTTTTTCAAAAAATATTCAAAATTGCCCTAAAAATCGGGAAAATATGGAAATTTAATGATATTCAATACAAAACATCAGAATTTGTAGCAAAAAAATGAAAACCCTTACAACTGAAAGCAATCCCCACATATTTAGTATCGCCGTGTAGGGAATTTAATTTCTAGCGAATTTCCGAAGACTTTTCTAAAAATATTCAAAATTGCCCGAGAAATCGGGAAAATATGGAAATTTAATGAGATTCAATACAAAACATCAGAATTTGTAGCAAAAAAAAAATGAAAACCTTTAAAACTGAAAGCAATCCCCACATATTTGGTATCTCCATTTAGGGAATTTAATTTCTAGCGAATTTCGGAAGACCTTTGCTAAAAATATTCAAAATTGCCCGAGAAATGGGAAAAATATGGAAATTTAATGAGGTTCAATGCAAAACATCAGAATTTGTAGCAAAAAAATGAAAACTCTTAAAACTAAAAGCAATCCACACATATTTGGTATCGCCGTGTAGGGAATTTAATTTCTAGCGAATGTCCGAAGACCTTTTCTAAAAATATTCAAAATTGCCCGAGAAATCGGGAAAATATGGAAATTTAATGAGGTTCAATGCAAACCATCAGAATTTGTAGCAAAAAAATTAAAACCCTTAAAACTAAATGCAATCCACACACATTTGGTATCGCCGTGTAGGGAATTTAATTTCTATCAAATTTCCGAAGACCTTTTCTAAAAATATTCAAAATTGCTCGAAAAATCGGGAAAATATAGAAATTTAATGATATTCTATACAAAACATCAGAATTTGTAGTAAAAAAATAAAAACCCTTACAATTGAAAGCAAACCTCACATATTTAGTATCGCCGTGTAGGGAATTTAATTTCTAGCGAATTTCCGAAGACCTTTTCTAAAAATATTCAAAATTGCCCGAGAAATCGGGAAATTATGAAAATTTAATGAGGTTCAATACAAAACATCAGAATTTGTAACAAAAAAATGAAAACCCTTAAAACTAAAAGCAATCCCCACATATTTGGTATCTCCGAGTAGGGAATTTAATTTCTAGCGCACTTCCGAAGACCTTTTCGAAAAATATTCAAAATTGCCCGAAGGATTGGGAAAATATGGAAATTTAATGAGATTCAATGCAAAACATCAGAATTTGTAGCAAAAAAATGAAAACACTTAAAACTGAAAGCAATCCCCACATATTTGGTATCGCCGTGTAGGGAATTTAATTTCTAGCGAATTTCCGAAGGCCTTTTCTAAAAATATTCAAAATTGGCCGAGAAATCGGGAAAATATGGAAATTTAATGAGATTCAATACAAAACATCAGAATTTGTAGCAAAAAAAATGAAAATCCTTAAAACTGAAAGCAATCCCCACATATTTGGTATCTCCATGTAGGGAATTTAATTTCTAGCGCATTTGCGAAGACTTTTTGCAAAAATATTCAAAATTGCTCGAGAAATAGGGAAAATATGGAAATTTAATGAGATTCAATACAAAACATCAGAATTTGTAGCAAAAAAAAAATGAAAACCCTTAAAACTGAAAGCAATCGCCACATATTTGGTATCTCCATTTAGGGAATTTAATTTCTAGCGAATTTCCGAAGACCTTTTCGAAAAATATTCAAAATTGCCCGAGAAATCGAGAAAATATGGAAATTTAATGAGATTCAATACAAAATATCAGAATTTGTAGCAAAAAAATGAAAACCCTTAAAACTGAAAGCAATCCCCACATATTTAATATCTCCGTGTAGGGAATTTAATTTCTAGCGAATTTCCGAAGAGTTTTTCGAAAAATATGCAAAACAGCCCGAGAAATCGGGAAAATATTGAAATTTAATAAGATTCTATACAAAACATCAGAATTTGTAGCAAAAAATTGAAAACCCTTAAAACTAAAAGCAATCCCCACATATTTGGTATCTCCGAGTAGGGAATTTAATTTCTATCAAATTTCCGAAGACCTTTTCTAAAAATATTCAAAATTGCTCGAAAAATCGGGAAAATATGGAAATTTAATGATATTCTATACAAAACATCGGAATTTGTAGTAAAAAAATAAAAACCCTTACAATTGAAAGCAAACCTCACATATTTAGTATCGCCGTGTAGGGAATTTAATTTCTAGCGAATTTCCGAAGACCTTTTCTAAAAATATTCAAAATTGCCCGAGAAATCGGGAAATTATGAAAATTTAATGAGGTTCAATACAAAACATCAGAATTTGTAACAAAAAAATGAAAACCCTTAAAACTGAAAGCAATCCCCACATATTTGGTATCTCCATTTAGGGAATTTAATTTCTAGCGAATTTCGGAAGACCTTTGCTAAAAATATTCAAAATTGCCCGAGAAATGGGAAAAATATGGAAATTTAATGAGGTTCAATGCAAAACATCAGAATTTGTAGCAAAAAAATGAAAACTCTTAAAACTAAAAGCAATCCACACATATTTGATATCGCCGTGTAGGGAATTTAATTTCTAGCGAATGTCCGAAGACCTTTTCTAAAAATATTCAAAATTGCCCGAGAAATCGGGAAAATATGGAAATTTAATGAGGTTCAATGCAAACCATCAGAATTTGTAGCAAAAAAATTAAAACCCTTAAAACTAAATGCAATCCACACACATTTGGTATCGCCGTGTAGGGAATTTAATTTCTATCAAATTTCCGAAGACCTTTTCTAAAAATATTCAAAATTGCTCGAAAAATCGGGAAAATATGGAAATTTAATGATATTCTATACAAAACATCAGAATTTGTAGTAAAAAAATAAAAACCCTTACAATTGAAAGCAAACCTCACATATTTAGTATCGCCATGTAGGGAATTTAATTTCTAGCGAATTTCCGAAGACATTTTCTAAAAATATTCAAAATTGCCGGAGAAATCGGGAAATTATGAAAATTTAATGAGGTTCAATACAAAACATCAGAATTTGTAACAAAAAAATGAAAACCCTTAAAACTAAAAGCAATCCCCACATATTTGGTATCTCCGAGTAGGGAATTTAATTTCTAGCGCACTTCCGAAGACCTTTTCGAAAAATATTCAAAATTGCCCGAAGGATTGGGAAAATATGGAAATTTAATGAGATTCAATGCAAAACATCAGAATTTGTAGCAAAAAAATGAAAACACTTAAAACTGAAAGCAATCCCCACATATTTGGTATCGCCGTGTAGGGAATTTAATTTCTAGCGAATTTCCGAAGGCCTTTTCTAAAAATATTCAAAATTGGCCAAAAAATCGGGAAAATATGGAAATTTAATGAGATTCAATACAAAACATCAGAATTTGTAGCAAAAAAAATGAAAATCCTTAAAACTGAAAGCAATCCCCACATATTTGGTATCTCCATGTAGGGAATTTAATTTCTAGCGCATTTGCGAAGACTTTTTGCAAAAATATTCAAAATTGCTCGAGAAATAGGGAAAATATGGAAATTTAATGAGATTCAATACAAAACATCAGAATTTGTAGCAAAAAAAAAATGAAAACCCTTAAAACTGAAAGCAATCGCCACATATTTGGTATCTCCATTTAGGGAATTTAATTTCTAGCGAATTTCCGAAGACCTTTTCGAAAAATATTCAAAATTGCCCGAGAAATCGAGAAAATATGGAAATTTAATGAGATTCAATACAAAATTTCAGAATTTGTAGCAAAAAAATGAAAACCCTTAAAACTGAAAGCAATCCCCACATATTTAATATCTCCGTGTAGGGAATTTAATTTCTAGCGAATTTCCGAAGAGTTTTTCGAAAAATATGCAAAACAGCCCGAGAAATCGGGAAAATATTGAAATTTAATAAGATTCTATACAAAACATCAGAATTTGTAGCAAAAAATTGAAAACCCTTACATCTGAAAGCAATCCCCACATATTTGGTATTGCCGTGTAGGGAATTTAATTTCTAGCGCATTTGCGAAGACTTTTTCAAAAAATATTCAAAATTGCCCGAAAAATCGGGAAAATATGGAAATTTAATGATATTCTAAACAAAACATCAGAATTTGTAGCAAAAAAATGAAAACCCTTAAAACTGAAAGCAATCCCCACATATTTAATATCTCCGTGTAGGGAATTTAATTTCTAGCGAATTTCCGAAGAGTTTTTCGGAAAATATGCAAAACAGCCCAAGAAATCGGGAAAATATTGAAATTTAATAAGATTCTATACAAAACATCAGAATTTGTAGGAAAAAAATGAAAACCCTTACAACTGAAAGCAAACCTCACAATTTCTAGCGAATTTCCGAAGAGTTTTTCGAAAAATATGCAAAACAGCCCGAGAAATCGGGAAAATATTGAAATTTAATAAGATTCTATACAAAACATCAGAATTTGTAGGAAAAAAATGAAAACCCTTACAACTGAAAGCAAACCTCACATATTTAGTATCGCCGTGTAGGGAATTTAATTTCTAGCGAATTTCCGAAGACCTTTTCTAAAAATATTCAAATTGCCCGAGAAATCGGGAAATTATGAAAATTTAATGAGGTTCAATACAAAACATCAGAATTTGTAACAAAAAAATGAAAACCCTTAAAACTAAAAGCAATCCCCACATATTTGGTATCTCCGAGTAGGGAATTTAATTTCTAGCGCACTTCCGAAGACCTTTTCGAATAATATTCAAAATTGCCCAAGAGATCGGGAAAATATGGAAATTTAATGATATTCTATACAAAACACAAGAATTTGTAGCAAAAAAATGAAAATCCTTACAACTGAAAGCAAACCTCACATATTTAGTATCGTCGTGTAGGGAATTTAATTTCTAGCGAATTTCCGAAGACCTTTTCTAAAAATATTCAAAATTGCCCGAGAAATCGGGAAATTATGAAAATTTAATGAGGTTCAATACAAAACATCAGAATTTGTAACAAAAAAAATGAAAACCCTTAAAACTGAAAGCAATCCCCACATATTTGGTATCTCCGAGTAGGGAATTTAATTTCTATCAAATTTCCGAAGACCTTTTCTAAAAATATTCAAAATTGCTCGAAAAATCGGGAAAATATGGAAATTTAATGATATTCTATACAAAACATCGGAATTTGTAGTAAAAAAATAAAAACCCTTACAATTGAAAGCAAACCTCACATATTTAGTATCGCCGTGTAGGGAATTTAATTTCTAGCGAATTTCCGAAGACCTTTTCTAAAAATATTCAAAATTGCCCGAGAAATCGGGAAATTATGAAAATTTAATGAGGTTCAATACAAAACATCAGAATTTGTAACAAAAAAATGAAAACCCTTAAAACTGAAAGCAATCCCCACATATTTGGTATCTCCATTTAGGGAATTTAATTTCTAGCGAATTTCGGAAGACCTTTGCTAAAAATATTCAAAATTGCCCGAGAAATGGGAAAAATATGGAAATTTAATGAGGTTCAATGCAAAACATCAGAATTTGTAGCAAAAAAATGAAAACTCTTAAAACTAAAAGCAATCCACACATATTTGATATCGCCGTGTAGGGAATTTAATTTCTAGCGAATGTCCGAAGACCTTTACTAAAAATATTCAAAATTGCCCGAGAAATCGGGAAAATATGGAAATTTAATGAGGTTCAATGCAAACCATCAGAATTTGTAGCAAAAAAATTAAAACCCTTAAAACTAAATGCAATCCACACACATTTGGTATCGCCGTGTAGGGAATTTAATTTCTATCAAATTTCCGAAGACCTTTTCTAAAAATATTCAAAATTGCTCGAAAAATCGGGAAAATATGGAAATTTAATGATATTCTATACAAAACATCAGAATTTGTAGTAAAAAAATAAAAACCCTTACAATTGAAAGCAAACCTCACATATTTAGTATCGCCGTGTAGGGAATTTAATTTCTAGCGAATTTCCGAAGACATTTTCTAAAAATATTCAAAATTGCCCGAGAAATCGGGAAATTATGAAAATTTAATTAGGTTCAATACAAAACATCAGAATTTGTAACAAAAAAATGAAAACCCTTAAAACTAAAAGCAATCCCCACATATTTGGTATCTCCGAGTAGGGAATTTAATTTCTAGCGCACTTCCGAAGACCTTTTCGAAAAATATTCAAAATTGCCCGAAGGATTGGGAAAATATGGAAATTTAATGAGATTCAATGCAAAACATCAGAATTTGTAGCAAAAAAATGAAAACACTTAAAACTGAAAGCAATCCCCACATATTTGGTATCGCCGTGTAGGGAATTTAATTTCTAGCGAATTTCCGAAGGCCTTTTCTAAAAATATTCAAAATTGGCCAAAAAATCGGGAAAATATGGAAATTTAATGAGATTCAATACAAAACATCAGAATTTGTAGCAAAAAAAATGAAAATCCTTAAAACTGAAAGCAATCCCCACATATTTGGTATCTCCATGTAGGGAATTTAATTTCTAGCGCATTTGCGAAGACTTTTTGCAAAAATATTCAAAATTGCTCGAGAAATAGGGAAAATATGGAAATTTAATGAGATTCAATACAAAACATCAGAATTTGTAGCAAAAAAAAAATGAAAACCCTTAAAACTGAAAGCAATCGCCACATATTTGGTATCTCCATTTAGGGAATTTAATTTCTAGCGAATTTCCGAAGACCTTTTCGAAAAATATTCAAAATTGCCCGAGAAATCGAGAAAATATGGAAATTTAATGAGATTCAATACAAAATATCAGAATTTGTAGCAAAAAAATGAAAACCCTTAAAACTGAAAACAATCCCCACATATTTAATATCTCCGTGTAGGGAATTTAATTTCTAGCGAATTTCCGAAGAGTTTTTCGAAAAATATGCAAAACAGCCCGAGAAATCGGGAAAATATTGAAATTTAATAAGATTCTATACAAAACATCAGAATTTGTAGCAAAAAATTGAAAACCCTTACATCTGAAAGCAATCCCCACATATTTGGTATTGCCGTGTAGGGAATTTAATTTCTAGCGCATTTGCGAAGACTTTTTCAAAAAATATTCAAAATTGCCCGAAAAATCGGGAAAATATGGAAATTTAATGATATTCTAAACAAAACATCAGAATTTGTAGCAAAAAAATGAAAACCCTTAAAACTGAAAGCAATCCCCACATATTTAATATCTCCGTGTAGGGAATTTAATTTCTAGCGAATTTCCGAAGAGTTTTTCGAAAAATATGCAAAACAGCCCGAGAAATCGGGAAAATATTGAAATTTAATAAGATTCTATACAAAACATCAGAATTTGTAGGAAAAAAATGAAAACCCTTACAACTGAAAGCAAACCTCACATATTTAGTATCGCCGTGTAGGGAATTTAATTTCTAGCGAATTTCCGAAGACCTTTTCTAAAAATATTCAAAATTGCCCGGGAAATTATGAAAATTTAATGAGGTTCAATACAAAACATCAGAATTTGTAACAAAAAAATGAAAACCCTTAAAACTAAAAGCAATCCCCACATATTTGGTATCTCCGAGTAGGGAATTTAATTTCTAGCGCACTTCCGAAGACCTTTTCGAATAATATTCAAAATTGCCCGAGAGATCGGGAAAATATGGAAATTTAATGATATTCTATACAAAACACAAGAATTTGTAGCAAAAAAATGAAAATCCTTACAACTGAAAGCAAACCTCACATATTTAGTATCGTCGTGTAGGGAATTTAATTTCTAGCGAATTTCCGAAGACCTTTTCTAAAAATATTCAAAATTGCCCGAGAAATCGGGAAATTATGAAAATTTAATGAGGTTCAATACAAAACATCAGAATTTGTAACAAAAAAATGAAAACCCTTAAAACTAAAAGCAATCCCCACATATTTGGTATCTCCGAGTAGGGAATTTAATTTCTATCAAATTTCCGAAGACCTTTTCTAAAAATATTCAAAATTGCTCGAAAAATCGGGAAAATATGGAAATTTAATGAGGTTCAATACAAAACATCAGAATTTGTAACAAAAAAATGAAAACCCTTAAAACTGAAAGCAATCCCCACATATTTGGTATCTCCATTTAGGGAATTTAATTTCTAGCGAATTTCGGAAGACCTTTGCTAAAAATATTCAAAATTGCCCGAGAAATCGGGAAATTATGAAAATTTAATGAGGTTCAATACAAAACATCAGAATTTGTAACAAAAAAATGAAAACCCTTAAAACTGAAAGCAATCCCCACATATTTGGTATCTCCATTTAGGGAATTTAATTTCTAGCGAATTTCGGAAGACCTTTGCTAAAAATATTCAAAATTGCCCGAGAAATGGGAAAAATATGGAAATTTAATGAGGTTCAATGCAAAACATCAGAATTTGTAGCAAAAAAATGAAAACTCTTAAAACTAAAAGCAATCCACACATATTTGATATCGCCGTGTAGGGAATTTAATTTCTAGCGAATGTCCGAAGACCTTTTCTAAAAATATTCAAAATTGGCCAAAAAATCGGGAAAATATGGAAATTTAATGAGATTCAATACAAAACATCAGAATTTGTAGCAAAAAAAATGAAAATCCTTAAAACTGAAAGCAATCCCCACATATTTGGTATCTCCATGTAGGGAATTTAATTTCTAGCGCATTTGCGAAGACTTTTTGCAAAAATATTCAAAATTGCTCGAGAAATAGGGAAAATGTGGAAATTTAATGAGATTCAATACAAAACATCAGAATTTGTAGCAAAAAAAAAATGAAAACCCTTAAAACTGAAAGCAATCGCCACATATTTGGTATCTCCATTTAGGGAATTTAATTTCTAGCGAATTTCCGAAGACCTTTTCGAAAAATATTCAAAATTGCCCGAGAAATCGGGAAAATATGGAAATTTAATGATATTCTAAACAAAACATCAGAATTTGTAGCAAAAAAATGAAAACCCTTAAAACTGAAAGCAATCCCCACATATTTAATATCTCCGTGTAGGGAATTTAATTTCTAGCGAATTTCCGAAGAGTTTTTCGAAAAATATGCAAAACAGCCCGAGAAATCGGGAAAATATTGAAATTTAATAAGATTCTATACAAAACATCACAATTTGTAGTAAAAAAATAAAAACCCTTACAATTGAAAGCAAACCTCACATATTTAGTATCGCCGTGTAGGGAATTTAATTTCTAGCGAATTTCCGAAGACCTTTTCTAAAAATATTCAAAATTGCCCGAGAAATCGGGAAATTATGAAAATTTAATGAGGTTCAATACAAAACATCAGAATTTGTAACAAAAAAATGAAAACCCTTAAAACTGAAAGCAATCCCCACATATTTGGTATCTCCATTTAGGGAATTTAATTTCTAGCGAATTTCGGAAGACCTTTGCTAAAAATATTCAAAATTGCCCGAGAAATGGGAAAAATATGGAAATTTAATGAGGTTCAATGCAAAACATCAGAATTTGTAGCAAAAAAATGAAAACTCTTAAAACTAAAAGCAATCCACACATATTTGATATCGCCGTGTAGGGAATTTAATTTCTAGCGAATGTCCGAAGACCTTTTCTAAAAATATTCAAAATTGCCCGAGAAATCGGGAAAATATGGAAATTTAATGAGGTTCAATGCAAACCATCAGAATTTGTAGCAAAAAAATTAAAACCCTTAAAACTAAATGCAATCCACACACATTTGGTATCGCCGTGTAGGGAATTTAATTTCTATCAAATTTCCGAAGACCTTTTCTAAAAATATTCAAAATTGCTCGAAAAATCGGGAAAATATGGAAATTTAATGATATTCTATACAAAACATCAGAATTTGTAGTAAAAAAATAAAAACCCTTACAATTGAAAGCAAACCTCACATATTTAGTATCGCCGTGTAGGGAATTTAATTTCTAGCGAATTTCCGAAGACATTTTCTAAAAATATTCAAAATTGCCCGAGAAATCGGGAAATTATGAAAATTTAATGAGGTTCAATACAAAACATCAGAATTTGTAGCAAAAAAATGAAAACCCTTAAAACTAAAAGCAATCCCCACATATTTGGTATCTCCGAGTAGGGAATTTAATTTCTAGCGCACTTCCGAAGACCTTTTCGAAAAATATTCAAAATTGCCCGAAGGATTGGGAAAATATGGAAATTTAATGAGATTCAATGCAAAACATCAGAATTTGTAGCAAAAAAATGAAAACACTTAAAACTGACAGCAATCCCCACATATTTGGTATCGCCGTGTAGGGAATTTAATTTCTAGCGAATTTCCGAAGGCCTTTTCTAAAAATATTCAAAATTGGCCGAGAAATCGGGAAAATATGGCAATTTAATGAGATTCAATACAAAACATCAGAATTTGTAGCAAAAAAAATGAAAATCCTTAAAACTGAAAGCAATCCCCACATATTTGGTATTGCCGTGTAGGGAATTTAATTTCTAGCGAATTTCCGAAGAGTTTTTCGAAAAATATGCAAAACAGCCCGAGAAATCGGGAAAATATTGAAATTTAATAAGATTCTATACAAAACATCAGAATTTGTAGCAAAAAAATGAAAACCCTTAAAGCTGAAAGCAATCCCCACATATTTGGTATCGCCGTGTAGGGAATTTAATTTCTAGCGAATGTCCGAAGACCTTTTCTAAAAATATTCAAAATTGCCCGAGAAATCGGGAAAATATGGAAATTTAATGAGGTTCAATGCAAACCATCAGAATTTGTAGCAAAAAAATTAAAACCCTTAAAACTAAATGCAATCCACACACATTTGGTATCGCCGTGTAGGGAATTTAATTTCTATCAAATTTCCGAAGACCTTTTCTAAAAATATTCAAAATTGCTCGAAAAATCGGGAAAATATGGAAATTTAATGATATTCTATACAAAACATCAGAATTTGTAGTAAAAAAATAAAAACCCTTACAATTGAAAGCAAACCTCACATATTTAGTATCGCCGTGTAGGGAATTTAATTTCTAGCGAATTTCCGAAGACATTTTCTAAAAATATTCAAAATTGCCCGAGAAATCGGGAAATTATGAAAATTTAATGAGGTTCAATACAAAACATCAGAATTTGTAACAAAAAAATGAAAACCCTTAAAACTAAAAGCAATCCCCACATATTTGGTATCTCCGAGTAGGGAATTTAATTTCTAGCGCACTTCCGAAGACCTTTTCGAAAAATATTCAAAATTGCCCGAAGGATTGGGAAAATATGGAAATTTAATGAGATTCAATGCAAAACATCAGAATTTGTAGCAAAAAAATGAAAACACTTAAAACTGACAGCAATCCCCACATATTTGGTATCGCCGTGTAGGGAATTTAATTTCTAGCGAATTTCCGAAGGCCTTTTCTAAAAATATTCAAAATTGGCCGAGAAATCGGGAAAATATGGCAATTTAATGAGATTCAATACAAAACATCAGAATTTGTAGCAAAAAAAATGAAAATCCTTAAAACTGAAAGCAATCCCCACATATTTGGTATTGCCGTGTAGGGAATTTAATTTCTAGCGAATTTCCGAAGAGTTTTTCGAAAAATATGCAAAACAGCCCGAGAAATCGGGAAAATATTGAAATTTAATAAGATTCTATACAAAACATCAGAATTTGTAGCAAAAAAATGAAAACCCTTACATGTGAAAGCAATCCCCACATATTTGGTATCTCCATGTAGGGAATTTAATTTCTAGCGCATTTGCGAAGACTTTTTGCAAAAATATTCAAAATTGCTCGAGAAATAGGGAAAATATGGAAATTTAATGAGATTCAATACAAAACATCAGAATTTGTAGCAAAAAAAAAATGAAAACCCTTAAAACTGAAAGCAATCGCCACATATTTGGTATCTCCATTTAGGGAATTTAATTTCTAGCGAATTTCCGAAGACCTTTTCGAAAAATATTCAAAATTGCCCGAGAAATCGAGAAAATATGGAAATTTAATGAGATTCAATACAAAATATCAGAATTTGTAGCAAAAAAATGAAAACCCTTAAAACTGAAAGTAATCCCCACATATTTAATATCTCCGTGTAGGGAATTTAATTTCTAGCGAATTTCCGAAGAGTTTTTCGAAAAATATGCAAAACAGCCCGAGAAATCGGGAAAATATTGAAATTTAATAAGATTCTATACAAAACATCAGAATTTGTAGCAAAAAAATGAAAACCCTTACATCTGAAAGCAATCCCCACATATTTGGTATTGCCGTGTAGGGAATTTAATTTCTAGCGCACTTCCTAAGACCTTTTCGAAAAAT
The DNA here is from genome assembly GCA_963932195.1 of Empis livida. Lineage (NCBI taxonomy): Eukaryota > Metazoa > Arthropoda > Insecta > Diptera > Empididae > Empis > Empis livida. Next base: position 23,985,532 of record OZ010645.1, on the reverse strand, counting down.
ATTCAAAATTGCCCGAAGGATTGGGAAAATATGGAAATTTAATGAGATTCAATGCAAAACATCAGAATTTGTAGCAAAAAAATGAAAACACTTAAAACTGAAAGCAATCCCCACATATTTAATATCTACGTGTAGGGAATTTAATTTCTAGCGAATTTCCGAAGAGTTTTTCGAAAAATATGCAAAACAGCCCGAGAAATCGGGAAATATTGAAATTTAATAAGATTCTATACAAAACATCAGAATTTGTAGCAAAAAAATGAAAACCCTTACATCTGAAAGCAATCCCCACATATTTGGTATTGCCGTGTAGGGAATTTAATTTCTAGCGCATTTGCGAAGACTTTTTCAAAAAATATTCAAAATTGCCCGAAAAATCGGGAAAATATGGAAATTTAATGATATTCTAAACAAAACATCAGAATTTGTACCAAAAAAATGAAAACCCTTAAAACTGAAAGCAATCCCCACATATTTAATATCTCCGTGTAGGGAATTTAATTTCTAGCGAATTTCCGAAGAGTTTTTCGAAAAATATGCAAAACAGCCCGAGAAATCGGGAAAATATTGAAATTTAATAAGATTCTATACAAAACATCAGAATTTGTAGCAAAAAAATGAAAACCCTTACAACTGAAAGCAAACCTCACATATTTAGTATCGCCGTGTAGGGAATTTAATTTCTAGCGAATTTCCGAAGACCTTTTCTAAAAATATTCAAAATTGCCCGAGAAATCGGGAAATTATGAAAATTTAATGAGGTTCAATACAAAACATCAGAATTTGTAACAAAAAAATGAAAACCCTTAAAACTAAAAGCAATCCCCACATATTTGGTATCTCCGAGTAGGGAATTTAATTTCTAGCGCACTTCCGAAGACCTTTTCGAATAATATTCAAAATTGCCCGAGAGATCGGGAAAATATGGAAATTTAATGCTATTCTATACAAAACACAAGAATTTGTAGCAAAAAAATGAAAATCCTTACAACTGAAAGCAAACCTCACATATTTAGTATCGTCGTGTAGGGAATTTAATTTCTAGCGAATTTCCGAAGACCTTTTCGAAAAATATTCAAAATTGCCCGAGAAATCGGGAAAATATGGAAATATAATGATATTCTATACAAAACCCAAGAATGTGTAGCAAAAAAATGAAAATCCTTACAACTGAAAGCAAACCTCACATATTTAGTATCGCCGTATAGGGAATTTAATTTCTAGCGAATTTCCGAAGACCTTTTCTAAAAATATTCAAAATTGCCCGAGAAATCGGGAAATTATGAAAATTTAATGAGATTCAATACAAAATATCAGAATTTGTAGCAAAAAAATGAAAACCCTTACAACTGAAACCAATCCCCACATATTTGGTATTGCCGTGTAGGGAATTTAATTTCTAGCGCTTTTGCGATGACTTTTTCAAAAAATATTCAAAATTGCCCGAAAAATCGGGCAAATATGGAAATTTAATGATATTCTATACAAAACACAAGAATTTGTAGCAAAAAAATGAAAATCCTTACAACTGAAAGCAAACCTCACATATTTAGTATCGCCGTGTAGGGAATTTAATTTCTAGCGAATTTCCGAAGACCTTTTCGAAAAATATGCAAAATTGCCCGAGAAATCGGGAAAATATGGAAATATAATGATATTCTATACAAAACACAAGAAAGTGTAGCAAAAAAATGAAAATCCTTACAACTGAAAGCAAACCTCACATATTTAGTATCGCCGTATAGGGAATTTAATTTCTAGCGAATTTCCGAAGACCTTTTCTAAAAATATTCAAAATTGCCCGAGTAATCGGGAAATTATGAAAATTTAATGAGATTCAATACAAAATATCAGAATTTGTAGCAAAAAAATGAAAACCCTTACAACTGAAACCAATCCCCACATATTTGGTATTGCCGTGTAGGGAATTTAATTTCTAGCGCATTTGCGATGACTTTTTCAAAAAATATTCAAAATTGCCAGAATAATCGGGAAAATATGGAAATTTAATGATATTCTATACAAAACACAAGAATTTGTAGCAAAAAAATGAAAATCCTTACAACTGAAAGCAAACCTCACATATTTAGTATCGCCGTGTAGGGAATTTAATTTCTAGCGAATTTCCGAAGACCGTTTCTAAAAATATTCAAAATTGCCCGAGAAATCGGGAAATTATGAAAATTTAATGAGGTTCAATACAAAACATCAGAATTTGTAACAAAAAAATGAAAAACCTTAAAACTAAAAGCAATCCCCACATATTTGGTATCTCCATGTAGGGAATTTAATTTCTAGCGCATTTGCGAAGACTTTTTCCAAAAATATTCAAAATTGCTCGAGAAATAGGGAAAATATGAAAATTTAATGAGATTCAATACAAAACATCAGAATTTGTAGCAAAAAAAAAATGAAAACCCTTAAAACTGAAAGCAATCGCCACATATTTGGTATCTCCATTTAGGGAATTTAATTTCTAGCGAATTTCCGAAGACCTTTTCGAAAAATATTCAAAATTGCCCGAGAAATCGGGAAAATATGGAAATTTAATGAGATTCAATACAAAATATCAGAATTTGTAGCAAAAAAATGAAAACCCTTAAAACTGAAAGCAATCCCCACATATTTAATATCTCCGTGTAGGGAATTTAATTTCTAGCGAATTTCCGAAGAGTTTTTCGAAAAATATGCAAAACAGCCCGAGAAATCGGGAAAATATTGAAATTTAATAAGATTCTATACAAAACATCAGAATTTGTAGCAACAAAATGAAAACCCTTAAAGCTGAAAGCAATCCCCACATATTTGGTATCGCCGTGTAGGGAATTTAATTTGTAGCGCACTTCCGAAGACCTTTTTGAAAAATATTCAAAATTGGCCGAGAAATCGGGAAAATATGGAAATTTAATGATATTCAATACAAAACATCACAATTTGTAGCAAAAAAATGAAAACCCTTAAAGCTGAAAGCAATCCCCACATATTTGGTATCGCCATGTAGGCAATTTAATTTCTAGCAAATTTCCGAACATCTTTTTGAAAAATATTCAAAATTGCCCGAGAAATCGGGAAAATATGGAAATTTGATGAGATTCAATACAAAACATCAGAAATTGTAGCAAAAAAAAATGAAAACCCTTTCCGAAGAGTTTTAAAACTGAAAGCAATCGCCACATATTTGGTATCTCCATTTAGGGAATTTAATTTCTAGCGAATTTCCGAAGACCTTTTCGAAAAATATTCAAAATTGCCCGAGAAATCGGACAAATATGGAAATTTAATGAGATACAATACAAAATATCAGAATTTGTAGCAAAAAAATGAAAACCCTTAAAACTGAGAGCAATCCCCACATATTTAATATCTCAGTGTAGGGAATTTAATTTCTAGCGAATTTCCGAAGAGTTTTTCGAAAAATATACAAAACAGCCCGAGAAATCGTGAAAATATTGAAATTTAATAAGACAAAATGAAAACCCTTAAAGCAACAAAATGAAAACCCTTAAAGCTGAAAGCAATCCCCACATATTTGGTATCGCCGTGTAGGGAATTTAATTTGTAGCGCACTTCCGAAGACCTTTTTGAAAAATATTCAAAATTGCCCGAGAAATCGGGAAAATATGGAAATTTAATGATATTCAATACAAAACATCAAAATTTGTAGCAAAAAAAAAAAAAACCCTTAAAGCTGAAAGCAATCCCCACATATTAGGTATCGCCGTGTAGGGAATTTAATTTCTAGCAAATTTCCGAACATCTTTTTGAAAAATATTCAAAACTGCCAGAGAAATCGGGAAAATATGGAAATTTAATAAGATTCAATACAAAACATCAGAACTTGTAGCAAAAAACTGAAAACCCTTAAAGCTGAAAGCAATCCCCACATATTTGGTATCGCCGTGTAGGGAATTTAATGTCTAGCGAATTTCCGAAGACCTTTGCTAAAAATATTCAAAATTGCCCGAGAAATCGGGAAAATATGGAAATTTAATTAGGTTCAATACAAAACATCAGAATTTGTAGCAAAAAAATGAAACCCTTAAAACTGAAAGCAATCCCCACATATTTGGCATCGCCGTGTAGGGAATTTAATTTCTATCAATTTTCCAAACACCTTTTCTAAAAATATTCAAAATTGCCCGAGAAATCGGGAATATATGGAAATTTAATGAGGTTCAATGCAAAACATCATAATTTGTAGCAAAAAATGAAAACCCTTAAAACTAAAAGCAATCCCCACATATTTGGTATTGGCGTGTAGGGAATTTAATTTCTAGCAAATTTCCAAACATATTTTTGAAAAATATTCAAAACTGCCAGAGAAATCGGGAAAATATGGAAATTTAATAAGATTCAATACAAAACATCAGAACTTGTAGCAAAAAACTGAAAACCCTTAAAGCTGAAAGCAATCCCCACATATTTGGTATCGCCGTGTAGGGAATTTAATGTCTAGCGAATTTCCGAAGACCTTTGCTAAAAATATTCAAAATTGCCCGAGAAATCGGGAAAATATGGAAATTTAATTAGGTTCAATACAAAACATCAGAATTTGTAGCAAAAAAATGAAACCCTTAAAACTGAAAGCAATCCCCACATATTTGGCATCGCCGTGTAGGGAATTTAATTTCTATCAATTTTCCAAACACCTTTTCTAAAAATATTCAAAATTGCCCGAAAAATCGAGAATATATGGAAATTTAATGAGGTTCAATGCAAAACATCAGAATTTGTAGCAAAAAAATGAAAACCCTTAAAACTAAAAGCAATCCCCACATATTTGGTATTGGCGTGTAGGGAATTTAATTTCTAGCGAATTTCCTTTTCTAAAAATATTCAAAATTGCCCGAGAAATCGGGAAAATATGGAAATTTAAAGAGGTTCAATACAAAACGTCAGAATTTGTAACAAAAAAATGTAAACCCTTAAAACTAAAAGCAATCCCCACATATTTGGTATCTCCGAGTAGGGAATTTAATTTCTAGCGCACTTCCGAACAGCTTTTTGAAAAATAGTCAAAACTGCCAGAGAAATCGGGAAAATATGGAAATTTAATAAGATTCAATACAAAACATCAGAATTTGTAGCAAAAAACTGAAAACCCTTAAAGCTGAAAGCAATCCTCACATATTTGGTATCGCCGTGTAGGGAATTTAATGTCTAGCGAAGTTCCGAAGACCTTTGCTAAAAATATTCAAAATTGCCCGAGAAATCGGGAAAATATCGAAATTTAATTAGGTTCAATACAAAACATCAGAATTTGTAGCAAAAAAATGAAACCCTTAAAACTGAAAGCAATCCCCACATATTTGGTATCCCGTGTAGGGATTTTAATTTCTAGCAAATTTCCGAACAGCTTTTTGAAAAATATTCAAAACTGCCAGAGAAATCGGGAAAATATGGAAATTTAATGAGGTTCAATGCAAAACATCAGGATTTGGAGCAAAAAAATGAAAACCCTTAAAACTAAAAGCAATCCCCACATATTTGGTATTGCCGTGTAAGGAATTTAATTTCTAGCGAATTTCCTTTTCTAAAAATATTCAAAATTGCCCGAGAAATCGGGAAAATATGCAAATTTAATGAGGTTCAATACATAACATGAGAATTTGTAACAAAAAAATGAAAACCCTTAAAACTAAAAGCAATCCCCACATATTCGGTATCTCCGAGTAGGGAATTTAATTTCTAGCGCACTTCCGAAGACCTTTTCGAAAAATATTCGAAATTGCCCGAGAAATCGGGAAGATATGCAATATTTAATGATATTCAATACAAAACATCAGAATTTGTACCAAAAAAATGAAAACCCTTACAACTGAAAGCAATCCCCACATATTTGGTATCTCCGAGTAGGGAATTTAATTTCTAGCGCATTTGCGAAGACTTTTTCAAAAAATATTCAAAATTGCCCGAAAAATCGGGAAAATATGGAAATTTAATTATATTCAATACAAAACATCAGAATTTGTAGCAAAAAAATTAAAACCCTAACAACTGAAAGCAATCCTCACATATTTAGTATCGCCGTATAGGGAATTTAATTTCTAGCGAATTTCCGAACAGCTTTTCGAAAAATATTCAAAACAGACCGAGAAATCGGGAAAATAAGGAAATTTAATGAGATTCAATACAAAATATCAGAATTTGTAACAAAAAAATGAAAACCCTTAAAACTAAAAGCAATCCCCACATATTTGGTATCTCCGAGTAGGGAATTTAATTTCTAGCGAATTTCCGAAGAGCTTTTCAAAAAATATTCGAAATTGCCCGAGAAATCGGGAAAATATGCAAAATTTAATGATATTCAATACAAAATATCAGAATTTGTAACAAAAAAATGAAAACCCTTAAAACTATTAATTTCTAGCGCATTTGCGAAGACTTTTTCAAAAATATTCAAAATTGCCCGAGAAATCGGGAAAATATGGAAATTTAATGAGGTTCAATGCAAAACATCAGAATTTGTAGCAAAAAAATGAAAACCCTTAAAACTAAAAGCAATCCCCTCATATTTGGTATCGCCATGTAGGGAATTTAATTTCTAGCGAATTTCCGAACACCTTTTCAAAAATATTCAAAATTGCCCGAGAAATCGGGAATATATGGAAATTTAATGAGGTTCAATACAAAACATCAGAATTTGTAGCAAAAAATGAAAATCGTTAAAACTGAAAGCAATCCCCACATATTTGGTATCGCCGTGTAGGGAATTTAATTTCTAGCGAATTTCCGAAGACCTTTGCTAAAAATATTCAAAATTGCCCGAGAAATCGGTAAAATATGGAAATTTAATGAGGTTCAATACAAAACATCAGTATTTGTAGCAAAAAAATGAAAACCCTTAAAACTGAACGCAATCCCCACATAGAGGTCAATGCCGTGTAGCGAATTTAATTTCTAGCGAATTTCCGAAGACCTTTTCTAAATATATTCAAAATTGCCCGAGAAATCGGGAAAATACGGAAATTTAATGAGGTTCAATGCAAAATATCAGAATTTAAAAAAAAAATGAAAACCCTTAAAGCTGAAAGCAATCCCCACATATTTGGTATCGCCGTGTAGGGAATTTAATTTAGCGAAATTCCGAAGACCTTTTCTAAATATATTCAAAATTGCCCGAGAAATCGGGAAAATATGGAAATTTAATGAGGTTCAATGCAAAACATCAGAATTTGTAGCAAAAAATGAAAACCCTTAAAGCAATCCCCACAATCCCCACATATTTGGTATCGTCGTGTAGGGAATTTAATTTTTAGCGAATTTCCGAAGAGCTTTTCGAAAAATATTCAAAACTGCCCGAGAAATCGGAAAAATATGGAAATTTAATTAGATTCAATACAAAACATCAGAATTTGTAGCAAAAAACTGAAAGCCCTTAAAGCTGAAAGCAATCCCCACATATTTAATATCTCCGTGTAGGGAATTTATTTTCTAGCGAATTTCCGAAGAGCTTTTCGAAAAATATTCAAAACTGCCCGAGAAATCGGGAAAATATGGAAATTTAATAAGATTCAATACAAAACATCAGAATTTGTAGCAAAAAACTGAAAACCCTTAAAGCTGAAAGCAATCCCCACATATTTAATATCTCCGTGTAGGGAATTTAATTTCTAGCGAATTTCCGAAGAGCTTTTTGAAAAATATTCAAAACTGCCCGAGAAATCGGGAAAATATGGAAATTTAATAAGATTCAATACAAAACATCAGAATTTGTAGCACAAAACTGAAAACCATTAAAGCTGAAAGCAATCCCCACATATTTGGTATCGCCGTGTAGGGAATTTAATTTCTAGCGAATTTCCGAACACCTTTGCTAAAAATATTCAAAATTGCCCGAGAAATCGGGAAAATATGGAAATTTAATGAGATTCAATGCAAAACATCAGAATTTGTAGCAAAAAAATGAAAACCCTTAAAACTAAAAGCAATCCCCACATATTTGGTATCTCCGAGTAGGGAATTTAATTTCTAGCGCACTTCCGAAGACCTTTTCGAAAAATATTCAAAATTGCCAGAGAAAACTGAAAGCAATCCCCACATATTTGGTATCTCCTTCTAGGGAATTTAATTTCTAGCGAATTTCCGAAGAGCTTTTCGCAAAATATTCAAAACTGTCCGAGAAATCTGGAAAATATGGAAATTTAATAAGATTCAATACAAAACATGAGAATTTCTAGCAAAAAACTGAAAACCCTTAAAGCTGAAAGCAATCCCCACATATTTGGTATCGCCGTGTAGGGAATTTAATTTCTAGCGAATTTCCGAACACCTTTGTTAAAAATATTCAAAATTGCGCGAGAAATCGGGAAAATATGGAAATTTAATAAGATTCAATGCAAAACATCAGAATTTGTAGCAAAAAAATGGAAACCCTTAAAACTAAAAGCAATCTCCACATATTTGGTATCTCCGAGTAGGGAATTTAATTTCTAGCGCACTTCCGAAGACTTTTTCGAAAAATATTCAAAATTGCCCGAGAAATCGGGAAAATATGGAAATTTAATGAGAGTCAATACAAAACATCAGAATTTGTAGCAAAAAAATGAAAACCCTTAAAACTGAAAACAATCCCCACATATTTGGTATCTCCTTCTAGGGAATTTAATTTCTAGCGCATTTGCGAACACTTTTTCAAAAAATATTCAAAATTGCCCGAAAAATCGGGAAAATATGGAAATTTAATGATATTCAATACAAAACATCAGAATTTGTAGCAAAAAAATTAAAACCCCTTAAAACTGAAAGCAATCCCCACATATTTGGTATCGCCGTGTAGGGAATTTAATTTCTAGCGAATTTCCGTAGACCTTTGCTAAAAATATTCAAAATTGCCCGAGAAATTATTAGAAAACTTATTGTTTAAAATTAAACAATCAAATTAAACTAGAAAACTTATTGCTTATTAGAAAAGTTATTGTTTAAAACTTATTGTGTTTTGAGTTCCTTAAAAGTCGTCTTCGAAATTAAGAATATTAAATATATTTATTTATTTATTTACCAACAAAGGTACAATCGATATCTGAGTTACTAAGTTTAACTGTGTGAGATACAATAAAAAACTTAAATAAATAATATTATAAATATACAATAGAAAAAAGTACTTAAATATATGGTATACATAGATTATAATTAGCACTAACTTTTGTACATAAATAAAAATGTCTAGAAATGACTGTTCTTCTAGATGAAAGAGATACGAGAATCAGTAGTTGCCTATTAGAGTAATGTGGTAAATCTTCATAATCTCTAGGATTGTGTAAATCTCTTAGAGCAAATAACAAGAATTGCTTTTGCACTGACTCAATTTAATGAGAATGAATCTCGAACGCAGGATCCCTTAAACTTAACTTATGGTCAAGCAACACGCCGAGCCGGTGATCCTGTCGACACTCTCTAGTTTTGTATTATATATGTATTAATTGTACCTAATCGTCGTTCTTTTTCGCGAGAAACTAATTAGGTGACATTTACCTGTATTGAACCATCCGTCGAGATCATGTAGTTTAGATTGCAAAAAATCAGCTTCTGAGGGGGAAGTTATGTGACTATAGATTTTCAGATCATCATTGTAAAAATTAAGAAATATATCACTTAGTACTTCAGACTTCAGATAAATCCGATATGAATATATTCAATAGTAAAGGTCCTAAGTGGTTACCCTGCGATGAGACACTATTTTGTTTAGATAAAAAGCCCTGGAATTTAACTTATTGAGTCCTATTGTTCAGATAACATTTGATCCAATTTAATAATGTGCTTTTTTTAGTTTATAGGAATGTAATGAATAACCCGATCGAACGCTTTGCTAAAATCAGTATCTATGTTATCAATTTGGTGGATATTTTCATTCCACAAAGCACATCGGCCCCTTTCTGAAACCGCGCTGTTGTTCATTAAGGATTGCGTCAATTAAAGTGGTCATTTTATCACATGATTTTTTCGAAAAGTTTGGACATTGAAGACAAATTGGTGATACCTCTATAGTTGTCAACATTTCTTTTATCGCCGTCTTTATGGATATGAGTCAGAAACAAAGACCAAATAGCTAGCAGTCAGAAACAAGGACTTCGAAATAGGAAGATTGTACATAGCTGTGATACATAGTATTTGCATACCCCGCGCTCTTCCGTTTAATATTCATAAAGTCAAAAAAAATTTCGGGTATTTTATTATGTAATTCGTAAGATTCGCGAGACTTGCTGGTGAACTCAGAAGTTTGTATCTCTTATTCGGACTGCAGATAAATTTATTTATGGCTGAAAAGATGGTGTTATAGAATGATGTAACTGTCTCATCAATATTATTCCCTGATAAATCTTGTGTCCAATCTATTAAAGATAACTCATTATTAATGGACTCATAATCTGCATTTTGAAAATAATATACAATTAATTTATTGTAAGATTTACTATAATTCACACCAGATATTGGTAGTTCGACCATGATGCGATGGCTGAATGGTAGACCGTGTTAGCAAACAGATTTTCCAGCTAGGGAAACTACGGCTTCTTCATAATCATCACGTCTTCTTCATATAAAAAGGACATTTAGCAAATATATATTTCGATAAGCATGTAAAATTACCATCTAGTATTACTAAGTGCATGAAAAAAATATTTTTATTAGTTTTTGCTTACAAATTTCTTCATGAAAAAAATATTTTTATTAGTTTTTGCTTACAAATTTTCAGAAATAAGAGAAAATAATATGACTTATTAAATTTTATAATGTTGTATCAAAAAAATACTATAACTTGACACTATTTTTTGCCAAAAAATGTATCACAACTAAAATAATTAGTGTAAGTATCAGAAGTTAACCTTTATTATATTTAATAAAAAAAATAGATATATTTATATCTTTCTTTTGAAATATAAGAATCCTGAAATTTGATTCCTTACCAATTTGAAATATGTAAAACAATTTTAAAAAAAAAAAAAAAAATTAAATATATATTTTCTGCAACTGTTTGTAATTCATGATCCTGTTTTACTGTCAAATTTAATATAATTTTTTTAAATATGTATTTGCAATTATGTATTATAATATTATTATATTTTTGAAGCAAAACTACATTATAAATAAAAACTTTTACCCTTAGGCTATTCGTAAAATGAGACGTGCCACTTTGATTGTAATCGGGTGATAAAATAAATACATAATTCCGGATCTATGTATATAAAAGGTGTTGTTAGTCTCACTATTTGCAAAAGGGTGCTAAATAATTTTTTATCACATTGTATTTGAATTTAATAGCAGGATACAAGAGAATTTGATTATATAAATTCGATACTGTTATTACTTTTTTGAATGTATTTAAATTTAATAGAACTCTAATATTTTATGCTGGTTTTATTATATGTATTTTATATATTTCAGGATTATACTATTTTAAACTTAATTTTGTAATTTTTAAATATTATTAAATTTTAAGGACGAAAATATTTTTAAAGTGAAATATTTCGAAATTTTCAAATAAGGTTTAGGTAAAATCATTGATTAAAAATAATACCAGGTGTTTTTTCTATATACTTTTTTTTGTACATTTTTTTAAGAAAACTTTAAAAACTCTGGTGAGAGTTAGTTGTATTGTTCAATTCATATTCATATCCATTATGATTGCATTTGTTTTATTCCTATTTTCTTTATTTTTTTTTCATAAATACCCGAGATTATAGAAACAAATTATTTAACTCTATTTGCTGATGAGAATTTTTCATTTCTGTATTAGCATTTATTTGTCCGAGAAGAGAATAACAATCTTTATAAAAAAAATACTACGAAGGCATCAATTTTATGTGTATATATTGTTTTTGGAATATTATTTTCCTACCTGATTTACTTTACAATTATACATTGTATTTCTTTTTTTATTTTTTTCTTCTTAGCTACTTATTGTGGATTTTTATAATATTCTAAAATTAGAGGTATAAAATATTTTGAAATTTACTTAATTTTTGTCGGGTTTGTCAAAGGATTTTTGAAGGTAAAATAAATGATCAATTTGAGTGGGATTTACCTGGGTAAATTATTAATTAAGGAGGAAATTTAATTATAAATTAAGCAGTTTTATTTGAAAATGGTCTATAAGGAATAGCGTCACCAAATTTTTCAATTAGTTAAAATCTGACTTTAAAATGGTTAATAACAAGTACTAAAATTGTTTAGTTAAAAATTGTATTTCAAATTCAAATAAAAATGTATTTTGCAGGTTTTGTATTTATTAAAAAAATCATAAATATTTTATTAAAAAATCATAAATTACAAACCAGTAAGTCTGAAAATTTAATAATTGCCAAAAACTATGAAATTAATACAAGTAAGTTTGGAAGTTTAATGGCTCCAACAGATGAATATTTTTTAGCAGCATTTTCATGGTTTAAATTAAAGTATTTGAAAAGATTTTTTTATAAAAATTACCATGTTTTTAATTTAAAGAAAAGTATTATTCAATTATGTATTTTTAAATACATAATTGAATAATACTTAAATTAAATTTAGTTGTAAGAAAAAAATTGAAAAAATGGAAAAATGTTCCATTACTAAAAAAAACAACCAACAAAAAATGTTAAAAAATCATATTATAAAAAAAAAATAATAAAAATGTACAGAAATTATTATTATTACCACAATAAATCAAATGAAATAAACTCGTTTCAAAAATAATTTTTCTTTAACTTTTTTCTTATTTTGGGAAATTATTAATAAATTAGTTAATTTTAAAAATACTTTTTGTTTATAACAGAATTTTGAGTACAAAATATTTTAAAATTTAATAATTAATAATTTGTTTAATTAATTTTTAATCAAATTTACCACAATGGTTATTTGTCAAGGTATAAATATCATTAAAATTGGTTTTTTGACCAACCCGACAAAAATAAAAAACGAAATATATGTAATTGATAATTTTCGATACATTTTTTTGTTTTTTTTTTTTGTGCGCAGAGGAAGGTGAAAATCTTGAAAGGTGCTAAGTGTTCCCGCGCGGTTCACTTAGTTGTGTGGGACCCACACCCACTAAAAACACCTCCCTGTCATTAAAACTAGTATAATACTAACCATTAATTTATCTCTGAATTCTTAAAGCTACATTTTATTCGTCTATAGTTCAACCAATGCTGTCCTATTGTTTTTTCTAGGATGTAATCCCAACACTACAAGTATACAAAATCAAGAGGTTTAGTTCTTTTTAACCTTCTTATTTGGTTTTGACAATCAAGAAGTTTGACTGCCTCGACGTCGACATTGACGTGTTGCTGCAAACCATCTTCGTGTTTAACAGCAACTTTTTTTATTTCGCTGGCTACATTTTTAATTCCTAAGTCCCGCTGAAGATCTTCATGAGGTATATACCACGGAGCGTTGACTATGTTTCTTAGTACTTTGTTCTGAAATATTTGAATTGTCTTAACGTTGCTTTGTTTGGCACATCCCCACAGTTGACTGCCATATGTCCAGACTGGTTTTAATGTCTGGTTGTATATCAATAATTTGTTATGAGTTGACAGTTTCGACTTACGTCCCAAGAGCCAGTTCATTTGCCTATATTTGATATCTAATTCCGTTTTCTTTTTTTTGACGTGTTGTTTCCATCGTAATTTTGCATCTAGCGTTATTCCTAGATATTTTGCTGTATTTTCATGTGGTACTACTGTTCCGTTTATGTTTATATTTGGAGTATTCGTTAAGATTTTGTTTGTAAAATTCACATGTATAGATTTTGTTTCGTTTAGTTTAATTTTCCACTTCTTTGTCCAATTGTATACGTTGTCTGTCGCTCGTTGAAGTTTGTCGGTAGTTTCGGTAATATTTTGGCCCTTGACTAATAGCGCTGTGTCGTCTGCAAACGTAGCAATACTTACATTTTCTGGTTCCGGAATGTCGCTAGTGAAAAGCACGTACAGCATAGGTCCCAAAATACTTCCTTGTGGTACTCCTGCTTTGACTTCTCTTAAATCAGAATATTCATCTTCCTGCTTTATTCTAAATAATCTATCTGATAAGTATGATGTTAATAGTTCAACATATTGCTTTGGAAGCATTTTTTTCAGCTTGAAGATCAGGCCTTCGTGCCAAACCTTATCGAAAGCTTGAGCTACATCCAAGAAAATTGCTGAACCAATTTGTTTTTCCTCCAATACCTTTTCTATTACGTCTGTTATACGATGTACTTGATCTAACGTGGAATGCTTTTGTCTAAATCCAAATTGATGCGCTAGAATTAATTTCTTTCTTTCTATGATAGGCTTTAGTCTTGTTAATAGCAGTTTTTCGAACAATTTTGAAATTATCAGCAGTAGTGATATAGGCCTGTACGATTTAACTTCATTTGGTGGTTTTCCTGGTTTCTGTAGCATGATTACTTCCGCCACTGTCCATGTACTAGGAACATGCCTTAGTCGAAAGGCAGCGTTTATTAGACATGTTAACATTGTCAATGCTTCCTTCGGTAGCTGTTTCAATACTTCTGCTGTTATAAGATCGAAACCTGGACTTTTTTTAACCTTTAATCATTTGTTTATTACATTTACAACTTCGTTTAATGTGACGCTCTGAATATCGACTTCTTCTTGGTTTTCTATTTCTTCCATCAATGCGTCCGAGTGGATTTCATTTGGTTTGAATATTTTGGCTAGATGATCAGCAAAAATTTCAGCTTTTTCTTTGTTGTTTCTTGCCCATGTACCGTCTTCTTTTCGTAGAGGTGGTATTTGCACTATTGGCCTTTTTAACTTCTTTGTAGCTTTCCATAATGAGTAATCCGTATCTTCCTCTGATGTTAGTTTTTCCAGATAGTTATTTACTTGCTCTTGTTTAAACCTTAGTATTTCTCTTCTGAGTTTTGTCGTTTTGTTATTTAATAACGTTTTATCACATGGATCCCTAGATTGTTGCCATCTTCTTCTTGCTCGTCGTTTTTGGTGAACTAATTCCAATATTTCCCTTGAGTAACTGTTTGCCACTGATCTGTGGGTACATTCTCTTGTGTTATTCCAGGCTGCTTGCTGTATAACTTTGATGAATCTTTCAGCCCCTATATCTAGTTGTTGTTTTGTGCGCAGTTGAACGTTTGATTTTATTTCCTGTTCCAGTTCTATTTGGAAGCTGATCCAGTCTGTTGTTTTATTAATTAAAGCTGGCCTACATTCCTTTTTTGCTATTTTTTCGTTTAGTGTTAATATTACAGCAGAATGTTCTGATTCCAACTCAAGGCTCTCTTCAACTTTTACGAAGTTATCTGACACTTTCCTTGTTATGAAGAAGTCGAGAAGATCCGGAATTTTATTAACATCTGTAGGCCAATATGTTGGTTTACCTGTTGAGTGGAAATTACATCCCATTTTTTTAGCTACCATACTCAGTTCTCTTCCTTTTGTTGTAGTAGTTCTTGATCCCCAATCTATGTGTTTAGCGTTGAAATCTCCTCCAACGATGAATCTGTCTCCCAAATGTTGTAAGATCTTTTTATATGCTGGATTCTTCAGGTTATACTTAGGTGGACAGTATAATGCTCCGATTATCAATTTTTGTTTCACGCTTTTAATGCAAATCACTGTAAGTTGCGTTTCCTCTAGCTGTAGTTGTCGTTCTTCGTAGTGATTCAAGTTTTCTTTTATAATAATAGCACTTCCTCCTTTTGCTTGGTTATCAGGGCGATCCGTCTGATACGTTTTGTAGCCTCTTATTTTTATGGTAGTATGATTATTCAGATGCGTTTCTGTGAGAAGACACACATCTATATTTTCAGTATTTAAAAATATTTCTAGCTCTTGTTTTTTATTTTTTATTCCGTTCGCATTCCACGTGACTATACGCAAATTACTTTGATCCATTATAGTTTCTTTGAGCTACTGCTCTCGTGGGTCTTGCTTCAAGTTTGGCTAGTCTTAGTGATATATCGTTCATTTTGTTTAGCATGTTCTGCATCATCTGCGTTATGTTCTGTTGATTATCTTCTCTTATCCCTGAGCTAGATTAATTTGCTTGCACTGCCTGCGCATATGATTGTTTATTGTTGACTTTGCTGGATGGTAATATCCTTGGTTGTGTATTCTCAGGTTCTTTTGTTCTTGTTAAGTTGTTCCTTCTATTCTGTAGCTCCTTCGCAACTACGCAACTTCTGTAGTTAGCAGGATGTGCCTCACTGCAATTTGAACACTTCGCTGGTATATTTCTTGGTTTGACACATTCTGCTGTTAGATGTTTGCCAGCGCATTTAACATAATTTGATTCTCTCTGGCAGTATTTTTGAGTATGTCCATGGCGTTGACATTTTTTGCACTGTGGAATCAGTTTATTGTTTCTGATTGCTTCAATTCTAATTTTCATGTGTTAGATGTACTGTATTTCAAAAAAAAAATTAATATCATCATCATTTTGAAAAGTTAGCATGAAAAGTGGCAAATTGGTTACAATTTCTTTGTCATCTGTCCTAATTTTCTTAAATTTGTTTGTTACTTCGATAATCTTATAACCTCTGTTTAATAGTTCGTTCTTGATGTCCTCCGTATTGCAAGATTGGTGCAGGTTCCTAGCCATTACTCTAATGGGTCTAGTTTGTTTATTCTCGTACGTGTGCCATTGGAGTTTAGTATCGTTTAAAAATTTAGTTAGGTCTCTATATTCTGTATGTTGACTTCATCATGTTGACTTTGAAGTTCAGATCTCTGGTTTGTAGCGCCTCTTTTATTTTACTGTAGTCTTCTGTCTTGCTTAATATTACAGGTGGTGGTTTGTGTTTCTTCGTATTTTCTTGTGATTTATCTTCTGATATCCCAGAGCTAGGCGATAGTGTTATTTTATTCTCGTTTGCCTGTGACTTACTAGGTGATTTGTTGCTTTGTCTTATATCAGGTGATTTGTTGTCAGGTGATTTGTAGCTTTTTCCCATTTCTAGTTCCGGTGAGCTTACTGCTTTACGTTTCTTGCTTGGTCTTCTTTTTTTTTCTTTAAAATCCAATCTGTCTCTTTCTGTAGTTCGTCCTCATCTGTATGGTAACTTTGTATTTCTGTATCTGTAAAGTTGTCTTCTTTTTTCTGTAAAGCCAGTTTTAGCTGTAATTTCCTGTTTAAGTATTGTTACCTCTTTATGCAGTTGCGTTGCAATTAGTTCTAGTTTCCTAAGTCTGTCTCGGAGTTCTATATTTACCTTTTCCAGTTCGTTGTTGATTTTCGTTTGTTGATCTTTACCAATAGGACAATTTCCCTTTCATGTAGAACGTAGGAAAAATATCGTAATTGTAGGACTGTCCTACCGAAAGTAGGACCGTGGCAACGCTAGTGATAAGTACAATAAAAACAATTAAACAGTATTCATATTCTGTGCAATCACAAAATGTTCATAACAAAACCACAAAATTGTGCAACCACAAAATTTTCAGTCATGCAGTCATACAAAATATACAATTTGAAAATTCCAAGTTTGTGGGTACAGCTTGTGCTGTATTTGTATATTCCTCTTTGTGTAATGTTCTTAAAATTTGAGAAATTATTTACGGGCATCTTTTGATTATATAGCAATAAAAAAATATTTAGGTAGAGGACGACGCAACACGACGGAAAAGAAATAGGAAAAAAATTTATGTAATAATTTATAAAATTAATTTACAATTTCAATTATTATAATAATTAAAAAAAATGGATGCGTCAAGATTTGAACCCGAGTTGAATTTCTTTGAAGCTGGTGGCTTACCCACTACACCACACCACATATCTGCTTTGTTTATCTTAAAACTTAATATAAGAAACTTGGGTGCCAGAGAAAGAGACAGACACGACAAAATTAATTAAAAAGTATATTTAAATATACAAAATTTTCTGTGTACATACAAGGCTTTTTTGTGGATTTGTGAAATTTAGGAAATGTGAAGTAAATTTGGAAAATTTTAATTTTTAAAATTTTTAGATTTTTTTAAGAAAAGTTTTTTTTCTAATTCTTTTTGGGTTTTCTTTGAATTTTTGATGAAATTTGTAAATTAAGTTTACAAGTTATGTTTTTGGATTTTATTGTAAGTAGGAAATTAAGATTAAATCTTAAATCTGCAAACAAGTAAATGTTTGTGAAAAACTTAACTTGCTAATTGCATCAAAAATCAATTTAAAAAAATCTAAAAAAACCTAAAAAAAAAGTTAATAAAAATTGTTAAAAAAAAACCGGGCATGTCTTGTTGCGCTAATCTAGTCCTTTTGGATTCAGTACAATGTTCAGTTATAATTTTTTTTGAATATATTTCATGTAATATGTTTATATATTTTTTTCTCTAGTTCTGTTTCAAGGTGGCAAGAATGTGAAAACAATAACTCTAAAGGAACTCTGTTAGACAAGATGCGAAAGTTGCTTACAAGTTTCTGAAACTTTAATAGGTAGTTTAGATAGTATTTATGACGTTTTGATGTAAATAGGAGCGTGGCATCTCAAGAACAAGAAATAATGCGAATAGTTTATCTCTTAAAATTATTCAATTTGAATTTATTTGTTTAGTACATATTGGGTATAGTATTGTTTTTAGAAAAATTGATATATGTATTTAGAAAATATTTACAAAGCCCTACTAACGACGGCTGTAAATATTTTTTATTATACTTCTATTACCAAAATTAATTCAAAATATGTTCAACCAAAAATATTTATATAAATAAAAAGAATTAAAATTCACGGATGCATTTAAATACATAAACAAAATAAATCTTTTGCAAAATATATTAATTAGAAATTAACATATACTTTCTGTGCTTTAAGTTTTGCAATTTGGTCTATCAAGTCAGTATAATCCTGAGTTGCTCAGAAAATCACTTTCTATAGATTTTCTAGCCAGTCTTTCATGTCCCATAGTACTACGTAAATAAGGTTTAATAATTTTTAATTTGTAAAAACTAAGTTAATATCAAGTCTAATTTCTTTTTAAATATAAAATCTAAAAGTTCTAAAATCGGAATGTGAATTATCTAACTAAAAAATCAGACGAATGTAATGAAAAAATATTATTGTTTCCCGAAATTTAGTGAAATCGTTCGTTAACAGATTGAACAGCTCTATCAAGGATTTGGAAATAAAATTTAACTTTAAACTATCGTGCCGGATTTATGTTTTCGGAAAAATTTTGCTGTTTGTATAGATCCAGACTTAAGTTTCTAATTACAATTTTTTACATTATAATTAGAAGATTATTAAATCCAAAAACTTAACTTCCAAACTTAATTTACAAATTGCATCAAAAAAAAAAAAAAAAAAAAAGAATTGTTAAAAAAACTTTTAAAAAAACCCTAAAAGAGGACACATGTCCACGTCGTTGGTTCCAGATCTCGGTTAGAGTGTGGTACAATTAGAAGTTTCCAATTTACACCATAATTTAATTTGTTTGATTTGGGATGTTAAACATATTATTTTCATATGAACCTTTTAAACGGTGACCCTCTCAAAAGAAAATTCATAAACTATATTTATTTCAATTTCCTAAATTTCAGAAGTCCAAATAAAAACGGATGTAAACAGAAAATTTTGTTCATTCTTCATTTATGATAGTCTTTCCTTATGAACTATGAACAATGTTGAAATTCTGTGCCGGAAATATTTTTGTGTATACATATTGTAATGCATGTACATATATGAAAATTATATGAGAATTTTCTGGTTGGGCTGTTGCACAGAATAAAAATACGCTTGATGCGGGAGTTTTATTTTATATCAGAAACGGAAGAGAGTGTTTATTCAAAGTTATTCTGCAAAATTTATGTAATTGGAAAATTTTGAAAAAATTTTACTTGCAAAAATTTAATTTAATTTTTTTTATGGATTGTTCCACTGTAAATTTTTAGAATTAAGAAAATTGTAAGTTTTATAACGTTGTTTTGGGTAAAATAAAGATATTGGCATTATAGGTATTAGGTTGAATGCTTCGAAACACCAATTTGTAAAAAATAAGTCTATTTTTTAACTTGGGAAAGGGAGGTGTTGTGTAATGAAATTACATTGAACTCAAATATGTTTATTTACTTTGAACCAAAATAATTTCATATGCTGAATATGCATTATCGGCATTTTTAATTATGTTATATATAGACCGACGGTGGCTTAAGTGGTAGTGTGCTAAGCTGTGGTGCATTAGGTACTGGGTTCGACGCCCGTCCGAGACATCGATGTTGGTCTAAGTTTACTCAGCTTTAAATGAGTACCAGTAATAAAATTATAATAAAAATGTAATTTAAGACTGGGAAAAATGCTAACGGCAGAGACCATTTGCTAACAACAAATGTCTCACTAATAAAAACCATTAGCTTGTTGCAATTAATAGTTTCTTCGCTATAAAGAAATTTATGGTTCGGAATCCATATAAAATTAGTAGGTCCAAATTGCAATAAAATGTTACAGAAACCCTTTAAGGGAGGCCTAGGCTCGCATCAAGCTGTAGCGCCAAAAGTGTATGTAAGTGTATATATTTTAAATATAACAATATATTTATATGCATTAGATTTCGTAAGTAGGTCAGTAACAGTATGACTTCCATGAAAAAATATACAACAACAATTAATAAATAGTAATATGGAAAGCAATTGTGCATGACAACAATTGCATATAAATTATTATAATAATAAAAAGCATATGATATTATTACTAAGGGTTATATTATAGAGTTCATTGAGTTCGTTCACTGTTAAATTTCGTAATCACACATCACGTGCCCAATGGCTTAAAATGCTAAGGGAGCATTTTAGCGTATAAAAGACTTAGTAAAACACTTAGGTGGTTCTGAGCATTCGAACATCCAAAGTATTTGACTTGCTACCTCAAGGCGAGTGGTATCTCAACAAGAAAAAGTTGTTTTATTTAAATAATTAAAAATATCGATCACTGAGGCCAAAGGAAGAACGCTGGACATTTCCAAACCCAAAAGTAGAAACATAACAAACTCGGTTTAATATTGTTTTAGTAGGATTTATTAATTTGTTTTATTTGTAAAAAAAGTCACATACAACCGAGGTTTGCGGTATATTTTTTTTTTGGGCTCCATTTCGGTTTACCGCGTATTTCTTCTCGATCAACTTTTTTGATACCATTCATCTTCACCAACCTAAAAATAAAATAAAATTACAAAATATATAGAAATTAGATAATTTATGAAAAAAAAACATTCTTCAGTCGACTTTTCAGGAGGATCCATTTCGTTGTCGAGAATAAATAACCTAAAAAACAACATTTATTAGTATTTTTAAATGCAAAAGTAAACCAACAAATGAAGATTCAAAACCTGAAATCAATTTATTTGAAGTCAAGCTTAAAATAATATAAAAAACACAAAAAATAACTTCGGAGTATTTAGTACAAATTCATTATTAAATTAAAATACATATACTTATCTAATTTACTACAGCAAAACAGCAGCAGCACAATTTGTCCACCTAAAAACAAAAAAGATAAATATTTAGTACAAATCCGCTGTTGAATATTTAGTACAAATCCGCTGTAGTACAAATCCGCTGTTTAGTACAAATCCGCTGCTAGTACAAATCCGCTGTCTTATATATAAAAACACGGAAGGACTGAAAATAAACTTACCATTTATCCAAAGTTGAATCTGATGCTTCGCATAACAAAATAGAATAAATTTAAGTAATTTTCCTGGTTTACACTACCTTTCAAATTAATTAAATTAATACAGTTGCACAGCCAACTCATCAAAATTATTGCACAATAACAATATTGACAATAATAATAAAAAAGTATACGCTTTCAGTGTTGACAGCGTCATATTATGCTACGTCAACACATGCGCGATCATCTCAACGCTAACGACGCAAACAAATTAACGCAAATTAAGCAAGGGAACGCAAGTTTTTTTTTTTAATTATTTTGTATTGTTACGATTTTTTTTATATATTATTAATTAATAACAAATACAAGGTTATTATGACTATAGGGTAAAGCAACTTTTTTTTTTTTTTAAATAAAGAAACAGAAGTAAGCAAAATGACTACAAAACTTTGGATAGTAATTTTAATAATGATATTGAAGACGGCAGTACAAGAGACACCAATTGAAATAAAGGAAGTAAAATCTGTAGGAGTTTTCTTTGAGAATTTAGAAGAAATGTTGGAGTATAGGACAACCTATAACATTTATACAAAGTTAAAAATAACTTCAGAGTACAAGTTGCAGTACTATCACAAAGGTTAAAGCTACAAAAAACTATGAGTTCTTCTTTAGCACCATTAAATCAGATATATTATCAAAAATTTTTATATATAAAAAAAAAGATTAGGGTTTGGTTTCAAATAATTAATAAAGATTTTTACAATTTTATGCACCGATTCACGACTACTAGAATTTAGTTTTTGCAAACTCCGCGTTAAGAAATAAATAATAAGGGGCCAATCTAAAGAGAATATTCTTAATTCCCGGCATCCTGCGTATTGAAATTTTGTAGAATTTAGACAATATAAGCACAGGAATAATTTATAAGTACATTATCATTAAGATATTGTATTTGGTTACTTAGATACTTTCAAATGAGAATTAGATGATTAAAAAGATTTGTTTTTGTATAAGAATTTTTTTTTAATATAAGGTTTTTGTAACAAGATTCTGTTTGTATAATTTGTAATGCTAATTAAGTTTGTTTTTTGTTGTAGATTACTTATCCTTAGTTTGTTGATTTGGTTAAGAATCATAAATGAATTTAAGAATGTAGTAAGAAATTAGAATTAATTTAAAGAAAAAATAATGATCAAACTTTTTAATAATGTTAAATTGAGCAATATATTAATTAACTCAAGTGTAGAATGAACCTGAATCAGTGAATAGTTTCATCATACATTAAAAATAAATAACGTTAAATTTTTTAATTACGGGGTTTTTATCACAAGAAGAAGATTTAGATAAATTTATTTTCGCGAAGGGGATGTGTAGTATTTGGTGTAATCATTTACACCAAATTTAAAGACCATGTTATGTCGCTAAATTCGAATTCAAATTTAATTATTTAAAAGAGTAATATATTGTTGCAATTCTAGCATTATTAATTAGTACAGATGAAATGAAAGTAAAATTGGAATTTAAATGTTGTATAATTAAAACACTGTAAGATAATTTGAAAGAAGAATTATTAAAGGAAAAATTGTAGAAAGAATTGTATATTTGAAATATTAAGGAAGAATTATAAAGAAAGAATTGTACATTTTTAAACAAAAAGGTTGAATGTACTAAATATACGAATAATTGAAGAATCATATGAAAAAGAGGATTAGTAACCCCTAAAATTGTTAACATCTTGAATAATGTGTAAAATCTTGTTTAAAGTTAACTAGGAAAGGAAAACTTTTTTATAAAATAATTTTGTGAATTTTTTTTAGAAAATTAAGTAACTAATATTAAGTAAATTGTATAGTACATTAGTAGATAAAATTGTATAATAGATAATAATTTTTTTTGCAAAATTAGAAAACTCTAAAATATCAAAGTACCAAAAAATAGGGCTATTTTTTTAACTCGGGAGTGGGAGGTGTTGTGTAACAACAAATTATTGTAATATTTTTTTGTTGTTGTCTAAAAATATTTATTCATGCAAGAATTTTGGTGACGAAATTCTTGTATAAAAAATATTTAAGTCGAAATAAAAATTGCAACACATGCAATATTCAAATTACAATAATTTGGAATTCAATTAATGCAAATTGATTGAACCGAATTTTCGTTGCACACCATTTTAACTTAGTACACTGGTACTATGTTATATTGATGCGATAAGCAAAAAACGCGTACGTTTAGGTATAAAAACCCGGTAATTTTGATATTTCAGAGTATTCTAAACTGAACTTCAGAACTTAGAAAGCATAGCCTGAAGTGAACAAGATTTCTGTACTAGAATAAGTATTTTTCCTGACAAATAAAGAAACAAAAAAAGGTAAATATACAGGTAACCCTCCTGCAACACGGTACTTCTATAACGCGTTTTGGCTACAACGCGGGTAGCAAAATGCGGAATATTTAAAACTGTCATCCCTTGACAGTTTTAAATATTTAGTTTTTGCCTCATTTATTTTTAGTCCAACTTTTATTGCGTATTTTTCTAGCAATACGAATATTTCAGCAATAGTTCTACAGTTTCTTGCAATAATTGCGATATCACCAGCATATGCTATAATCTGGTAAGATTTGTTAAATACATTGCCTTCTTTCTAATATTTTCCTATTGCATGCTGTAGAACCAAATTAAAAAGAAGCGCCGATAGAGCATCACCCTGCATTACACCAGAACTCATTCTAAATACGGAGGATAGTTTCCCTTCAATTATAACTTTTTCTTTGGCATTAATCATAGTCATAATCGCCAATCTTACAAGTTTCGTATGTACACCCTGTATTATGAATGGTTAACGTACTTCATCCCTACACACACTGACGAAAGCTTGCTTAAAGTCTAATATTTATTTCTTTGCTTCCCAAATTTTATGATGAATGTTGGCATCCAATTACTAGCTTGACTTCTGCACTGAAGCAGTATTCAGATAATAGGTAATACTACCTTGTCAGTTTCTTGTCCTTTGTTCGTGTCCGTGTCTAACGTGTTTTCTGTATTAACAGCTTCTAGCGACCTATCACTTAAGGGGAGAGGCCCCCAACAAGCGCAGCGGCTGTCGACGTTTGAGTAGATATGATTACCCGGATATTTTCTTCTTTCTCTTCCATTCTTTTAAGAAAGTGCGTTTTATACCTGGCCCCCAGGTAGTAAAAACAAAGGCCGCCCCTAATATGAAGAACAGAAGCTGACCTGTATAGTGACTGACTGTCAGTTCTGACCAAGCTTCTCAATTGGTAAACACTGTGTATCACTGTTGCGTCATTCAGTAAAAGCCATATGGTGTACTACGTTTCCAGGCGCACCACGTGGAGGTGAGAGTAGGAATTGAACAAAGATTATTTATCCCAGAAGACAAGGAGAATTCATAGAATCGACAACCCTTCCCCCTTAACCCCTCTTACAATACCGTAATAGGTCATGGTTAAGACCAATTTAATTTTTTATCAATAAAAACTCCAATATATTTAAATCAGTCAACTTCGTCAATTTTAAAACAACTACTACCACAAGAATGATTAACAGAACTGCACTCAACTCCTTGAAAAATAATGTGAATGTCATATAATTGGCCTCCCAACAAATTAAAAAACATTCGCTCTGTTTTAATGCTAATAATCAAGCGAAAACCGAAATTTTTAAATATCTAAGTCATGATTGAGATCAGCAATGAGATTTAATATATATTACCTAGTTGTAGAAAAATCGAGTTAATAAATATTAATATATATATTTGTTTTTATTGCACACGTAGGTGAAAATCTTCGAAAAGACTCTAGTAAACTGTCTGTCGCAAAGACAGGGCCTAAAAGAAGTGTGAGATTTTTAATGACTAAAAACACCTACGGGATATTACATTAAAACTAGTCAAAAGAATAACTGTTATTCTGTGAATAACTTGAGAAATAAATATAACAACCTTATGTTTTGCTGCTAAAATTATAACTGATTTTATTTTCAAAATTTCTGTTCTTATATACCATAATTTTATCCTTAAACTAATACATTTTAAACAAATTCTTAGAATAATTAAATATACATTAGTAAATATTAAGTCCTTAAATTACAAATTTTAACCGTAATAAAATAATAAAATAGAAAATATGAAATATTGCATTTATACATTGCATTTATACAATAAACTTTTTACATTTGACCGTAATAAAAATATCAATTTTTAAGAAATTTAAGTAATATAATAATTCAAAATAAATGTTTATTATAAAGTATATGCGGCTTCTATATAATAAAACTAATGATGTTTATTACTCTGCTAATGCGTCGCGACAATGACTCATCTACCTGATGCATGTTCATGAAGTATGAACATTCTGCCCGGGAACATTAAGCGGTGCCAATATGAACGTGGGTTGAGATGCTGACCTGAAGGATGTTCTTTTGCACTTCTTCCATAGTATTAATGTAACTATGATGAATATTAAAATTATTCCCAAAGAAGAATAACTCACCGAGTAAAGATGCACAAAATCAACGTTTTTCACAATATTCTGTTGATGTTTTATGATGTTTATCATTTGTTCTATCTGCCTGATTCCTTCTGTGTTGTTTAAAACATCTGTATGAATACTCAATGGTGTGATCTGCTGATTTTGAATATATGGATTCTTCATTACTGAACTTCCTAGTGAATCGTCTCTTTTTGATGATATCATTCTTTGATAAGATATACTTATTTCTTTGTATGATGCTGAACACCCTGAAGTCAACGTTAAGATTCCTTGTTTTGGTAATTCTATTTCCCAATGGTGGTCGTGGGTAGGTAACGGCAGGGAAAGCGTTGATCGTCAGAGTGCGAACTCTGTCCAGCGCCGCAACTGTGATGCACTTACCAAGTATTCATTGCACCTCCACGTGGTGACCACTGGGCAACTGATATGATTTCAGGCTAAGCAATGAGTGCGATCAAAATCCAGAAAGCGTCTGACCCAGAGTGGGCGGCTTTCTGGTCTGCATCTGTTCCCAGAGGGGCGGCAGTCATCACTCCTGGTAGTAGGTAAAATACAATCTTTTACAACAATGGATAGTAAGACACTGAAATCAAACTCGGCAAGGATATTTGCCAAAGTGTCGTCAGAAACCACTGCCAATTACAGAGGTTGTTTAATAGCTAAGGAGCTGCAGAAAAGAAGAAATGTTGTTAACAAAGTAAGAAAAGAAGCTAATTCAGAACCTGTAAATATTAACATTCAAAGAACACCAAATAACATCACATATGCACAAGCAGCGAATATGAACGCAGAAAAAGTTAACATCAACAAGCAAAACGTACCAAATCAGGAAAATTTACTGGTAAATATCTTTGATTTAGTTAACAATTTATCTTTTAGAATGGACAAACTGGAAAGACTTTTCCAAAGCTCAAGCACTAGATCATCATCATAGCACACCATAGTTTTATAAAAATAACAACATGGAACGCAAATGGCGTAAAAAACAAAATACACGAACTGGAAATTTTCTTAAATATGAATAAAATAGATATATGCTTAATATCTGAAACACATATGACAGACCAAATGTATTTAAAAATAAAAGGTTATCATACTCACCACACTATTCACCCGAATAACCAGGCTAAAGGTAGTAGTGCAATACTTGTAAAAGAAAATATCACACATCATACAGAAACATGCATACAAAAAGAAGAATGTCAACTTACAGCTATAGTTGTGAAGACAAGTCACCAAAAATTAGTTGTAGGAGCAACATATTTCCCACCTAAATATAATCTAAAAAAACAAGAATATTTGAATATTTTGAACAGCTTAGGAGACAGATTTATTTTAGGTGGTGATTTTAACGCCAAGCATGCTGACTGGGGATCCAGACTCACGTCAACAAAAGGTAAAGAACTTAAAGCTGCATTGGAAGCAATTGGTAGTAACTATCATTCAACGGGTACACCAACATACTGGCCTACAGATGAAAATAAACTTCCTGATTTGCTCGACTTCTTCATTTCTAAAAAAATCTCACCACAAAATATCTCTGTAGAGGACCTGAGTTCGGATCACTCGGCGGTCACACTTACGTTTAGCGAAAAATTGATACTGAAATCCTCAAAACTTTCTCTTACAAACCATACAACAGACTGGCGCAGCTTCAAAATTGAACTAGATAGTAAGATTGACCTAAAAGTTAATATAAAAACAAAGGAGCACCTAGAATATGAAGCAGAAAAATTCAATAGGTCTATCCAACAAGCTGCGTGGAACAACACCAAAGTATCCATAGTGAAACCAACAACAAATAATTATCCTATGTCGATAAGGAAAATAATAATACATAAAAGGAAACTACGGAAAAAATGGCAGCGTTCGAGAGATCCTACTGACAAAAATATACTTAATAGAATTACGACAAAATTGAAACAAGAAATAATAAAATTCAAACAACAGAAAATGACTACATATTTAGAAAACCTAACAGCTGACAAAAAAACTGATTATTCATTATGGAAAGCCACGAAAAAGATAAATAATCAAATAAATCACAAACCACCAATAAAAAGGATCGATGGGACTTGGGCCAAAAGTAATAAAGACAAAGCAGATGAATTTGGAAAACACCTGGCAAAAGTGTTTACGCCAAATATAAATCCTGGACATACGCTAACATCACAAAATGATAATGTAACCTACGAAAACATTAAGTTAGTTACACCTCGTACAGTTAAAAAAGTGTTAAAACAAAGCTTTAACAAGAAAAGAGCACCAGGCTATGATTTAATTACAGCTGAAATCTTAAATCAGTTGCCAAAAAAAGGTATAGTTATGTTGTCTCAATTAATTAATGCTTCTTTTAGGTTGAAACCTGACATTTGGAAAGTAGCAGAAGTAATATTGTTGCACAAACCAGGGAAACCACATAATGATGTAAGTGCATATCGTCCAATCTCGCTACTTCCGATAATATCCAAAGTCGTGGAAAAGCTATTGCTGGAAAACATCAAGCCTATCCTGGAAAACAAGAACATCATTCCAGATTTCCAATTTGGGTTTAGAGAATGTCACTCAACGATTGATCAGATCCATCGCATTACAAACATGATAGAGCAAGCCCTAGAAGGCAAACAAGTTTGTTCTGCAGTCTTTATCGATATTGCCCAGGCATTCGATAAGGTGTGGCATGATGGTCTTATCCACAAACTTAAAAATATATTACCAGCACAGTATGTTGAATTCTTAACATCATACCTAAAAGGTAGATACTTCAGAGTAAAGCAAGAAGAAGATTACTCCGACCTAATAGAGATAAAAGCAGGAGTTCCTCAAGGAAGCATATTGGGGCCCATGTTGTATCTACTGTATACATGTGACCTACCAACACCAGTAGAAGTTCAAGTAGCAACATTCGCTGACGATACTGCCATGCTGGCTACAGCCACTGACGAAACTGTAAGCAATATAAAACTCCAAAACGCAAACAATATATTACAGGAATGGTCAAATAAATGGCTATTGAAAATAAATGACTCAAAATCAACGCACATAAACTTCACAAATAAATCCACAAATAATATTCCGCTAACGCTAAATAATAAAATCATACCACAAGCATCATCAGTGAAATACTTAGGTATGACCTTGGACACAAAATTAAAATGGAACGAGCATATAAAAATCAAACTTAGAGAATTAAATCTAAAATATAGTAAATTATATTGGCTAGGTGGAAGGAAATCAAAACTGTCCATAACGAACAAGATTCTAATATACAACCAGATGTTAAAACCGATTTGGCTGTATGGAATCCAACTCTGGGGTTGTGCCAGTAAGTGTCACATTTTAAAAGTGCAAAGATTTCAAAATAAAGTACTTCGTAACATGGTACAAGCACCATGTTTTGTACGAAACATTGACCTGCATAGAGACTTACACGTCGAATCAGTTGAGAATGAAATCAACAGATTTGCAATAAAACATCACAATAGAATTTCAAATCACATTAATAACGAAGTAGTGGTCCTTCAAAATACTGAAAATCATGTAAGACGTTTAAAACGGAAAAAACCATCAGACTTAATAAGTTAAATTAAACCACGAGTACATATACAAGCTCGATAAGAACAACACTTAGAAAAAAGTTTTAAGGATCCATTGGGTGATCTAAAACTCATATAAATAGATCGTAAGAATAGAATTGAAAATTGATGGTTGGCCGGGCCTGGCCAGTTTCAGTTGTAAATTAACAAACTATCTTGTTAAATTAAAAAAAAAAAAAAAAAAATAATATCAATCGTAGTCTTATTTTGATTTGAGAATAACCATGAACTCTGATTACTGAGTTGATACCAATAATCTTTTACTAGTATCTGTGAATATTTGCATTTTTGACTTGATTTTGTTTTAAATATTTCCAAAATACATTCATTCTCCCATATTCCCATTTTAAATATAGGATATTTTTTGTTACAAATTAATTTCACATTATCATTTCTTGTACACTTATTAAATTCAAGTTGATTCATTAAAAAATAATTGTTTTTTTCCGGAATCCATGACTATGTATTCAATTGTTGTGTGTATAATGATCATATTATCTTTATATTTTTTAGGTATTGGTATTACTTTGAATATATTATAAGTTTCATCACTCAAATGTGGAATTTTTGCTCTTATAATTAAATAATCTGAAGTAATTGTTCCATGAACTGTTGTAACCTTATATAATTGTTGCAATGGTGTTGGCAGAATTGTACGCCTTGGTAAATATTCTTTTATCCTTTTACTTGCTTCTAAAAATTGTTGAGGTGTCAGAAGATATGATCCAACTTTACCATGATGAATGTCTGTTAACAAGTCAAATATTGAAGTTTGTATTTTTTCACAATCATATAACATTGTATTAATTTGTGATAACATGAATTGAAAAATTAACTCTAAATGTAAACTATTACTATTTTTTGTTATTGCCAAGTATATATCATTAATGTGATCATCCATCTTCTTAAATTGCTCATTTATATGATCAGTAGATTTTTTTAGTATATTGACTGTAGAATCAATTAAAAATGTTTGATTTTTAATCATTAATGATAAAAGGTTTCCATTCTTATGAACATTTTCTATTGTATGTACCATTTTCCGTGCATAATCTTGATCAAGTATTCCAAACAATCCGTTAGCAATCGAACCTATAATGTCAAATGGAGATCTCCTCTTGCGGTATGTTGAATTTCTTCCTGGTATGAATATTTTCTCATTTTCCCTCAATAAATTAAATTGATGCTCCGATTTTAAGATTATAGTATTACAATATTTTTCATAACCAGTTAAAAGATGACACACAGTTTTAATTTTATCTATATATCTCGCTATCCCTTTCAATTCAACAAAATATGGTTCTAATTTATAATAAATTACAAAATTCCACTCATTTTCTACCAGATCAGTAGTTGCAACCTTATCAAATAAAATCTCACTGTTATTTTCTAAACTAGTTATAAAAACACTTTTATTTTTCTCCCGAAACGACTTTTCAGTTTTTATCCCTGGCATTATCAACAGTAGTAGCATTAAAATTGATATTAAAACATTTTTCTTAATGCTTTTATGTCCTATTTTTTCTTTACATGTTACTAAATTTGCAACAATGTTATCTTTCTGATTTTCATCCTCTTTCTCTTTTTCAACTGGCAAAAAACATATTTTTGCTATTGGTCTTTTTAATTCCATATTATCTTGTGTTCGTAAAGTCACAACTCTTACATTCCCATCGTCACCTTGATGAGTCTTAATAACACGTGCCATCGGCCATCTTGTTGGAGGTACATTATTTCTCTTTAATTAATACAACTGCATTTTCATTTATATTTTCTTTGACATCTTTCCATTTTGTTCTCTTCTGAAGCTGTGTAAGATACTCTGAAGACCATGTCTTCCAAAAGTCTTTCTGCATTCTCTGAATCATTTTCCATCTATCCAAATGATTAATATGTTTTCCATCATTTTGTAACAAGTTTGGTGGACCAAAAATTGCTTGTCCTATCAAAAAATGAGAAGGCGTTAAAATGAATGGTTCTGATGCATCATTACTAATTCCACATAAAGGTCTCGAATTCAAAACTGCTTCAATCTGATAAAGTAAAGTAGACATTTCTTCATAAGTTAATGTTGTTTCGCCAATAACTCTTTTTAAATGAAATTTTGTAGATTTTGCAGCAGCCTCCCAAATTCCTCCGAAGTGAGGAGCTGCCGGGGGAATAAAACGCCATTGAGTTCCGATTGTTGCAAAATATGTTGCCATTTCCTGATTATTCTTTATAACCTGTTGTAGTTCTTTATATAATATTTTTGCAGCTCCAACAAAATTTGTTCCATTATCACTATATAAATGTAAACACATACCTCTTCTGGCTGTAAATCTTTTATAAGCACCCAAAAATGCTTCAGATGTTAAATCGCTTACTACCTCTAAATGTACAGCTTTTGTTGCTAAACATACAAAAATACAAATATATCCTTTATGAGATTTATATCCTCTACCTTTTGACATTCTTATCTGTATTGGTCCGGCATAATCTACCCCAGTATGAGTAAACGGTCTTGATTGAGTAACTCTCGCTGCTGGTAAATTACCCATTATTTGATTACTTTCATCTGCTTTAAATCTCGTGCATCTTACGCAACGTTTAATACATAATTTAACTGCATCTTTTGCATTAGTTATCCAAAGTTTTCTTCTTATAAATGCCAACATTATCTGGATTCCTCCATGCAATGTTAACGCATGTGCTTCTTGGATAATTAATTTACTGATGTGATTATTTTTAGCTAATATAATCGGCTGTTTTTCATTAAATGGCATATTTGATTTTTCTAGTCTGCCACCTACTCTTAAAATCCCTAACGCATCTAATTTCGGATTTAATGTTAATAATTTACTTTTTTATCTAATTTTTTATTAACAATTAAACTTTGTATGTCATCATAAAAATCACGTTGTTGTACAATTTTTATTATTTGAATTTCTGCTTCATTTAATTCTTTTGTTGATAAAAACTTACTATATTGAAATTTCCTTGTACATCGGTTGCAATGCGCTATTATACGAATCATTTTCCTGTATGATGAATATTTCAACAATTGTTCATAAATATAACTTTCTGTGTTAATCATAATCACACATGCATTTACTATTTTTCTTTTTTCCTCATTCGTATCTGGTATTAATTCTTGATCTGATGGTATCCATGAAATAAGCCAATCCGGCCCATTCTACCATAAACTATTTTTCATCAATTTTGAAAAATCTAATCCTCGTGATGCTGCATCTGCTGGATTTTCTTTTGATTTGACGTGCTTCCATCTTAAATTTGGCATACCTTTTTTAATTTCTGATACACGATTTGAAACAAAAGTCTTCCATCTCTCAACATTTCCTTGTAACCAAGCTAATACGATCATTGAATCAGTCCAAGCATAATTTTCCACTGATCTTATATTTAATGCCTTTATTACTTCAGACATTAAATTCGTCAAAAGTACTGCTGCACACAATTCTAATCTTGGAAGAGTCTTTTTAATTTTAATAGGTGCTACTCTTGTTTTTGAAGTTAATAATGAAATAAAATATGAACCGTCTTCAGTAAATATTTTACTATAAATAACTGCTCCGAATGCTTTTTCTGAAGCATCACAAAATCCATGTAACTCAATTTTATTCCCTGCATTGAAATGATTCCATCTAGGTATACTAATATCTTTAATCACTTCTAATTCCTCTGTTAATTTCAACCATTTCTTGCTGATTTCCTCAGATATTATTTGATCCCAATCATAATTCGAACTCCATATTTCTTGAATTATGAGTTTAGCTCTTATTATAAGTGGTGATAACCAACCTAATGGATCAAATAACCGTGCTACAGTTGATAAAATTATTCTTTTAGTTAGTTTTTTATTATATTTACTTTAAATTTAAATTCATCTGTTATTGGAATCCAATTTATTCCTAACGTTTTTATAGATTCCCCTTCATCTATTTCAATTATTACGTTTTCTTTTTCATTATTTGACAAATCTTTAATTAATTCTTTATCATTACTTGCAAATTTTCTTAAATTGAAACCTCCTCTTTTTAACATTTCTATGAAATCTTTTTGAATATTTTTTGCTTCCACGATAGTATCTGCTCCAGTTAACACATCATCTACATAAAAATCATTCTTTACTATTTTCGCTGCTTTTCGAAAATTCATTTTTTCATCTTCTGCTAACTGTTGAAGCGTTTTAATTGCTAAATACGGTGCTGAAGCTGTTCCATAAGTTACTGTTGTAAGCTGATATTCCTCAATTGCGTCGTTTGTATCAAACCTCCATAAAATTTTTTGACATTTCTGATCTTCTTCATTAATTTTAATTTGTCTATACATCTTCTCAATATCAGCTGTAAAAACATATTTATAAGTTCTCCATCGTAACAAAATATTGAATAAATTATTTTGTAATTTAGGACCAATTTCCATTACATCGTTTAAACTAAGTCCATTTGATGTTTTTGATGATGCATCGAATACTACTCTTAATTTTGTTGTTAAACTTTCTTTCCTAATGACTGCTTGATGTGGCCAATAATACCCTTCATTTGATTTAATCTCTGTCATATGTATTTTTCTCATATGACCTAATGACATGTATTCATTCATAAATTTATGATATTCATTTTTTAACTGCTCATCTTTAAATAACCGCTTCTCTATCTGTAAAAATCTAGCCATTGCTTTTTTTTTTATTCTCCTAGTCCTTTTAATTCTTGTTTAAATGGTATTCGCACCACGTAACTCCCGTCTTTTAAACGTTCATGTGTTTCTTTAAAATGCTTTTCACATTTTTTATTATTTTCCGACATTTCTACCTCCGTTGCTGCTACTTCTTCTATATTCCAAAATTTTTCAAGTTGCTCATCAATTTTTGCGTATGAAACCATAGAAATAGTCTCATTTGTTTTTATTTTCGTTTTTGTTATACTTCCAGATAGAATCCAACCAAATTCAGTTTTTTGTGGCAAAACTCCATTTTGTTTTTTAATTTCATTTAACAAAATTTCTCCAAACAAGTCTACTCCTATTACTATATCCACTTCACCTGGCATATTAAATTCTGGATCTGCCAAAAGATAATTTTGCCATTCCTCCAAATTTATTTCAAATTTATTTTGTGGCAAAATTTTTGTTAATTTTGGTAATACATATTAATGCTTCACACGTAGTTTTAAACTTTGTTGGATATCTAGAAGATAATTCTAATAAAACTGCTCCTGATGTCATTCCTACATTTAATTCTCCCATGCCGTTTACTACTATGTCCTTGGCAATCCTAAAGTCTGAACTGCTTCTTCATTTATAAACGTTCTTTGTGAGCCTGGATCTATTAACGCTCTAATGATATTAAAATTCCCATTAACATTTTTCACCTTTAGTATTGCTGTAGCCAGTAACGAATCTCTTTCTTTTAGATCATTATCTTTCTTAACTGTTGTTGTATTTGACGATATTGTTGCTACTTCTCTCTTATTGAAATTGTTGTCATGTAATAAAGTATGATGCATTTCATTACATTTTCTTATGCTCTTCCATTTAAATGAATTTATATGTAAAATACAATTTAAACACAAATTCTTGCTTTTAACAAATTTAATTCTTTCTTCTATACTCAAATTTTAGAATTTCTCGCACACATATATGATATGTTGTTCGGAATTACAATATCCACAATATTTTTTTGTATTTGTGGTATTTAAATACGATCTGGTTTGCCATGGTTGTGATTGAACATTTGATTTTGCCTACCAGTTATTCTTTTTCTCTATTTTTGCATTGCTGTTCCATAACATCTTTTTACTAGAATCTTCTACACTTTCTAACACTTGAAACCTCTTTTCAATAAATTGTAATAAATTTTCTATTCCTTGTATTTCATGTGAATTTTTAATCTCATGCTCATACATCTTAATTGATTCTCTATCCAATTTTTTTCTTAGTATGTGATTTAACATTGGCCCCCAACTAGTTGTATCAATTCCTAAATTTTGATTCATGTTGAATTGTATATATTCCTCCTCATTGTTTTTATTTACTTTCTCCATCGCTTCAATCAATATTATTTCCCTTATTTCAGAAATACTTGTCCATATTCTACATTTTGTATTTCTACATTTTGTATTTGATTCTCAATTGTACATTTTGTATTTGATTCTCAATTGTATTTGATTCTCAATTGTATATTTTGATTCGTCAATATTACATTTTGTATTTGATTCTCTACATTTTGTATTTGATTTTCAATTGTATATTTTGATTCGTCAATATTATCATCTACTTCACTTTTTAATTCTAATAATGAAGAGACTCTAATTTTTAATTTATTAATTCTTTTCTTTTGCTCAGTATCAATTTCTTCCATATTTTTTCCTGCATGTTTCTTAGTATTTGTATTTGTATTCGTTTTTCTCGTTGCCTCTGCTTCTAATGTTTCTTCTGTTTCAGTTATTTCTTCTTCTTCTGCTGCTAATGTAATTTGACATTGTGTTATGTATCTTACTGTTTCTTCATAATATCTTTTTACTTGATCATAATAATTATTTTGAAAATATAGAAACTTTTCCTTTCTTCATGATCTTTTATTTCATTATGTCTAGTATCAAATTTTGACCATAATGAATCCAATTCCTTTATATTGGAATCTAAAAATTTTTGAGTTTTTCTCAAATTAAAAGTAGTTACTTTTTTGTATAAGGCTTCAACTTGATTTCCAATTAAAACTTTTTTGTTGATTATTTTCACAAAACTTTAGCAGTATGTATAATTCTGCTATTTCTTTGCGAATTTGTTTGCCGGCTCTCGTTTTCTTCCGTTTCGGTAGCTCTAGTACTGCTTTAGTTGCTGCGTTTTCTTCCTTCGGTTTTCTCAGCTTCTGCCTTTCCCGATATTCTTCTATGGTTAATGGTCTTAGACCTGCTTTCTTGTTGTTCTTCAGCTCTTGTTCCATATGATGATTTGTAATTTTTCTCAAGCCTTTAGGCTATCTATAGTATTTTTTTTACTTTAGGTTGCTTCCTAAATATTTTTGCCGCAAGGCCTTTGTTGTGATTCAACCGTAAAGTTTGTGGCTCACTTCCTAACCACTCTAAACAAACTCTTACCACTGGTGGGGGAAATTTGTTTAAATATTTTTTACTATTAACTTCTTACCACTGGTGGGGGGTAGTTAATAATATTGTCTTCTTTTTTTCGAAGGACCAAAATGTTATTCTTTGATTAACTTGAGAAATAAATATAACAACCTTATGTTTTGCTGCTAAAATTATAACTGATTTTATTTTCAAAATTTCTGTTCTTATATACCATAATTTTATCCTTAAACTAATACATTTTAAACAAATTCTTAGAATAATTAAATATACATTAGAAAATATTAAATCCTTAAATTACAAATTTTAACCGTAATAAAATAATAAAATAGAAAATATGAAATTTATACATTGCATTTATACAATAAACTTTTTATATTTGACCGTAATAAAAAATAAATTTTTAAGAAATTTAAGTAATATAATAATTCAAAATAAATGTTTATTATAAAGTATATGCGGCTTCTATATAATAAAACTAATGATGTTTATTACTCTGCTAATGCGTCGCGACAATGACTATCTACCTGATGCATGTTCATGAAGTATGAACAATAACCATTAATTTTACTCTGAACAATTTCTACCAAACATGATAAAATCTTAATCGCATCAATCACACAATCTGCCGAATTAATATGCTATTCGTTTATTATATCAATTCTAGAGGTTTTGTTCTCTGTAATCTTGGAACATGATGTTGATGATTTAGTAAATTTCTATGTACATACCACGGCGCTTTGACTATGTTTCTTAGTACCTTGTTCTGGAAAGTATTTGATGTCTAATTCAGCTATTTTCTTTTTAGCGTATTCCTTTTTGATGTCTAATTCAGCTCTTTTCTTTTTAACGTGTTGTCTAATTCAGCCTTTTCTTTTTAACTACATCTCTAATTATTCTATTTGTGAAATTTCTATGAATAGATTTCGCTTCATTTAGCTTTATTTTATACCTTTTAGTCCAATATTCGATTTTATGACTAGTTGTAATTTATGTGTAGCTTCGTCTACATTTGTTCCCACGGATAGTATAGCTGTGTCGTCACCAAAATTAGCTATAGTTACATTTTTTATTTCACGAATTAGCTATAGTTACATTTTCTATTTCACGAATGTAAGACTCCAGCTCTAGCTTCTGTCAATGATGAATGTTTGTCATCTTTCTTTCTTCTGAACAATCTATCTGCCAGATACGAATCTATTAGTTTGACATAATGTTTCCGAAAAACATGATTCAGTTTGTTAATCAGTCCTTTGTGCCAAACTTTATCAAACGCTTGAGCAATGTCTAAGAAAATGGTGGAGCATATTTTTTTCGGCTCAGTAGATTTCTCTATGATATTTGTTATACGATGAATTTGGTCAATGGTGGAGTGCTTCTGCCTAGAGTGTTTCTGAACTGATGATTTAGAATTATGTTACTACTTTATGCTACTACTAAATAATTGCAGTGAAATTGGCCTATAAGATTTAACTAAATTCGGTGGGTTCCCTGGTTTTGTAAGATAAAGATAAGAAAAAATATTTCGTCCAGCCCAGCATTGAACCTTGAGGTAGACCAACAAATGCAGTTTTAGTAAAACTTTTTAGTTTAGTAAAACTGCCAATTTAACAGTTTGTTTCCTACTTTCTAAGTGTTTTCTTCTTTCAGAGAAAAGACCAGAATTAATCCTTTTGTTGTAAATGTAAGCTAAAATATTGCCAACATTATGACTAACTTTTTTTATAAATAAAATTACTAATATCATTTGAACTACAAGAATGAGAATAATTTAATGAGCTTCTTAATTGAAAACATCCAAGAGATCTTCTAAGTTCAAAGAAGAATGAGAATAAGATGCATTGAAAACCATCACCATAAATATAAGTTAAAACCAGCAACTACAATTCGAATCTTGCACTGTAGCAGAACCTATGGATGTAAAATAATTATTAAATAAATTAGCAGTTTCAGAGTTATCAGTAATTAACTGATTATTATGAAGTAATCTAAAATAGGCTTTGCTATCTCTGAGAATATTTTTCACCACCTTCCATTCACCTTTGCTGTTGTCTTTATTGTTGTTAAATTACGACAACCAATAACTGCCACGCTCATTGATAATTTCTGATGCCAACAGCAAACACATTTTTGTAGTAAATACTAAGCATTATTAAGATGTTTCAAGCATAAAATTCTTAATTTATTTATTTTTATTTTTATGAGGGGTATTAAAAATGGGGTAGTATGCGAACAGAGTTGAAGGGTCCCTGTTGTCGTCACCTTCACGTGGTTCCCCAGTAAAGCTGAGCAACCCTTACGAAAGAGCTGGTAACAAACTCCAGTTGGTGTAGTAAGGGACAGCAAACAAACGAGTGAGGCGGAAATGCAAATCCAAAAGCGTCTGACCCATATTGGCTGGCTCCCTGGTCTGCGTGTGATCCCCGAGGGACGAGAGTTTAAACTCCTGGTAGAAGGTAATATACATACATAAAATTTACAATATGGAAAGTACAAAACTAGAAACCGAAACGGCAAGGATATCTGCCAAAGTGTCGATAGAAACCACTGCTATCGGCGAGAGCTTGACTAATGTCATAACGAGATCAGTTAAGTCGCCAGTGGAACATTTAAAAAAAACACAACAGGAAAGGATTCCATAAATCATTTCCAGAATAGCAGAAAGATTGTAAGATTACCAATACTAGGATATAAAAAGAAGTTAACACCAACACCGCTATGGAAAAAGTAAGGGCAAATCAGCATAGTTAATTAGTTGACAGTCCTAAAGCTAATCAGAAGACTGCAAATAAAACCAATAATCGCTTGCTAACTTCGATGCATATACTGCAGAATATTATCAGCATCAAAGGACGAAAAAATAAAAGCAGACATCACAAAGAAAAAAATCTGAATCTTCAGAAGAAACTAGTTCAAAATCGAACTACTTGAAAAAGTCTAACAATATGAAACAAGAACTAGAAATCCTTCAAAGTGAACTGCGAGAAGCTAGAAAGGAAATCAAAGCGCTAATATTCAAAATAGAGAAAGTCCCAGCATAGAGGTTACGGGGAACGAAAACAAAACTGGAGCCAGCGAAACAGCTTGGATTCTTTCGAAGAGTAAAAAAGGTAAATCAGCAGTGACGAAAGCTAAAAAATTAAATAAAAACTTCGACGATAAATTCGAATGCAACCAATAATGGCCATAAACAACACGAATGGAATTCCTGCAATAAGCCAGGCAAAACGATTTCAGATATTATCATCAAATAATCAGACTACTCCTCAAACTTCGCCAATATTTTACATAAATAATCTACAGACAAATCAACAAAAGATGAAGCACGCTACAGACTTACAAATGAAACGGGGCCAGCTAGTGATGAACTCAAACAAAACAAAAACCCATAAACCACCGCCAGTAATTTTCAGCAATATTAATGACTACTCAGAAATAAATAAAGCTCTGAATGAAAGAAAACTATAGTATGCTGCAAATTTGCTGAAATTAAATGTAACATCAGAAAACAAATATAGGGAATTAACCAAATATGCAAACCAAGCAAAGCTAGAATGGCACTCTTACGAGAATAAGCAAACTAGACCGATTAGAGTTATAGCTAGATATCTGCACCCAGCATGTGACTCAGAGCAGATTAAACAAGAATTACAGGACAGAAAATTCAAGATCATTAACGTAGAAAATAAAATAATTTAAAAAATAATGAAACGATAAGGACTACATAACAAACCTACATTTGTTTATGCTGACGTTCGAAAACAACGAATACTTAAAAAATATTTTCGCGATAAAATATCTTAACCATATCAAAGTAAAAATATAAGCTCTTAAAACAAATTCAGTAATTCCGCAATGCAAGCGTTGCCAAAGATTCGGGCATACATTGAAATACTGCAACAATCGAATGCATTTAACAATCGAGTGCACTAAGATTAGAGACATTCTTGCCGAATGTTCGAATTGCGCAGAGGCTCACCCTGCAAATTACAGAAGTTGTATAAAAGCTACAAAAGCTACAAAATATTTTTTTAAAAAACCAATAACACAAATCGCACCAATCCGGAAGCTAGACGGTACGTGGGCGAGAGACAATAAAGAAAAAGCGGAGGTATTTGCAGACCACCTTTATGACATATTCACACTAAACGATGCAAAACTCAATACTTCATTGAGCGAATATTATTATAATAATGATGACCAAAGTATTCCAACAGTATCAGGTATCACAAAGACAAGTAGCAACTGAAATCAAAAATAGTTTCAGTACAAAAAGCACCAGGTTACGATCTAATTACAGCGAAAATACTGAACCAGCTTCCCACAAAAGGTATAACTATGTTAACACTATTAATAAACGCTAGTTTTAGACTCAGATACATACCAAGAAACTGGAAAGTTGCTGAAATGATTATGCTACAAAACCAAGAAAACCACCAAATGACTTAAACGGATCTTATCGTCCGATATCACTTCTGCCCATAATAACCAAGCTAACTGAAAAAAATTTCTTGAACAAATTAAAGCTAATAAAAAGCAAAAACCTCATACCTAACTTCCAGTTCGGCTTCACGGAAAAACATTCCACACTAGATCAGATTCACGGTATTACAGACGTCATTGAAAAAACCTTACCTCTATTTTCCTTGAATAATTTTCTGAACGCAAAATTTGGAAATATATATATTTTTCCTTTTTGTTTTTAGCTATTTTAGAATTTTATAAGAATTAATGGGTCTCATACCTATTTAACGAACAAAAAACCTTGATCAAAGTTCATTTACCTCCTTCACGCATATAAATTTCCAAAAACTGGGACAAATAAAGAAAAATTTAACGTTTTAAACATTATATAAATTACTATTTTTAATCTTAAAATTTATATAAAAAACAAGCAGTCCATTTCAGGACTAAAAAATTTATTAACAAAAAGTAAAAAATAATTGTGCTGGCAAGTTTAGCTGGCCAGAAGAAAAAGCTATATTTTTGAGGTTACCACGATTTTTGTTTGACGTTGTTTATATCTATATTATTATCTCTGCAAAAAAAGCTATATAATATAGCTTTCATACGAAAGAGCTTTCACTCTATAGTTTTTGTATAGCCTTTTTTTAAAAGAATACCCGAAAATATACCATAAAAAAATTATTTAACACTGTTTCTTTACTTTTTTACCCTTTTTTTTCTTTTCATACATACCCGAGAAGGGAATAAAAATATTTTTACCATTTAGGTCTATACGAGAATAAATATTATGTATTGTTTTTGTATAGTATTTTGGCTACCTACATTTTTCTTGAATAATTTTCTGAATTCAAAATTCGGAAATATATATTTTCTTTCCTTTTTTCATTTCAGCTATTTAAGAATTTAAAAATTTTTTGTCGCGTCGGTCGAAATATGCTTACAGAAAAATTAAATGACAAATTTTAATTGACCTTGTGATTCATTTATTATTATTATTATTTTATTTTTGTTAATAATTTTTTTAGTCCTGAAAGGGACTCCTTGTTTTAAAACAACGACAATTTGGTAGATTATTTCATGTAGAATTGCAATTAACAATGCAGTATTTAATATTCCATTTACGTTTTTGATTCATTTTCTTCACTAAACACAGTTTAAAGTTAGTCTGATTAAGCTAACTGATTTTACATCTATTAAAACAGATGTATTTATGAATGAAAGAGGTAATTAATGAATTACCTTTTTCATTCATAAATACAACTGTAAAGGTAATTCGATTTATGAATAATAGAGGTAATTTCGGGTATGCCAAAAAGGGGAAAAAAGTAAATAGTGTTAAATAATTTGTTTTTATATTTTCGGATATTCATTCCCGAAGGAAAATTCTTAGATATTTTTCTTTATGTAATCCAATTTAAATTTGGTTCGTTGCTTTTCGACTTATGCTCAATAATTGTATTAGAATATCTTACACACTATTTTGACATATCGGTTTTTGCTGCTATTCTTATTTTCGACTTTAACGCCATTCCAAAGAAAACAGCAAAATTTAGAAATGATTTTTAAAATATTTCTTCATAGTAACCGTATAATTTTGTCTACTGAATCATATATGTATTACTAAATATGTACGACAAAATTCTTAACAAGTGCGAATCATATATGTATTACTAAATATGTACGACAAAATTCTTAACAAGTGCGGCCCGGAACACACTTGGTGTTTTTATATTTGGCCCTATTTATAAATGAGTTGTTCAATACTGGGTTATAGCATTGATTAAGAATAATACCAGTTGTATTATTAAGAGTTATAAAAGATTGTTATTCTCTTCTCGGGTATATGAAATGAACAGTAACAAAATGCCAATACAGAAATTAAAAATATTTCATCAGCAAATCGAGTTAAATAATTTGTTTTTGTAATCTCGAGTATTTATCAAAAGAAAAAATAAAGAAAATAGAAATAAAACATAGTATTCACAAATTCAATCATAATATATATGAATATGAATTGTATGATGAGACACAATACAACTAACTCGCCCCAGAGTATTTAAATTTATCTAAAAAAAATATGTACAAAAAAAAATATATAGAAAAAACACATCTGGTAATTATTCTTAACCAATGGTTATCGAAATACCTATGCGTTCCGAAGCCGTGCACATATCATTTTAGACTAATATTTTACAAAAAGAGAGAATATGATTTTTTTATATTTTTCATATATGAAAATATGATATAGATAGACTCTATTTCAAAAAGCTATTTCATTACGCTCATTTTCATTCTCTCTCTATGTCTATATTATAGAGAATGAAAATGAGCGTAATGAAATAGCTTTTTGAAATAAAAAAGCTTTTTAAATTAATATTTTTTTTCGAAAAATTCGTTTGTTCTAGCATTCTTCATCTAGCTAGTGTATTATCTTGTTTAGACTTAAG
Source organism: Empis livida (assembly GCA_963932195.1). Lineage (NCBI taxonomy): Eukaryota > Metazoa > Arthropoda > Insecta > Diptera > Empididae > Empis > Empis livida. The sequence continues at coordinate 23,941,887 of OZ010645.1, read as the reverse complement.
ATTTGGTTCCGACTTTCACCACTGTATGAAAAGACATCGAAAAGAAAATGCTTAATTTTTTTTATGGTTGTATTAAATATAAAGTATATAGTATATTTACCAAAAAGTAAAATAAAAGAGTAATTTTTAACTTATACTTTTCATATTTTTAATTTAAATATTTATCGGTTTTTTATTTGAACGCTCATGTTATAAAGTCTCTAAATATCCCCAAATACTCATCAACATCGCAGAAATAAGTATTCAAGTTCAATCTTTGCCATAATTTCTTTAACAAATATTTATAAAGTTTCCCAGCTGCTAAAAAAGAAAGTCAAAAAAAAATTTTATTCTTGGCTTTCGTTATTAATACTATATAATATTCTCCAATTTAAAAAAGCCAATCCAATATTAGTTTTCTTGAAATATATAACAAGAAGACATGTAGAAAAAAACCCTAAGGTCAAGATACAAACTTTTTTCATTATTTCTTCTGTTGTTGTTACAACAGAAAAAGACACAATTTACTCAAGCTTCCTTCCTATATACTTTTAATATTCCCTTCCCTGCCCCATTAAATTAGGTCATAATTACTTTTTTGTTTTTGATATTTATTATAAATAAGTAAGATTACAAATCTGAAAGTACAGTGACGTGAATTGAATTTAATAGTAATGGACACATACAATAAAAAAATCAAACTTTGTGTTAAATATAAGATGAAATTTGGGTCAGTAAGTGTAAGAACAATAAAGTCCGTATAGCTAAAAGAATAAAAAAATTAAATATTTAATTATTAATATAATATTTAACTATTCATGTAAATGTATAATATTAAAATTAATATTTAACTATTCATGTAAATGTATAATTTGTTTTATTATGAAAAATTATGATTTTAGTCGCTAAGTAGATATAAGTTCTTTTCCTGCTCCACTAATCTTTAAAGACATAGATTTGTATAATATTCTACATAAGTTAAATGGTAATCGTGTTTATTGTTTTATAAAAATATATTGTTTGTGGCAAAAATATTTATACATTTTTTTTTATTAATATATAGTAATATGTAAAAAAAATTATTCAAAAAAATATATACTTACATATATCTTTTTTATTTTTATAAAATTATATATTTTGTTCTCGCTTATTTATAATTATGGGTATAAAATAGGAACACTAATTGTCGATTAAAGATTTAATACAGTTTTAAAAGTATTTAGTAATTATATAGAAATTTATACTTTCACATAAATTTCAAATTATATATTCAATTAAAACGAATTAATAAAAACTTAAATATTTGAATTTACTTAAAAGGTTTTATTTGATCAATTAATATAAACTAATTTATAGAAGAACCCAATGTAGAATATATTCTTTTATAATTGAAGATGTTATTGGATAAAATTGTTAAGGAACATTTTTGTAAAATAGCATATTGTTCTAAATATGAAAGTTTGAGATACATACTAAAATATGTATATTTTTAGGCATGGTATTTTCTGCTTAATAAAATTAATAAAATACATATATGTTTTTATTATTCATATATATTTACAAATTTCATTTTATGAATTAAAAAAAAATATTCAGCAGTAAACATAATAGGTTAAACTTATTAATAATTTTATATATGTATATGTATTTGAATATTTAATATTTCCGCAAAATTAGAAAACTTTTTATGGTTTTTTTTAGTAATGGTTTAATTAAATTTTAATGGCATTTTATAGCGCAAATTAAGTAGCTAAAACCTGTAAACTGTTATTATTTTTAGAAATTATTTTGTAATGAAAAATATTTGTAATAAAAAAGTACTTACTACAAAGGATTAATTAATTTAACATTTTAAATATATTTACAATACAGAAATAAAGGTTTTTTAACAATCTGGTAAATTTATAAATGAAATAAAAACAAGATTAAAATTGGCTAGTATATTTTATATTTCCGGTTTATTAAACCTTAGGGTTTAAACAAAAAAGTGAATTATACTTAAATTATTATAACACTATCGCATTATTTGAAAATTAAAAAAAATTAATATTGGAATGAAAATTAAGTTTTTGTTATTATTTTGCTATAGTATAAATTAGAATATACAATAAGAAATTACAGGAATTATGAATAGTAATTAACTAAATTTTAAATATTGAATATGAACAAAATAAATATAATACAAATTTTTCCATTAAATTCGTACAAGTAAAAAAAAACTAGTAAATTAAATTAGTCAAAATTCATTTAGAACTAAAAGAAAATAAATTATTGTTAAGGTTTATTTTAATACGCGGGTTTTGAGGATCTATAAATAATTTCGTACGTTCAGAAATATGTATTTACATAAATATATAATCTGATATATAATTAATTTAATAAATATAAATTAAGTGAAAATAAATATAAACAGAAAAATTTCCAAAATGATTCATTACTTCTTATTAACTAAATATATATTTTATTAATGTGTATTCTAAAAATATTAAATTTTAACGTAATGGAAGAAAACATCTCGTTAACAAATAAATTGTTTGTAAAATAAATAAACAAAAATTCATTAGTGGCCGTGTTTTTTGTCACTTTATATTTTTTTGGAAAGAAAGTTTATTTAGTTTATGCTTTATTTGAAAACACAAATAGTGATTTGTTTTGTTTTTAGCTTATTACATTGAATTTTTTTGATAAATTTCCTAAATAAAACTTGCCCCAATAATTGTAAAAAATAGATAATAAATATCAGAATATGTCGAAATAATAAAATAGAAATAAAATTGTATGATATATTTTTCGCAAACTAATAAAAAATTAAATTCCTGTTTAAGATTACAAAACTTTCTTTCTGGATAAAAGGTTTTTGTCTGTTAGCATATCATTCGTCCACTTTAATAACAATTGACTATTATTTACAATTAAATCCATTAACATAAAAATCCTATTTCAACACTTTTATATTCTCAGTGCGAAAGAAACTTTCTGTGTACAAAAGGATATTTTAATGTGATAATTGAAATTGTAAATGAAATAGACCTTAAAATAGTAAACAAAATAGACCGTATATAAAATAAGTAGAAATTTAGCAATTATTTAATTCTAAAAAAAATTGCATAAAAATAAATACAAATTCTTCAAAAAAATAAATAAATGAATGAAGAAAATATGTAAAAAAATTTATTTTATTTTCTTTCACATACAAAATTTACTAGAGATATTTTATATGATTGTAACTACGTAATTTTAACATAAACAAGCAAAAAAAATATATACGTATAATATGTATATTTATATAAATTTTATATAATCACAAAGAGATATTTGCTCGCAACATATACTTGAGATACACGGAAAAGGTATATAAATGCTGAAAAACTATGACTTTATTCAATCATTTGTAATCCGTTGTCGTGGTACTACCAAAAGTCTTACAGCTTATCAAGCGATGCTAAGAGTTCGGTTTCCTTATTATATTTCGTTCTTTTTTGTGTTTTTTTGAAGTACGTATGAGTGGGTGATAAACGTGCACGGAACATTAATAAAATCAAAATTAATCAATTTTCTAAAATCTAAAGAATATCGTAAAATATTTGATATTATAATTCTATGATTTTAGTTTTGGTTCGTAATTGTGAACGAATTTATAGAAAAAAAAGAATTTAATAAAAATAATTTGTGCATTGAAGTCAATTTTTATAGAGAATAACATAAAAAACAATAACAAAATTTATCATGGAATTAAAGGTGAATTTAAATTTAAATGTCTTTTTTAATTTTTATAGTTTGTTTAAGTGGAATATTATTTGAAAACAATATATTAATACCGTATATATTTCAAAAATTTGAGTGAGTTAAGTTTTAACTACGAAAAGATATAATATTAATTTTAAATTTTCCGATATTATATTAAAAGTAATTTGAATTTCTAAAACAAATGTAATTTTGTAATTGAAAGTAGTAAATATTCATTATTGATTATTAGAAGAACTAAGAGTAATAAACAGTTGAATTAAATAGAATATTCTATAATTTCAGTTCTAAATTTCAAAATTATATATATTTTTTAAATAATTAATTAATATTTCAAATTATATATCTCTTTAATTAATTAATTAATTTTATAACTAAAACACGTTATATAAACTAAATAATAATTATAACAATTAGTAAATACACAAAGTCCTTTAATAAAGCAAGTGCCTAACTAAAGCATTTTTTGAGTTAATAATAATACAGAATATTGCAATCGATATTAGCTATTTCATTTAATTCATTAGTTTTAATTAATTAATTTTATAACAAAAAATCTCTAAATTATATACTAATACATATATAATTAAAATAATAATTATTATTTAAATTATTTAAATAATAAAAATAATAATTTTTTTATTAATTTCAACATAGATAAAAAACTATGTTGAAAATAATTTTAAAAAAACGAAAATACTGAGTTTTCTGTGTCAGCCCACGTAATTATCAATCAGCCCTCGTATCAACACACGAAATTCATTTTTATCAATTTTTAAAAATTCACTTAGATTTTCTTGTTTAGGTTACACGTAAACCCAATAAGATATCGACTTGAAATTTTATATATAGCCTAGTAAATGATTTTAGAGGTAATAAATACATACTTCATACCTATGTATTACCTGCATCACAGGTAGTCCACGTAATTATCAATCTGCCCTCGTATAATTTAACCTATACATAAGTCATAAAAGAAATATTTACCAGTTTTCAATCCTAGAATTCTATAAAATTAATAAGATTCTACAAAATCAATAAAAAAATTAATTACTTCTATTAAATAGTTTTACATATTGTCTATAACCTTCAAATAATAATTGAAAATATTACATTTTTTTTACAATTTTATTAGAATTAAATTGCATTTTTTTTTAAATATAAATAAATTTTATTTAATGTTATTAACGAAGTTTATGTTAAAGTGGTCATAGACATAATAAATTTTTTTAGATTAATAATAATCTATTTTTTACAAAAGCAAAAAATTTATTATTTTATTAATGTACTAATTTTAACCATTCCATATGAAACTTAATTTATGTAATTAAATAATAATTAAAGACCTTCTATAGTCAATTTCATAGTATAAATTAAGCTGCTAATTAATCATTCATGAATTTTTTACTATAGTCAATTAAAATTAGTAAAGTTTTAAAGAATAATGTTTTTATACAGGTTTTAGAATAAATAAATTATTTAAATATGCTTTTCTCTACAATATATATTTTTTAGGCTCCTAATTAAACATAATAATATTTAACAGCCTACAACTAAACTCTGTATTATTACAATACCAAAACTTTCACTAGTTTTTTTTTATTGCTCATAAAATAACAACAAATTTTAAAATAAAAAAAAACCAATAGTAATTTTCGTTCAAAAGATCTCAATATATCATAAAATTGATCATAAACTCAAAATGCGAAAGTGAAAATATTGATTTGAATATCTTTTAAATAGCAAACATTTTTCTACTTAAAAAAAATGAAAAATACAATTTTAAAAGAAAGTAAAAAAATTTGTAGTACTTTTTTTAACCCCAATTTTTTGTATAGGAAAAACGAAAAATTTATAATAAACCCGCAAAATTATAGTGTTTAAAAAAATTAGGTCGAGTTCAACATACATATCTCAAAAAATAAAAATAATACTATTTCATTATTTTAGTATTTATTTAAATATACTTTTTAACTTAAAAAATAAATACTTGTGAATAGTTCAAATCTGTACAGAAATTATTGATTATTGTTAAAGTAAATAAATAAATATTTTATCATTCATAAAATTATATTGAAGTATTTTTATTTATGGCATATTTTTTATAGTGCTAAAACCAGTGTAGGTTTTTAAATGAATAGAGACTTTCTTTAATCATATATTTATGCTTTCCATTTTGAAAATTAACAATTTATAAATATATGCTTTTGAACCGTTGATTGTCTTTTTGATTTATTTTCTATCCGTATTCATAATTTTTTAATGAAATGTCCTTCTCTGTCATAAAATTGAATAAAGAATAAAGTTAAACTCTGTATGGATTATAAACTCTAAATAAAAGAAAATAGGAAATATTATTTTAAAAAGAACAAAAATAAAGTTTTAAAAGTTGGAATCGTAAGTAATAGAATTTCAACAACAAAATTTCGTATTTATTTTTATTACTTTCTTGTCCACCAAGGTTGATGATAAATATTTGCTTGTTTTACTATGATTCGCTTACTTAAACTATCAATTTTAAATTTTTCTATTATTTCTTACTTGAAAAATGTTTATTTTTATTAAAATGTAATATGTATGCATAAATTAAAATTATATTAAACTTGCACAGTTAAACCAATTTAATATATTCAGGATTATTTTTTTAATATTTATATTTGAAGCTCAATATAATATTAATATGATTTAAATCTTAAATTAACTTTATTGATCCGGCATTATTAATCATATTGTTTATTTATTAACAATTTTCCAGAGTATTATATTCTTGTGTATATGCATATAATATGTGTAACGTTCTTCCTCTACAAAGCCCAATGCCATAATGATTTTAATTTTATACTGAAATATTTAGTTAGTGACATTAACTTATTTTAGTTTTTAAAATCAGAAATAAGTTATGTAAATTAAAAGATTTATGATATTATTTTACAAAAGAAATGTATGGTTTAAAAAATAATAATTTAATATAAGAATTTAATTAAACTTTAAAAAAAAATTGAGTTTTAGATAGAGAAAAAAAATTCTTTTCTGAATATGTATTACATATTTCAGTAAATCAAATACATCTTTCCGTAAATTACAATATCCTTCATTTATTTTACATAAATTAATATTTAACACTTGAACTTTATAAGACTCTTCTTATTTAACCGATAATCGAATCATAAACGGAGGTTACGATTAATTTTTTTAAACTCAATTAATTCAATTATATTAACGTATATGTGAAATTAGTTGACAATTATATGTAGGAATCTTTTACGAATTATGTACATTGTACAATATGTAAATTAAGAATTGATTTTTTTTTTTTTATTGTTTTGTATACATACATACATTTTAATTTTATTTATGTTTTATGGGTGGGCAGATATGACTTTTTTTTATATCTTTAAGCATAACATATTTATTTTTTTATTTGTCATATATATGTATATTTTATTAATGATTTTAATGTAGTTGATATTTTTCCATTCATTGTAAATATATATATTATAAATATGACATTGAAAGTTTTATATATTTTTGAAAAGTTTGGATTTTTTTTATATCGTGAATAAATCAGAAAAATATTGTAGAAATTTAATTTAAATTTAATTTATTCATTGGAATTTATTATTGTCACAAGTAATTAAATTTTTGTACAAAAACCTTTTAACACCTGTTTAATAAAATATATATTTGCCATGATTGTTACAGATATATATTATGTATATATATATATATATATATATATATATATATATATATATATATATATATATATATATATATATATATATATATATATATAAATTGCAATTGTAGTTATGGGTAAAAAAATATTAATCCATAACTACAATTTCACTCTAATCGACAATATCTATGAGTTTTATTTTTTTTTTTTTATGTTCAATTCGAGGCAATTTAACATGACAATCTTTTTATTTACAAATTATACAAAGAACAAACAGTATAATCTTTTGCATTACACAATAATCTTTTAATTGCAAAAATAAAATACGAGAAAGAGAGATTTTTGTAATATGATTTTGACCTAATTACTTTTCACAAAAGAAAATTACAAAGAACATATGAAGTCAAATATTATAAATTGACAGACATTCAAGCAATCAAATATTTTTGTATCATAGATAATTAAATTAACAGAGCTGTATTCAGTATATAAAATTGTAAGTTCATAGTTTTGAAAGTTATAAAAAATAATAAGGAAGAGAAAAGGAAATTAACTATTTATGTTAAATCAATGGTCATAATTTATAGACAGGAAACAATTCTATTATTAATATTTTCCTTAATTTATTTATTGTAATTAATTAAAATCCGAATAAATAACAATTTTAAGGATTTTAATTTTAAAGAAATTATTGTTAATTTAGTGTTGTACAAAATCATCGAACCGTACAAGAACATTAATATATCTGCTGCCTCTATGTATTTTATATTTTATTCAATGATTAGTCTATATTTTTGTTTGGTAATTAAACCATAATTAAGACTCTGACAATGGATATTTAATTTTAGATACACTACATTTGATTGACGTCTAATTTTTTTTGCTGCATAATATAATTTTTTTTTTCTATATTTCATTTTAAAAGACCACAACCTATTACAAAATCGTATTTTAAAGAGAGCATTATTCACCTAATAATTTAATATTTAATTCTGACAATTCAGTACAACTTGAAAGATTTCGAAAATCACTCATAAAATTTGATTACTAAATATAACAAAAGTGGGTTGATATGCGTAGTAAATGTTGTGGAAATTATAAATGTAACGAAATATATAAAATAAACTAATTGAATATTGACAACTATTTATATTGAGTTTTAGTTTTTATGTATATTTTACTTGAACTATCAAAAGCCTTTTTCATATAATTTAAATTAATTTGTTATAATTTTGTTTATTAATTTAGATTAAAATTTCAAATTAACTTTATTTACTAAATTTCAGTTTATATTATTATATTTGTATGTATTGAAAATTAAATTATATTTCAGTTTATATTTAAATTATATTAATGGTCGACTTTTTTCGGACCAGAATCCGATAATTTTTTTTACGTCACTAGTAAAGACAATCAGGTAGGAAAATAATATACCAAAAACAATATGTACACATTAAATTGATGCCTTCATAGTATTTTTCGCATAGGCCTAAGAAACACAAAAATTATTATTCTTTTCTCGGATATTCATATGCAACGGAAAAAGTGCGAATTCAGAAATGAAAATTATCTCATCAGCAACTAGAGTTCAATAATTTGTTTTTGTATTATCGGGTATTTATGAAACGAAAAAATAAAGAAAATAGGTATAAAACATATTACTCACAAATTCAATTATAATAGATATGAATATGAATTGTATGATGAGACATAATTCAACTAAGTCATGCCAAAATATTTAAAAAATTTTTAAAAAAATGTACAAAAAAAAGTATATAGAAAAAAGACATCTGGTATTATTCTTAATCAATGGTTATATGTAAAACATTTCATAATAGACTTACATATAACAAATTATACACTATAAAAATTTAAAAATACAAAATTTTATATGGAATGATATAAATTTATTAATTATGCTATATAACATTAATTTATTACTGAAAAAATTACTATATAACATTAGTGTATTATGGAAAAATATCTATAAATAATTTTTAAATAAATTTATGCAAATTTGTCACGTCTGTAAAGTTGTTGGTCATTATGAATGTAAAATTTTTAAAAAAATTATGTTTTTATCTGTTCAAACTTCTTATTATTTAAATATTTAAATTATTTCTTGAAATGAGTAGCAAAATTTCTATTTTTGAACATTTATTAAAACCAAACTTATAACCACACCCCTATAGATAAATATAATTATTGTTTTAAAAGACCATTATTTTACTATTAATAATTTATAATACTGAGCGCCTATTGAAAAACACCAAAAGTTTATAATGCATTAATTACAACTGATGATAATTTACAATCTAGTAGAGTATATCCAGTAATTCAACCAACAATTCATGAAATCATGTAACCATTTTCTCATATCAACGACCATTAATTCATAAATTAAAAATAAATAAGAAAAATGAAATACAATTTATGCAGATTAAAATTTCTATTAATACATTTTTTTAACAAATCTTATAATTAATATTTTTTTTAACTTGTGGAATATATTATGATTTGCATATATGCGATTGACATTATACAACATAAAATTGAAATTCCTAAAACATTTCAGCAAAATACATACATAATTCAAATTCATTAGAAATTATCAACTCTGATCAGGTTTTTTGTATTTTTCTTTTTGGGTATCGCGATGACCAAACTTTACAAAAAAACAATGGCAGTGGAGTGGATCATTTTAGTTAATAAATAAATCTTAACCGTATATTAGCTATTTTTCCACTATTTTTATGTAAATTGTAAATACAGAAATATACATACATAAATGAAATTGAAATGGACGAATGCATTTTTAATATTTCGCAAAATTTCTTGTTTTACGAGAAATTTATCACACATACGAGTATATTAACTTTAAATGGAATTACAAATATTTGAAAACTTGTGGCTTTGGTAATAAAACCAATATGACTAATAATTATAATTTCATATATAACTTCTTGCAAAATTGAATTTGGTTGAATTGCAGAACAGATACATATGCAATTAAGAATTTTTATTTTTGCAGACTATATAATATTATTAATTATTAATTTTAAAATTAAAATTTTATACATATTTCAAAAACACTAATATCTATATATATTTTTAGTATTTTATAATTTTTGCAGCTATTAAATATTCCACTTGTACTGGGGGTCATGGTCAGTTACGAAAAACACCAAAAGTTTATAATGCATTAATTACAACTGATGATAATTTACAATCTAGTAGAGCATATCCAGTAATTCAACCAACAATTCATGAAACTGGAATAGCACATTATCCATTTGGAGCATTTAATGAGTATCGTTATTTCAGTCCACCATTAATACATACAGGTCCACAAGGATATCACCCTTCTGAACAGGAATCAACAATTAGATTACAAGGTTCACCATCTCAACCTAGTTTTACACAATTCCCACCACAAATACCATTTCCCCAAGGACAACCAAATATTAATGAACTTGAAAATTCGCAATATTTTGGAGAATTTTCAACCCAAGAATATGGACATTTCCCTCAATGGCAACCAGGATTTACTGCACAAGGATTCCCACAGTCTCCTCAAGGACAACCAGGCTTTCCACCACAACTACGGGTAAGTAATATAAATTAATAAATATAACTTGAAAAATATCATATATGTATTTCAGCCATCAAACATACAATCACCACAAGAAAATCTATTGGCTTCTGATAAAAAATCAGACCAAAACTCACCATCAACAAAACATACACAATTAACTAAACCAGGTGATCAACAGAATCAAGAATTACCAGTTATACCAACTAGTCAAAGACCTCTACAACCAGCATCAATTCCATTAAATCCATTCGGATATCCACCTAGTTTAATTCCATTACAAACATTTTATCATCCAGCACAACAAAATGAACCAGAAAATCGTATTAATTTACAACCATATCCATTCAACAATTATCCATTAATAGCAGATCAATTAAATCCTTTTCCACCACAATTTCATCAAGGAAATTATTTACCACCATTTAATAGTTATCCAGATACATTTGGTGTGTATCAATTACCTAAAAAACCAAAGAAGAACTTAAGAAAACCTTCAAATGTGGCCACACCAACAACAATGCCAAAATCTATTGAATCTGATATTAGAGCAGATTCAATTGATGATCAAAATATAACAAGGAATCAAAATAATGCTAATGAAATTAACTTGTCGGAAAATGCAACGAAATTAGGTGATTTTGTTAAAAATGGGGCATCAAATTTAAATAGTGATGTTCCAGATGTTGCATCACCACCAGTACCAGCTGGTAATGTTCAAAATTAGATATTTTTAAAGTGGTTGTTCAGCTCCTAAGAAAGAGGTTGACAACATTATTAAGATACTATTTAGACCCCACTGCGCAGATCATCAATTATTAAGAGAAATGACTATTTAATTTATATATAAAAATAAAATTGAAAAAACAAAATTTATTTATTTTAACTTTTTGTTATTTAGAAATATATTTTATTCTAAGAAACTATGTAGATATATATTAAATATTTCATTTAACTTATTTTTATTTTATAATTATATTTAAAGAAAATCAAATTTAGCATTTTTTAATAATTTATAATAATAAATATTGGATATGAATTTTTTATATTTGGAATAAATTTTAATAATAAAATTAACTGGAAATAATTGTTTAATATTGAAGATCGATTTGATTTATATAACTCTCTTGTTTAAATTATTTTGAATAAATTGTTTTAATAGTAAAAATCTAGTATTGCCTGAAATTTAGTGCAGCCGCTACAATTGTTCTTCTGACATATGAGTCAGAAAACTCCTTAGGCCAGCGTTTAACAAAGCCAAGCATGGATTTCGCCCTGTTCCCCATACTATCAAAATGGGAGTGAAAATTCAATTGGCTGTCGCAGACGATACCTGTGTCACGAATGACATGTACTCTGGGGACAAGCTCACCATTTAGATAATCATAACGTGCAGCGAAAGAAAACCGCTTGCGAGAAAAACTAATACTTTAGCATTTGCCCACATTTAGTTACAGAAAATGTTTTGAGTATCTAACCGAGAAGTAGGTAAGATCCTTTTGTCATCCGCAAAAATATTGGTTTTCGAGCCTTTCATCATTATTGTCGAAATAAAAATTATAATTCTAAACATCATTATTGTCGAAATAAAAATTATAATTCTATATCAAATATTGTGGCCTCGGTAGCTCAAGTATTAGCGTGCTTGACTACCATCCCAAGAGGTCGTGGGTTCGAATGCCACTGTGGCACATGGTCCTAACGCTATCCTAATAACCTACTAATCCTCCACTTTCAACAACATTTAACAACTTTCAAATTAATTGACATTAATAAGAATATTATCCCTCCGTATCTTACACATAACAGACAACATTTGTAAGGTTTTATTCAGAATACTCGTACAACAATCAATCGATGACAAAACATGGCAGCGCTTCAACTAGGAAGCGATAGATGGCAGCCCCATCACTTAGGTGTAGATTACTGCAGGCTAATCACTTATATCTTATATAATCGAAAATTAATAGATTAAAGAAACGTTGACTAGAAATAATATCAGGCGGAATAACACGGCAACAACATTAGGCACTCGTACACGGACAAAGATCGGAACGTGGAATATACGAACGCTTACAGAAACATCCAGGCTCGCTCAAGTTGGAAAAGAAATGGACAAATACAAAATAGACATTCTCTTGGGCTCAGCGAAACAAGATGGAAAAACTGTGGTGAGATTTCTACCACAATGGGACACCACCTCATGTATTCTGGTAACAATATGTCACACACCTACGGAGTCGGTATAGTATTAACAAGTAAGATGAAAAGTGCATATAAGAAATATTTCAATAGTTCAATGCTATGCTCCAACAGAAACGTCAGACGATGATGCAAAAGATGAATTCTCCGAAATGCTATTAGCTGTAATAAATGAAATACCAAGACATGACATCATACTAGTATTAGGTGAACATAGTACTTACATGGGTAATCATAGTTTACACAACAGCTGCAATAGTAATGGATAACTAGATCTATGTAGCAACTACAACCTATATGTAGCCAGTACCCGATTTGCTCACAAAAATATACATAAATATACATGGACGTCACCGGATGGTGCCACGAAAAACCAAATAGACCACATACTAGTAAGTAAAAAGTGGATTAATTCAATTACAGATGTCCGCACACACAGAAGAGCTGACGCTTACACCGATCATCAATTACTTGTTGGACAACTGCAACTAAGATCATCAAAAATACATGGCCAAGCAACACAGAGACGAAGAACATTTAACCTAGACCGATTGCGAAACCCAGATATACTCTCTACATTTCGTAGCAAAACACTGAAACAATTGGATTTAGAAATAATAATCGCAAACCATGGATCTCAGATGCTACTTGGCGAAAAATAGAAGAAAGAAGAACCATAAAATGTGCAATGTTCCAAAATAACACCGAAGAACTACGGCACGCCGACAGTACAACGAAGCAAATAAAGAAGTAAAGAAGATGGCGCGTAAAGATAAAAGAAACTATTCCGACGACATAATAAAGAAAGCTGAAAGCGCAGCAGCAACAAACAACTCAAGAGAGGTGTACCAAAATATTCCGAAAATTACTGGCAACAAATGATGAACGCTCCTCTACTAAGAAGTGCACACGGCGAAATTCTCACGTCAAAACAACAGCAACTAGAGAGATGGAGAGAGTACTACTTCAATGATAACGATTAACCCAGTGAAATCATTGAAATAAATGAAGAAACTACTACACCAGCTGCTCGAATAAATGTAATCCCACCTGAGCGTGAAATTAAAGAAACAATAAAACAAATGAAGAACAACAAAGCTCCAGGTGCAGATGGATTTGCCAGCAGAAATGCTAAAAGCAGACGCATCAACAGCGGCGACCATCTTAGCACCTTACATACACCAGGTGTGGACGTCTGAAGAAACCCCAGCCACGTGGAAAGAAGGATTAATAGTAAGTAACAATACCGAAAACGTCAGTCAGCAGATTTTAAGAGAATGCATAAATTGGCGTGGAATCACTTTACTCAACACCATAACGAAAATCATCGCTCTCATCATTCTCAATCGAATATCGCCCACAATAAATAGTAACCTGCGGAAAGAACAAGCAGGGTTTAGGCCAGGTAGATTATGTGTTGGCCATATTAACACCATAAGGATAATCGCCAAGCAATCCAAAGAATGGAATTCATCACTATACCTGTTATTCGTGGACTTCGAGCGAGCATTCGACCGAATAAACAGAGAGGCTATTTGGAGAAGCTCTACGAAGAAGAGGGATTCCACAACAAATAATTCATATAATTAAGTCGCTATATAATAACTCCACGTGCAAAGTATTGTTTAAAGGAGAACTTAGCCACGAAATACATATAGCGAGGGGTGTAAAACAAGGATGTGTCCACTACTATTCCTCATAGTGCTGGATGACATCATGAAAGAAGTATCCACAAGAACAAGCGGCTTACAATGGACTCTAACTGAAAAGTTAGGGTCCAGTACAACGAAGCAAATAAAATAGTCAAGAAGATGGCGCGTAAAGATAAAAGAAACTATTCCGACGACATAATAAAGAAAGCTGAAAACGCAGCAGCAACAAACAACTCAAGAGAGGTGTACCAAAATATTAAGAAAATTACTAGCAACAACGGCGAAATTCTCACGTCAAAACAACAGCAACTAGAGAGATGGAGAGAGTACTACTTCAATGATAACGATTAACCCAGTGAAATCATTGAAATAAATGAAGAAACTACTACACCAGCTGCTCCAATAAATGTAATCCCACCAACTGAGCGTGATATTAAAGGAACAATAAAACAAATGAAGAACAACAAAGCTCCAGGTGCAGATGGATTGCCAGCAGAAATGCTAAAAGCAGACGCATCAACAGCGGCGACCATCTTAGCACCTTACATACACCAGGTGTGGACGTCTGAAGAAACCCCAGCCATGTGGAAAGAAGGATTAATAGTAACAATACCGAAAAAGTCAGCAGATTTAAGAGAATGCAAAAATTGGCGTGGAATCACTCTACTCAACACCATAACGAAAATCATCGCTCTCATCATTCTCAATCGAATATCGCCCACAATAAATAGTAACCTGCGGAAAGAACAAGCAGGGTTTAGGCCAGGTAGATTATGTGTTGACCATATTAACACCATAAGGATAATCGCCAAGCAATCCAAAGAATGGAATTCATCACTATACCTGTTATTCGTGGACTTCGAGCGAGCATTCGACCGAATAAACAGAGAGGCTATTTGGAGAAGCTCTACGAAGAAGAGGGATTCCACAACAAATAATTCATATAATTAAGTCGCTATATAATAACTCCACCTGCAAAGTATTGTTTAAAGGAGAACTTAGCCACGAAATACATATAGCGAGGGGTGTAAAACAAGGATGTGTCCACTACTATTCCTCATAGTGCTGAATGACATCATGAAAGAAGTATCCACAAGAACAAGCGGCTTACAATGGACTCTCACTGAAAAGTTAGGAGATCTGGATTACGCATATGATATCTGTTTAATGACACACTCACACCGGGATATCCAACAGAAACTATTAACGTATATTTGTATTTTCGCCTGATAAAATTGGTGTGTCTGGATTTATCTTGTCCTTTTTTAATAAACTAATTTGAGCCCCCGTATCTATTAATAAAGTAACTGTCTCAATTTTTGCTATCTCCAAAGGCATAGTTACTAAAGGCTCAGCTTGAAATCTACTTACTGGTCTACCCTTCTTATTATCGTGTTGGGATGAGAATAGGGATTTTAACTCATCCCTCTACCATTTCCCTGGTTAACTTGGTAATGTTGTCGGGTAGGACAGGTCAACTCAGAATAGCCCTCTCTTTAGCACCATTTGCAGATTTTTTGCACTACTCCGATTCCAACTGTGTTCCCCTGTGAAACAGGTTTTTTACTTTGCGAATTGTATTTATTAAAAGGACAATCTGCTACTACATGTCCTGAATTTTTACACAACTCATGGCTAAATTGGTTCTTTATGCACGTTCGTGTTTGGTCTTGCTGATATCGTACTACGTGCTGACAATCCCTACTATAATGTCCTAATCTACCGCAATTAATACATGTTATTTTTGAATTGTCTCGCGTATTTGGTTTAACAGAATTATTAATGTTTGGCCTGACAATATTTGGTCTGAAATTGTTACTACTGCCTACAGCTTGTCCTTGGTTAAAATGAGAATTATTCTTTTGTGAAAAAATGTTCTGAACAGTTGGCGCTAGAGGTTGCTTTTATTAACTTGTGGAGTTGACATTTTTTCTAATATTTCGATTAGTAATTGATTTGTATCCGTATTAGTTTGGTTTCTCATTTTTGCTGTGTGTTCAATAGGTCGAAGAAGTTTTAAGGACTCTAGCAAATTTACACGATTTTAAAATTGTTTCTTGAAAATTCATACAATTTTGAACAAGTATGTATGGCTTTACGGTTTCCGACTGTAGTTTTCTAATAAATGTCTTTCGCGCCGTTTCTTCAGCATCTTGTACAATACCCAGTGATCCGCTTGGATATTTATTTCTAGCTGAAATTTTAAAACAACTTAATTTTTTTCAACCCGATCAGCAAATTGTTCTACTGACTCATAGGGAAATTGGACACATTCTTCAATTTCCCTTCTTAATTGCGTCAAATCTTTATGCGGAATAAACGCATTTTCCAAAATAAATTTGAATTCTGGAAAAATGTTCTCGGCCCGCACTTGAAAAATATCTGCCGCCTTACCCTTAAATTTACCTCTAATAATTTGATTTAGAGCCGAGGTTCTATCCTGAGTGTCTGTTCTGAAGTACGCGGCATGTGCTAGAGCTACGAAATTTTGTAATTATAATAACAATCTATCTCCTTAACCTGAAAAGGTTGATATTCTCTGAAAAAATGTTCGATATGTTTTTCTAAAGGCAGTGTAGCGTTATTGAAATTTCCGAACGATCCTAAATCATACGTATTATCTATATTTAAAATATTTGATCGTCGCCCGAATTCGTGAGCTATCGTTTGAGGTGTACAACGGATCCAAGAGGTATCGGTACGCGGCGGGTTTAAATCCTTCCCTCTTTCAAACGAGCCAACCAAACTTACATCCGACCAAGATGCACATATAAACCGAATTTAAACTATCCAAAGTTGTTGAATTATGCGCTATTAGAGCATAATTCAACAGCTTTGTTTGGATAGTTTAAATTCGGTTTATATGTATGCCATAATAGGGGCACCATTATAGATGCATATTCTAAGCCGAACGAACAAATGAAATATACAATAACGGTTTAAGGCGGTTTACAGACTAAGAATTTTTGTCACCTAATTGTATTTTGATCTCAGTATGTTCTAGGCCAATTGAGAAACCATGATACAATTATACAAGATATGGCATTGCGCTTATCTGCCAACTTCACTCTGTTGTTTGAAGTTTCTGTGTGACGTAACAATATATTAAAATTGTAAACAATTGTGTTGTGTTATATAAAATTTGGAATATTAAAAATAATTATTAAATAATATGTGGTGCTCAGTATGTAATTGTAATAACAATAATAATAAGCCTTTAAATTCAGAAAGTGTTCATAGTTTTTTTACGTTTCCGAAAAATCAAAGTTTGCTAAAACAATGGATTTTGTTTTGCAAACGTAAAGACAAATTTAATTGGAAAACCTCAAAAATTTGCTTTAAACATTTTGTGAAAGAAGATTTTGTAAATTATTTACAATATGAAATGGGTAAATATACAATATTTTTTACATATAGAATTTTATTAATAATTTTTTTAAGGATTAGCAGATAGATTGCAGTTGAAACCGGGATCTGTACCTAAAATTTATATAAGTTGTGAAGATGAAATTAAAAAATCTGAACGTGCTGAAAGGATGAACGTTCGAAAAAATAAAAACATGGTTTGCAATTTATTAGAACAAACAAATGTTCTTAAAAATGAAACAACTCAATTTGAAGTGCCAGCTGATGTTGAACCTGAAGAAGACTGGAAATTAAAATATAATGAAATGTCCAGTATAAATTATAAAATTCAACTGGAAATTGAACATCTAAATACGGAATTGTATATTAAATATTTATTTTTGTATGTCTAATTATTTTAGTTCTTGTTATTTTAGGAAAAATTTGAAATCAGAAAATGTTCGTTTGCTAGAAGCCGAAATATCTAACAATCTTGACATTGATAATTTAAAAAAAGAACTAACTATAAGTGAATTCCATAGAGAAAACTTAGAAAATAAATTGTTAGAAATATTTACGGTTGGCCAAATTAAAAAAATAAAAGTTGGTTCAAAAAGATTGAAGTGGACAGAAGCTGATGTGGCAAGATCAATCACACTTTATGCGGCCAGTCCGCGTGCTTATAAATTATTAAGGCAAAAGCAGTTTCCATTACCTTGTGTACGAACACTAAATAATTGGGCCCAAAAAATTGATATCTCAACTGGAATAATTGATCCTGTCACCAAAATAATGGCTGCAGCAACCCAGCTAACAGAAGCACAAAAGGTTCTTAGTTTCGATGAAATGAAAATTCGAGAAACATTTTGTTATGACAAATCATCGGACACAGTTTATAAGCCAGCAAAATATGTTCAAGTTGCGATGCTAAGAGGTCTGAAAAAATTTACACAGTTAATTAATATATATTATATAAATTAATACATGCTTATTTTAGGATTAGTTTATAATTGGAAACAGCCAATATTTTATGAATTTGACTGCAAAATCACCAAAGAAATATTATTTAAAATAATAGAAACAGTAAAAGACTGTGGATACAGTGTTGTAGGTATTACTAGTGATCTAGGTGGTGGAAATCGAGGGCTTTATAAAGATTTAAACATTGAAATCGATAAACCATGGTAAAAAAAATTTATTATGGGTATCGAAATATATTATTTATACATATATATTTTTTCAGGTTTTGTTGCGGCACTAATAAAATTTATGTTTTTGCGGATGTTCCCCATTTAATAAAATTATTAAGAAATCATTTTCTTGATAATGGTTATATATTAAATGGTAAACTGATTAAAAAAGAATTAATCATTAAATTGTTAAATTTCACCAACACCGAACTGCCAATCACTCACAAAATATCCAGCCAACACTTAAAATCAAAAAAAAGAAAATACAAAAAAATTATTAGTTGAAAATTTAAATAAATATAAGTAAATTTCCGGTAACAATTGTCTTTTAATAAATATATTCCTATATAGATAGAGTTTTTGAAATTGAAAAACGAATAAATTTCATATAAATACTATGGCATATACATATTTTAAATATATTGTGACGTCATGCGCAGAACAGTGTCAAAATGAAACGCGGGAATGCCATATCTTGTATAATTGTATCATGTTGAGAAACGACCTTATTGAAAGAAATATATTTCAACATATTGGCAGCACTGTTTTCCATATGTTTATTTTTTAAATTTTATTGTTCTCTAGTATTAAAAAATAAAATGTTACAAATTCTCCCAAAAATATTGCATTTGGAAAAAGTAAACAAACTTGTTAGCAATAAAAATCCATTTATATACATTTTTCGAAGTAATTAACAATTAAATTAATTTTCTGATAAATTTTATATTGAAAACATTTACTTCAAGAGCGAAATCAAAAGATAATCACGACATTGAATAATAATAATATTCCAGAAGGGGCAATAAAAGTGGGGAGACAATACAATTGTTTAAGAAAAATCTCTGTAAATTTGCAATTTGAATTATTTCCCTCTGATTTTATATTCAGTTATAATTTAACACGTGATTTTGCAAGTAGTTTAGGAGAACGAGCTTTGGTTAACAAGAAAAAAATGGTAAGATATTGATTTTTTCATTAGTGAATTTATTATTCTTCACTACTTGTTGCTTAGCGAATTATATAGGGGTATAAAAGAATGTCAATAAATTTTTCTTTGAGATAAAAGTAGTACTGAATGTAATTAAAAAGGTTGAAATAAAATTTGTAATTGGTTTTTTTAATTTAATTGGTAAATAAGCATTAAGGATTAAAAAAAATACTATTGAAATAGTCAAAATGGTAAATTAGAATAATTTTATAATAATAATTTACTGGATAAATATAATAGGTAAATTATTAAATTTACTTTTAGGCAAAACTAACTGAGGAAGAACGTACCGAACAAGTTCAACCACTTCTAAATTCCGGTTGGACAATGGTTAAAACTCGTGATGCAATTTATAAAGAATATTTATTTAAAGATTTTAACCAAGCGTTCAGTTTTATGACATCTATTGCAATGATTGCAGAAAAATTAAATCATCATCCAGAATGGTTTAATGTTTATAATAAAGTGCAAATAACTATGTCCACACATGATGTTGGTGGCTTAAGTATTAAAGATATTAAAGTTGCGAATTTTATGGAACAACAAGCTAAAAAATTACTGTAAATTTTATTATTTACGATTTTAAAAAAGAAATTTAAAATTATAATAAATGAACATAGATGAGTATATAAATATATACTAAGTTAATTGTTTGGTATAATTAAAAAAACTTTTTACTTAATATTTCATAATCAACATTATCTGCTGAATCAGGTGAAGTTTCGTCTGCAGTAAATCCTAGTTGTAAAAAAAATGCCATACCATCTGGATTATTTTTTAAAACAGTTAAAACAATTTTTTCCATTCCCCAATATTTACCACATGTTTCTAATGTTGTCATCATAAATTTTCCCAACCCTTTACGTTGTACAGGTTTTTCGATTTGCATTTCATAACTAAAAGAATTTTAAAATAACCTTTTTTTGTATGTAATTAAAAATTATTTACCAATACAGGACACTATTTCCGTAATCGTAATCAAACCGAAACATTGCATATGCTACAGGGTTTTTTGCTTTATCTAATGCTACTAAATAACGTGCCCAATTTTTATTTAAATCGGCTTGTTTAATTTTTGGTTGCCAACCAATGGTATTTGTTTTATAATATGGTCCAACATTTTTTTCTGCTAATTTAAATGCCCATTTTAGTGTTTTTGAATCCATAGCTGCTTTTGTTTTACAATAAAGATTAAACTCACAATCTTGTTTTGTATATTTCATTACTTCTGGAAAATTGTCCAATGGATTTTTGGCTTTTGATGCTTTTTCAATAGATTTTTGTTGAGACGAATTAGAAATATTGTTATCTGGATTCATTTTGCATTGATTTGTGTTTTGGATTAAAAAGTATGTTTAATTTTACCACAATTTAATCTATTTTTTTAATGTTATCCTTGTTTGAAAATGAACAAAATGCGCGCTAAGAACAATGAAGAAACGCCAACAGCGCTAGGGTTGTCAAAAACTACCAATAGGCCAGAATCATTTTGAAACTATATTTCATCTTCACGACCGTAACTTTTGAAGTAATATTTTGATATTTTTGATAGCAAGTAGTTCTTATTGGTAGAAAAAAAATCAAAATATTTTTTCAAAATAACATAATTCCCAGTTAGTATTTATTGAAATAATATTTAATTAAAATAAATAAATGTTTATTTGTGTACTGTTTAATAATAAATATTCACCATTTTTATATTTAAACAATAAAAAAAAATATGACATTACCTGTAAAATTGACATTACAACGTTTTACAGCAATATCACCTTTAAGCATATTGCTGTCAAACGCTTTAATGTCAATTTTTTAGGTTATGTCAAATTTTTTTTTGAAACTATGTAAATGGTGAATATTTATTATTCAAAAAACAAATCAACCCTTTTTGTACTTCAATGAAATATTATTATTATTATTCTGAATTTTAATAGATTTACCATTAAAAAATTAATAAAGTGTTACCATACTGCAAAAATTTTGTGAATAAATTTGTTGGTATTGTTATCTGTAAAAACTGAGAAAAAATATCAGAATATTATTTTCAAGAAGATATGCTTTCATTTCGCGAAGAAACATGAAAATATTATTTCAAAAAGTTCGTGAAGAGGAAAACAATTATTTATTATTATTTATTCCGAATTATCTTGCAATACAAATAAGCATTTGACAGTTCTAAAATCAAAGAAATCTAAAATCAAACAATTACAGAAGTAATCTAATACCAGATATTAATATGTATACTGCATCAACAATCAAAGCTTTTTTCGCTTCCTATGCGTAGGCTACAAATGAGTTGCCTACAAAGAAATTGTAATTTGTAAATAACAGCAGTTATAAAAATATAAAAATTTAAGTTCATTTGTATTACACAAGACAGTTAATATAGTAAACTCTTGATATAACTAAAGTTAGTCATTTTTGAGATTGTAAAACTAAGACTATTTTTAGTTAGTTATACGAAATTCTCCAATGTCATCGCAGGCTAAAGACTAAAAAAACAAATAGTATTTTCTGAAAGATTAAACAACAACAAATTGAAGGGGAAAGGCGATTCGTACCCGGTTCTATTTGGATTCGCAAAAACTAATTCGTTGTATCTTGGGGGTTGTGTTTTCAATAATTGTATTAGTCCAACAGTAAAAAGATAATATTATTAAAAATTAATAATATTATTAAAAATTTTAATAATTTATTTCGTAGTTCAGAGAGAAATCTTGAAGAATACAGCGGATGTTCCTGGAAAAGTATATACAAGGAAATAGTAATTGCATTAAAATTACAGTAAACATGCACGGTTTTTCATTGTACGGTTTCGTAATTGCGCGGCGAAATCTTAAATACCTAAATTTCTATCTCCGCGGTAAAAATTTCGTAGCTGTATGCCTTTTTTTTTTGCTGTTTTTGACAAAAAAAATCATGTTGAATCATACATCTGTTTGAAACGGAAAATAGCGATTCCCCGTATTTCGATGTATATATACTTTTTATTTCAAAAAAAATATTGACAGTTTCATTTTTCTAGTGGTCGCGTTAGGATGAGGATGTAAAATTGCATGATTTTAATTTATGTTCAATTTTTATTAATATTTATAGTACATATTCATTATGCATTAGTCGTTGAATTGAGACTTTTTTCTATAGTTTTTATGTTTATACTAATGTAAATATGTATATTAGTCGTTGAATAAAGACTTTATTATATTTTTTGCAGTTTTTCTAATATATGGAACCTAACCCCATAATTACATATAAAATCGGGTTCACAGTGCGCGGTTTCGGTTTGCGCGTTGTTTTTGTAGCACGTATCTTTTTATTTTTGTGGCACGTAGAGCAGTTGGAGGGTTTACTGTATATTCGTAATAATATACGTAATAATTGTCTTCGCTAGCGGGACGGTACGAGTCGCTTACCTTAAAGAGAAAAGCATTATACTACAACTA
Organism: Empis livida; assembly: GCA_963932195.1. Classification (NCBI taxonomy): domain Eukaryota; kingdom Metazoa; phylum Arthropoda; class Insecta; order Diptera; family Empididae; genus Empis; species Empis livida. The sequence goes on along the minus strand of OZ010645.1, from coordinate 23,918,076 downwards.
CAAAACGCTTTCCTTAGCTCTATACGCAGCCACCTGTCAGAGTAAACTTGAATGAAATTGTTTGAAAGTAATAAATTATCTGCAATAAAAGTAGCCCCTTCACAGTCATAAAAAAAGTTGTTTAAGTTTTCAAATGCTACAATGTTGGCCTAAAACTATTTCTTAATTATGAGCTGAACATATGGAAAACAGTATATCAATCTCTAATGCTGGCATTGACTCAAAACTTTAGCTAAAAAAAGTTGAGCAACGTTGAAAAAAATAGTTTTAGTTACGGAGCTGCCAATCTAAAGATAAAAACGAAGAAAAAAATTATGTTAAATAAATATCGTTCTATTGAAATAAAATTAGAACCAATATTTAAGGATAATAATCTTTCAAAACTCGTCACGATTATTTTTTTTATTAATTTCTACAAAATCTCCTACATTTTCTTAATCATAACCAATTGATAGAGGGAGTAAGGGGTAGTAAAGCGAAATACAGTGTATGAGCTCCTGTTATATCAACCCAGCGTCTCCTACTCAACGCCAAATTCTCACCTTCTCGTGGTTCCCTCTGTGAAGCTAAGCAACCCTTACGAAAGAACTAGTAACCAACCCAATTGGTGTACTTTGGGTCAGCCAGCAAACACTGACCCAAACTACACGAACTGGGTTGGTCTGCGTCTGATCCCAGTGGGGCAAAGGTAAATTACCTGGTAGTGGGTATAAAATACGGAATACTTCGGTAATATGGATACAGCTACAGGAAAAAATTCGGCTGGGATATCAGTCACAGTGTCGCTAGAATCCACGGCTAGTGTCGAGGGCTTGAACTCTGGAAAGGAGGTTGTTAAGTCGCCAGTGGAAAAATATTACAACACACCGCTAATTCAAAACATAAATAAGTGTGAGACGGTTATCAACCCATTCATTCTTCCGTAGTTTAAATATTAAGAGACCACCAATTAAAAGTAGTATATTTAATTTTTCCTGTGATAATAACTACTGAATTATCACAGGAAAAATTAAATATACACCAGAAATCAATAGTTAACCTAATATGTAACAACAATATACCAGAAGGAACGCCCGAGAAGAAAAAATTGCATTTTGAAGGAAATTTAATAGAAGTAAGTGAGGAAATGGAACTTTAACAGAAGTAAGTGAGATCATGGTGAGTATGAAATAAAAATAAAGCACTTGGAGGATGCCCCTAAAGAATCCAATAAAAAAAATTAATGAGTTCCACAGTATTATTTTAGCGATACAGAATAACAAGGATCTGACGGATAATCAACAAGTTAGCGACATTGTAGCCACTGAAACGTAATGGTTACTAAAAGAAAACAAGATAATTACCTGTTACAACTACGATGAAAAGTGCACCTAAAATTAAAAACAAATTAAACTTCACCGAGTCCTTCTCAAGAACGCAAGAAAAATTTGTATCATCGGTAATGCGACAAAACAATAACATCTCGAAAATCATACTCAAAAATACTGCAATAGAGAACCATGCTGTGTTTAATGCGCAGAGAAGCATTTAACAACTCCCTGTATAAAAGTGAAAGATCTTTGGTTACCTTATTAATTCATGGTAACCACTTTTATTTTTGTCTTTAGAATTAAAACACCAAGTCTATCAATGCTCAATAAGTCAACAAATTAAAACTTTCATTTTAATTTGTTGACTTATTGAGCATTGATAACTAACTAACTAATAATTTTGGACGAGATTACCATGCGTTTATATCGGGTAATCGTTATCATTCAATATACAGGGTCGGCCAACTTGGACTGACTGATTTGAAATGCTTATAATTTTTGTATTTTATTTTTTTTTGCAGATAATACAGAATTTTATAAAATTTTATAATGTCATCATACTCAGTGCAAGAACGTGTAAAAATTGTTGAATTTTATTATGTTTCCGGACGATCAATTGTTACAACGCATAGAAAATACCGTCAGTATTTTAATACTGCAGAGGCTCCCAGTGTAAACATGATAAGAAGCTTAATGACCCGTTTCGAGAATTTTGGTTCAGTGGGTGAAGAACTACGAAGAAATGTTGTTCGCACTGAACAAACTATAGATGCTGTACGAGAAAGTGTTCACACGGATCCAACTGTGTCTACTCGTCGACGAACTACTCAATTGAACATTTCCAGAACATCGCTACGACGTATTCTAAAAGTTGATCTGATGATGCTTCCATATAAAATTCAATTGGCCCAAGAATTATTGACGAGGGATGCACCACAACGGCTACAATATGCCAATAGATTCATTTTGCTAGCGACAGAAAATGCCAATTTTTTGAATAATCTGATTATGAGCGATGAAGCACATTCTCATTTAAATGGATATGTTAATAAACAGAACTGCCGAATTTGGGGTACAGAGAATCCGAGAGCATTGCATCAGCGACAATTACACCCTCTCAGATGCACTGTTTGGTGTGGAATCATGGCTGATTAAGTTATTGGTCCATATTTCTTCGAAAATGAACATAACGACCGAGAAACCGTCTCTCAATAATCGTAACATATGGTTCCATCAAGATGGAGCTACAGCTCATACCGCAAGAGCCATAATGGCAGTTCTGAGAGAACTTTTCGATGACCGAATAATTTCAAAAAATGCAGATTTTGCGTGGCCACCTAGTTCTCCAGATTTGACGGGCCCGGATTTGTTTTTGTGGGGTTTCTTGAAGGAACGAGTTTACGTCAACAAACCACGAAATATTCAGGAGCTAAAGCAGAATATTCGCACAGAAATTGCTTAATTGCAGTCAGAAACGTTGCGCAACGTAATCCAAAATGTCTTAAGTAGAGCCATTAACTGCCAACAGTAGAATGGACGCCATCTAAAAGATGTAATTTTCATACTTAGCTTAAACAAATTTATAATTTATACTTTCATTTAAAAAAAAAAAAAAATAAAGAAATTTAAAAATACAAAAATTATAAGCATTTCAAATCAGTCAGTCCAAGTTGGCCCACCCTGTATAAGATAAGCATTCTTATCATTGTTAGAGAGCAATTGGTGGTTGCAATCGTTCGATATTTTATATAATAAGTATATAACAGGATTATTTAGGGTGAAGGTGGACCATATTGTACCACTCTAGTAATATTGTACCCAACAGTACTCCCCTCTGGATCGGAAACCAGTTATTTTCTAATGTTATTTTTTTGTAGGTAATTAGGGAATAACTAGTTTGCGAAATTGATAGACATCGTCACATAAGCTGGTTTTAGTCTATCAATGTTCATGCTTTGATTCTTGCCATTTATAAAAGTTTTTCGATGCCTTCGTATTATACGGGTTGGTAAGTAGTCCTCTCACCTTATCTACACGTATGCGAACACGTTTCCAAAGATTTCGAAACGAAAATGTCCTTTTGTTTGTATTCCCTTGGGGACGTTGGAATAATTCGTCGCATGTTTTCGCGGAGGTTCGTTATGAATTGTGGATCGTCGGGTTAAGCTTGTAATCTTGATTTGAAAAATTCGTCTAGAACCACTATTGGTTGGCCGTATACCAGCTCAGCTGGATCCTCCTTTACCGAGCTTCTAATGCCCATGAGGCCGGTTGGGAGTTCGAATGGATGGTGTTGCAGCGTGCTTTAATTGCCGCTTTTAGCTGTCTGTGGAAGCGTTCCACCATGCCATTAGCTTTTGGATTGTACGCCGTTGTGCGGATTCTGTGAAAACCGATAAGTTTACCTAACTCTCTGAACATTTTTGCCCCGAATTGGACACCTTAGTCTGTAGTAACTACTGAAGGGGTTCCGAATCTTGTGATGTAGTTTTGATAAAATGTCGTGGCTACCGTTAGTGCCGTCATGTCTTTTATTGGATATCCTTCTGGCCAACGGATGAATCTGTCAACTACAGGGAGTATGTACATGTATCCGTCTGAAATCGGAAGTGATTCGACGATGTCCACGTGTATATGTTCGAACCTACCGCTAGGAGTACCGAATTTTGCTAAACTGACTATTCTCTTTGGAAGGCCACAAATAAAATCAAGAAACCAATAGTTCATATCTCTCCAATAAAAACCAAAAATAACACATGGGCAAGACGCAATGAGGAGAAAGCATATGTCTTTGCGGAGTATCCAGAAGAAGTTTTCAAAACTCACGTTAATCGAAGTAGCATCCAACAAAATGGCAGCATAGATTCAGTACAAAACATAGATATGACTATACCTCATGTTTCACTACGGTTAGTCATGGAGTAAATAAAAAAAGAGTTTAGAAAAAAAGCACTATATTATTACATTGGAATTACTTACTCAGCTGCAAAAAAAAAGGAATTTTAATGTTAACAAACCTAATTAACGCTTGTTTTAGGCTAAAATATATGCCAATGATATGGCGGAAATGATTATGTTATTAAAACCTGGGAAACCACCAAATGAAGCAAAATCATACAGACCAATATCATTATTACCATACTATCAAAACTTGTCGAAAAACTTATCCTAAAAAAATATGAAAACTATTATTGAAAACAACAACCTTATACCAAACTATCAGTTTGGATTCAGAACGAAGCATTCAACCATAGACCAGATTCACCGCATTACAGATATTATTGAACACGACTTAGAAGAGATAAAAATATGCTCGGCAATTTTCCCAGATGTCGCAGGCCTTTGATCGGGTCTGGCACGAAGGCCTAATAAACAAGATCAAAAACATAATACCGTCATCGTACGTCGAATTTATAACCTCAAACCGACTATTTATAGTAACACATGAAGATCAATATTCGAAACTCTTGGAAAGAAAGGCTGGTGTCCAATAAGGGAGTATCCTAGGTCCTGTCCTGTACTTGCTTTTCACATCCGATCTACCCCCTCTGGATGAAGTAAAAATTGCAACATTTGTGCGGATGATACAGCACTATTGGTAACAGAAGAAAATCTTAATACAGCACATACAAACTACAAACAGCTAATTACAAAATACATGAATGGACCGAAAATGGAAAATGAAACTAAATGAGCTGAAATCGGTACACAAAATTTTACTTACAAAAATATAGAAAATAACTTACCAGTCTACCTCAACGGCAAAAGAATTATTGAACAAACAGCGGTTAAATACCTGGAAGATCCTTATTTCTCACGTGGTACGTGAGAAATAAGGATCTTCATAGGGACCTTAAAATAAAAACAGTAGAAGATGAAGTTAACGATATGCATACAATTACCTAGACAGACTTTCAATATATCCTAATAACGAAGTTTCTACCCTTAGTAAATCAGTTCACAACGTTAGAAGATTGAAAAGAAAGAAACCATCTGACCTCCTAACATAATCCAATATATTAGCAATTAGCATATAAATAGTATTAAAAACAGTATACACACAATTAACATTCCACATAATACAGATATATTGTTGACAAGCCAATGGGTGAACCTACAAATTTTACACCGTAGTATTTATGATCACTGATGTAAACTGATGGTTGGTCTACTGGACCAGTTTTAGTTCAGTTAACTCAATGAAAAAAAAAAATAACCAATCGATTAATTGGTTATGCTCAAGAAAATATAGGAGAAAAAAAAAGAAAAAATAGAAAATATCAAAATATTATAAATTTAAGATGAATATTAATTAACGAACATTTAATATTTACTATTCATAGGGTTATTACTTTTCCAACCGAATGCAAAAAATGTATAGTACATATATACTTGTAACTGGTAAATCAAAAAAACCCAGTTTAGAAGTAGATATTTAAATATTTGATTTATATATACTGTCTGATAAAGATATTTACTTTTCACATATCATGAGGACTCATTATTATCTCATCCTTTATTTTATTACTCGATGATTGCCAACAGTTTGATGTGCTGACACATTTTCCATATTATCAGTAGTTGCTGATTGTTGATTTCCGTAATGTATCTTCTATTAGGACAGCGATAATAAATTTGAAGAATCATTTTGGGATACTTGGCAGCTCATCTGTCTATTCATTTTATCATCCATCTGCAATAATATCATCAATACCTCACAGGTATCTTCTCTACTTTTAACACTACACATCAATACCTCACAGGTATCTTCTCTACTTTTAACACTACACATTATATTTACAACTTTACGGGGTTTAACAACAATTGGTTAAATGGATTTTTTTTCTTTTCAGGAAAAATCCTGAAATTTCCTTAAAAGATACAACCTAAATTAGCAAAGATAAGGATTTGTTAACAAATACATAGTTAATTTGGGTTGTTTCATTGAACATGAGCAGAACAAATTCTGCTATTCACTGTTAATACTGTTAATATTGGCAACCAATTTGTGGTACTTATTGAATTGAAATTAAATAAAAAATTAAAATTTTGGTGCAATCAATAAATTAATAATATTTTCAATTTAATAGTAACAATATTTTACTTGGGGCTCTTAAAAAAGAAGAAAAAGCAACCCTGTAAACAACAATTTAAGTTGACATTTTGCAAAGACCACAAAATTTTAAATGAATTAAAAATGTTATACACAGCTAAGTGGTGCATGGTTAAAGCCATGGGATCAACATGAGGTTCACAGTTTAGAACGATGCACTTCTTTTTCCTTGTACGTAAATTTAGTTCATTATCCATAATTAGGTTCTCATTCATATAAAATATTATTTATCACAAAATTATTTTCATTCAATAATAATTACTTTTAATCGTTTTAAAAAGAAACTTTATTACTAAACTTAACCTTACGTATAGTATGCTACTGAAGATTAGCTAAATTTTAACGCGATCCCCAAACTCTCAATACTGTGTAGAGATAAAATATTGTGAAAAAATATTGTGTAGAGATAAATTTTGACGTCTATGTCAATTGTCAAATTAATTTCAAACATTTTCCTAAATAATAATCATAGATAATATTATTATTTATTTCAAATATTTCATTTCAAATAATTTTCTAAATAAATAATAATAAAATTATTATAACAAATAATGAATTCAACAACATTAAAAAATATAGAATTGGATGATGAAATGGATGACCTAATAATCATTGGTGCAGCGTTGGTCGTGAGAAGGCGCAATGAAGAAAAAAAAAAAAAAAACCTTCATGTCGTGTTCAGCCATATTTGCAAGGACGCAAAAATAAAGGACGTTTTGCTGTAGACGTATGTTGAAAAATATAAATTGAATATTCAGATTGGTTTATTGAAATTATATTGGATATTGCTGTCCAAGCAGCTGATATGGCATGGTGATTACGATGCATTTTGTCTTCCAGCTTCCAAATACATTATCTTTAACTTCTGATGCCAATTTTTTTTTTCTCTGCACCAGTAAATTCCAATTTTCTTTTATTTGGTTTTTTTTTTTTAGAAATTTGAGAGGCGTTTCAGAATCGATAAATCAAAATACATTTCTTCACTCATTTTTTATATTTTAAATTTTGCAAATTTGAATATTCAAAATTAGATTATTTTTTTCTTGAAACGTCAAAATTTCGCGCGAAATAATGTTCAGAACATTATTTCGCGTGAAATATTTAGTGGAGACTTTTGACAAGGAGCCGATTTTTCTTGCTTTTAGTAATCTTGAGTAGCGTACTACTTCAGCGGAATTTTGACATAAATCGTAATCTTATATTTAGCTAAGCTAAATTTTGTATGGTAATCTTCCCTAATCGCGAGTAGCATTAAATGACAATCTGACATCAAATGACAATCTGATTTTGACAACTTGGTTTTAGACCGAGAACTACCTGAAAATGTGGCTTCATAAACACTTTTTAATTTTTGGGTAAATTAAATTTTTAATGAGGTAAAAAGAGATAGAAGAATAGTAGATGCTGGCTTTAAGGAGAAGGTAATAAATAGATTGGATGCCCAATCCATTTATTACATACTTCTTTAATCCAGCATATACTATTATGTTTGGGCCCTTAGACATTTCGGTTTCGTTATTTGACAGAACATTTCAGTTTACATGTTTGACACAATTTGTTCCATACTTAATACATTTCATTTTCGGTCGTGCAAAGTGACAGTAAGTGAGCGGTTTCCTTGTTATTAATAGAAGTACAAAAAAGAAACATTAAATAATATTTTCACTAAATTAAACTATAGTTGTTTAATTACATTATTAGATAGCTTTGTGAAATTAAAATAAATTTAATAAAATTAGTAAAGAAATATATTTCTGGGAAATAAATAAATTATTACTTAGTGCAAATGATGCAATTATAATAAGTATATTTTTGCTTAACTTAATAACATAAAAAAATGAGATCGATTTTAACAAAAAAAGTATAATACGAAATTGATGCGAAAAGGTTAGTCAAACTATCTTAAAATATTTGCATTTTCCTTTTTTCGATTTTTCTCTGGTGTGTTTCGTAATAATCTTATAGGCTTCGCGCAAAAGACTTATATTTATATTTTGGAAATAATTAAAACTTTCTCCTTGTTTGGTGTTCATTCATTTTACTGTAGTTTTTTCCAAAAAAAATTTTTGAAGGCATGTAAATTATGATTACGTGATAAATACTTAATATAAAAAAACTTTCTTTTTGAACGTTTACGTATTATTACGGCAGAGATCAATGATGAAATACTAATTTTAACGATCAGAGTCGGATATGAAAATTATTTAACATCTATGGAACGCTAATTGGTTACACATTACTCAATATTTTTCAGGTGTCTTTTTTGTGAAATAAATTTGATTAATATACTTATAGGTTAAAGCTATACATTATATTCGTAAATATTTCTTATCAGTATCTTAATAAGTAATTGAATATAATTTCAATACAAATTTCTATTTGATAATTAAATTTATTTAAAAATATCGTTTTTTCAGTTAATATTTATTCCATGGGTCGAGTGAATAAAAATGAAGTACATACATGTTAGATGTATCAAGTATTTGCAAAAGCATTTACTCAAAGTAAAAGTTTGTTCTAAAAGTATTTGCTTAAAATAGTGTGAATAAAAAAAACTTTTGCTTAAGAGTACTTACTGGGAAATTTAAGTATTTACTTAAAGTAGAAACTAATTTTCCAGATCATACTACCAGCATATACTTTCATTTGACAGCATAAATATATTTGTTCAAAAATATAACAAATATAATAGTTTGGAATTTAACATACGGATTCAAGTTTATTTATAACTGTAAGATAAAACATTTTAACATGTCTGCTATATTTAAAGTCAATGCTTCATTTTTTATTCACAAATTTTGTTCTGAAACTGGATTAAATGCTAGTAAAAGTATTTACTACATTTTATTCACTCGACCTCATATATTTCTTTTTGTTTGCAAAAATTATTAGAAAATTCATATTTTCCACTTGATTAATGTTCCATGTGACTGGAAATCAATTTTTAATTAAAGTTATTGAGCTTTAACGCAATAATTTCTTTTGTATATAAATTTAAATAAACAAAATAATTTTGAAGACAATCAGTAGCTGAGTATGATGAAAAGATAAAAAAAATTATGTAATTTCATAAAAAATATATTTCAGTGGTACATTTTTTTTCTTCTGAAATTTACATCTTCGTCAATTCATTTCCACATAAAAACATTTTGAACTTAAATTTTGTAATTTTTCCTGAGTTAAAATAAAAGCATTACTTTTTTTCGACGGCGACAATAAAAGCATATTTAAAAAAAAAATAATACAATTTATAAAATGCGTTTTCAAAATAATTTAAGAAATTTATACAATAAATTATAACTATATGTGTGTTTCTGGGATATTATTACTTTATATAGATTTTTTATATATATATTTAGTATTAAACTACTTAAAATGGTATTAAAAGAATTAAAATTTGTTTATGTGCACTAAATGTATACACTTCTCAAATTATTATAACATTTTATTCGTGTTAAATCGTAAACCTCAACCCTACAACATAGCATCAAAAATTATTTTTTATTTCAGATTGGAAATATTAAAATTATTTATGAATCTTCCGTAATATTGAAAGTTAATAAACTCTAAATAAAAAAAAAATAAATAACTACTTTAAAATCAAAAAACCGAAAAAAAATTGTTTTGAATATGATTGGAAAATTATTTCGAGCTCATGGCGAATTTTGTGCATCTCATCCATGGGAAGTAATTGTCGCTTTATTAACAGTAACAGCATGTATTGTTACGGTTGAAAGAGGAAATGACGGGAGTTCGTTACCATCATCATCTACATATTCTTCATCATCTCGACATCACAGACCTTGTCAAGGTTGGAGAGAATCATGTGAAGGACTAGAGGCTGAATATAATGCAGCGGACGTTATTCTTATGACTATTGTAAGGTGTTCAGCAGTTTTATATTGTTATTATCAATTTTGCAGTTTACATAAACTTGGCTGTAAATATATTTTAGGTGAGAATTTCAATTAATAATATAATTGGTTGACATTAATATATTTTATTATTATATATTTGATTTTAAGACAGGCGAATTTAATATTATAAAAACTATATATTAATTCAGGTTCACGACTAAATTAATCAAAAATAATAATCATTTTTTCTTTTATTTATATAAAAATTAAAATTACGCGGAAGTATTTTGGTATTTTTTTTAATCTATAATGCTAGCTAGAAATTTCATGAACAATAAATAATAGAATAAACTAAAATTGAAAAGATTCAATTATATTTTTATTAAATGGCTAAATTATAAATTTTTCTGGATTATTTTTTATAATTTTACATTATAGTTTCTATACTATCAAATTTTATAATTTTACATTATAGTTTCTATACTAATTAAAGCTACTCATCGCTCTTTTTCATTTTTTTTGGTAAAATATTGCTAGAAAATTAAAATAGAATATGATAGTATTCAACAAAATAATATAATTTTTCTTTGAATTGTAATTGAACTTCTTGTGTTATATATTATTTAAATATTCTTTAAACTTTAAAATACTCAATAATTTTAAAATACCCGATTTATATATAAACACGTAAATAAGTTCCTTGAAAAAGATTGATCAGCAAAAGCTTCTTAGGAACTCTAATATATTTTGTGTAGCATATTACTCTCTGTGTAATAATTCTATTTATTTATATTTTATTATATTTTAGTCTATAATATTTCATATAAACAAAAAAATTATCTTCAAAACTCGTAAATGAAAAAAATTATAAAAATGTTACAATGCTAAATTTACATTTTTCACCTTTGACTTACTTCTATATGAAGATTTTTAGTTTTGTGACAAATATAGAAAAAATTAAATAAATTCATTCAAGAAAACTAAGTAAAAACATGGAAAAAAATAAAAATGATGGACATGATATTATGTTTAAAATTGCATTTTGATTTTGCCGAAGTATTTATGATTTTTGTGATAAGAAAATCATTAAAGAATAGAATAACTAAAAATAGAAATAAATTGAAAAATTTATAAAATGCTTAGAAAATTCGTAGAAATAAAATTTTTATATTTATTTTGTTTACACAATATTTCAATAACATTTTTTTTATTATTTGCAAAGATATTCATATTTTCAATTCTGAGAAATTCCACCTGTACAAAAAATTAAAAATAATATTGACGAAAAGAATAAAGGAATCAATTAATAAGTAAGCGTCGAGCCTATAGCATTAAAATTAAATATGTAATTTTAAAAAGAAGAAAAACATAATTTTGTAGTTATTCCTACGCATTAACTTAATATCTAACTAATATCGTAGATATAAGAATATAAAGATATGTCACGCGGAATGAAATGCAAATACATTTTTCATATACATTAATATCTGCATTAAATGAGGTTGTCCATTTCTTTTCAATTTTTAAACAATAACCACAAAAATGAAAACATCATTTGGTGGATGCGAGAATCTCTTCGGTGGATGCGAGGTAAAATAAAAAGAAAGAACATAATCTATGTGGTGCGTGACATATCTTTATATTCTTATATCTACACTAATATCAAATTAACCGAAGTTTTAAAAATACATACTATAACATTAGTTGTCAGGCTGATTTTTGATCTTATTTACCAAAAAATATATCTAAACATAATTCAATCTAACCATATAAATATTTATAACATATTAGTAAATCTATCAAACTCTTATGTATTTACTTACGAGGGCAGATTGATAATTACGTGGTCTACCTGCCATGCAGGTAAAGCACAGGTATAAAGTAGATATTTTTTACCCTCAAAATCGTTTACTAGGCTATATATAAAATTTCAAGTCGATATCTTATTCAGATACCTATTTTTAAAAACTATGTTGAAAATAATAAAAAAAAAACCGAAAATGTTTTCTGTGTTATCAATCAGCCCTCGTATCAAAACACGATGTGATCAACCAGCCCTCGTATCAACACACGAAATTCGTTTTTATCCATGTTTAAACATTCACTGAAATTGACTTGTTTAAAAGACTGTTACACGTAAACTAAATAAGATATCGAATTCAAATTTTATATATAGCCTAGTAAATTATTTTAGAGGTAAAAAATACCTACTTCATACCTGTGCATTACCTGCATCACAGGTAGTCCATGTAATTATCAATCTGACCTCGTACTTATATTTGTTAAATAATTATATTAACACAGTTTTTTTTCTACTTAAAATCTAAATCCAAGTATACAAACAATTTATTACTATTTCAATAATAGGCCCGTCATTAAATATTGGATATTCTTGAAGTAAACATAGATCGGTAATATAAGGCAAAGAAAGGAAAACTTTTTTCGAACGTAAAATAATTATGCAGAATTGACAGACCTTGCCGCATAATATTTTTGACAAAAATATAATTATGGTGTTTGTACAATTTTCTATTATAAAAAATCTAAAGTTTATATTTATTGTTAGTAAATTTTTAATAATAGAGAGTACAGAATTGCCATAAAATTTTTATTTATTTACTTGTGTCATCAAAGTATGTATAAACTTTCTTAGACTACAGACTTAAAATAATATAATAGCATATAATACATTGATTGGGCTGAGTTAAGTTAGATTTGACATAATTATTTAAGTTATTTAGTTTAGATAATGTAATTTAAAAATTTATTTTTTTATTATTATAATTTAATAATATATAATTTTCAATCAGGCAAATTAGGTTTGTTTTTATTTGCCTTCTCTTAATTCAACGGAAAATATTCTTACTAAATTATAAAAATGTAAACTATTTAAGTTTAAAATCTTATCAAAATTGTGTAAAAAAAATCATTCAAGCATTTATTTTAAAATTAATTTATACAGAATTTGATTATATATATGATATGTATATTTTTAACTGTTTCAAACATAATGAATAATATATATTAGTTTTGTTTTATTTAAAAATGAAATATAATTAGTGCCAATTTCTTAATGATAAAGCAAATGCAACACATTATTATTAATTACAAAGTAAATTTATTTCAAATAAAAAGTTGTTTATTTAAAATCTAGCTGAAGACGAAGGATGAACTTAACAATTATCCAATAAACTTTTATATATATAACTTCATGCAGTTTATTTATATACACAAAAATAAAAGAATCATGATTAGATTAAGCATTTATAATTTCAATTTAATATTCGAATATTGTCTTAAGTTGAATACTTAATTAAGTTAAATTAATTTTGCATTGATTCAGTGATTTACATTTAATTTTACCCATTAACTTAACCACAACTTTTTTCAGATATAACTAGCAAATTATAAATTATAATTGAAATACATATATGAGATCATAAATATTCTAAATAAATCTTCAGATTGGGCTAATAATAGTAATAATAATAGTTTTTTTAGTATATAATTAATCTTAATATATTTTACAGGTATTGCTGCATTGTTTACAGTATTTTCCAGTTTTATTTTTACTACAAGCATAATTAAATTTTTGGGTAGCGATATATCTGATTTAAAGTAATTTTATATAATTTTCATATTACTGTTAGTGTAACAAAACTATAACTGATTTCATTTCCATTTATTTGCAGAGATGCTTTATTTTTCCTTTTACTTTTAATTGATTTATCAAATTCAGGAACATTAGCACAATTGGCATTATATGGAACAAATCAAGCTGAAGTAACACGGAATATTGCACATGGTATGGAATTACTAGGACCAGCTATATCATTAGATACAATTGTAGAAACTCTTGTAATTGGAGTCGGTACATTATCAGGTGTACAAAGATTAGAAATATTATGTACATTTGCTGTGATGTCAGTTATTGTAAATTATATTGTATTTATGACTTTCTATCCTGCATGTTTAGCACTAGTTTTGGATTTGTCTAGAAATGGTGTAAATATGTCTGTAGTTAAAGCCAAAGCGAAAGAATCTTTCTTAATGAAAACTCTTAGCGAAGAAGAACAAAAAACAAATCCAGTTGTACAAAGGGTTAAAGTAATTATGTCAACTGGTTTAATGATAGTGCATGTTTATAGTAGGGTTGTATTTTCCGAAAAAGAATACAATCCTGTTGAAACTTCATTATCAAAATTACAAACTTTGAATGTACCTGGCAATAAAACGGAGAGTGGAGAATTATCTGATTATATAATTAAGTAATCTTATTTTTCCTAAATATTTATTATATATGTATTAATTTTTGGTTCTATAGATGGCTTACAATGAGTGCAGATCAAATCGTTATTCTAATTTTACTAGTGGCATTAGTTTTCAAATTCATATGTTTTGAAAACCGTGAACAATTACGTGATCAAATAATATCTGCTGCTGATATTTATCAACAGCAGCAACAACAACAAAATGAACTTACATCTATGCAAACGCTTAATAAAATCCCAATGTTTAGAATTGAAGAAAATATATTAATAAATCAAGGAACACAGACTGACATATTTGAGACACAAGAAATTATCAATACACATATAAGTAAGAAATCTAAGTCAGAACAACGTACTTTTACAGAATGTTTAGAAATATTAAATTCCGAAGAAGGGGCAGCAAATTTAACTGACGAAGAAATAACACTTATTGTTAAAGCTGGTGGTGGTCATTGTCCATTATATAAAATAGAATCTGTTATTAAAAATCCTGAAAGAGGTGTTAAAATCCGGAGAGAGATTATAAGTGCAGAAGCTAATTTACCGATTGAAAAATTAAGTAATTTACCATACGAACATTTTGATTATACAAAAGTAATGAATGCTTGTTGTGAAAATGTTTTGGGTTATGTACCAATACCAATTGGTTATGCAGGTCCATTACTTTTGGATGGAAAGCGTTATTTTATACCAATGGCGACTACAGAAGGTGCATTAGTTGCAAGTACAAATCGTGGTTGTAAGGCATTATCCATACACGGTGTCACCAGTTATGTTGAAGATGTTGGTATGACTAGAGCACCTTGTGTTAAATTTTCCAGTGTTACACGTGCAGCAGAAGCTAAAAAATGGATTAATTCTGAAGAGAATTATAATCAAATTAAAATAGAATTTGATTCGACTAGTAGATTTGGTCGCCTGAAGGAACTTTTAGTTGCTATGGATGGTCCTAATCTTTATATACGTTTCGTTGCGTTAACTGGTGATGCAATGGGCATGAATATGGTATCAAAAGGTGCTGAAATGGCATTAAAATGTATTAAAAGACATTTTCCAGATATGCAAATAATATCACTAAGTGGTAACTTTTGTTCTGATAAAAAACCAGCAGCAATTAATTGGATTAAAGGACGTGGTAAACGTGTTGTTGCTGAATGTATTATATCATCAGCAGTATTAAAACAAATTTTTAAAACTGATGCAAAAACTTTAGTTGATTGTAATAAATTGAAAAATATGACTGGAAGTGCTTTAGCTGGAAGTATTGGAGGTAAAAATATATTTATACTGTTTTTCTTTTTAATGTCATATTATAACTTCAATACAACCTAACAGGAAATAATGCCCATGCAGCTAATATGGTAACTGCAGTTTTTATCGCTACCGGTCAAGATCCAGCACAAAATGTAACTTCGAGTAATTGCTCAACTGGTATGGAACCATGTGGTGAAAACAATGAGGATTTATACATGACGTGTACAATGCCTTCATTAGAAGTTGGTACCGTTGGTGGTGGTACTGGTTTGCCTGGACAAGGTGCATGCTTGGAAATGTTAGGAGTACGTGGTGCAAATCATTTACACCCCGGAGAAAACTCGAAAAAATTAGCACAAATTGTATGTGCTACGGTTATGGCCGGCGAATTAAGTCTAATGGCAGCTTTAGTTAACAGCGATTTAGTTAAAAGTCATATGAGGCATAATAGGTAATTTTACTGAATTAAATATTTCAATAATGCTTATTAAATAAATTTTTCTTATATATATAAAGATCATCTGTAGCGGTAAATCCTAATCTAAATATAATTAATAATTTAAATAATAATAGTGTAAGCTAAAATTTGCTTAAAGATTTTATATAAAGATGTGTCTAATTGTTATACAAATTTGTTTTGTAAATATACCTAAGCGTAATTTTTTCCAATATTTAATTTAACAAAAAAAAATTACATCATTATGAAAATTGTTCTACTGTACTATCATTTTTGGCGTAAGTTTGAAGAATAGTGACAAAACTATAAACCAGTGAAACAAATCTTTTAATAACTTTTGAATTTAATCGAGGTATCGTATCAATGTTAATTTGATCAAAATTATTGTAATTCAGGAAAGTATTTGTAAATATATAATAATCTATTACATACTTTTAAAGTTATAATTTAATATAAAATATTACAAATTTTAAAATTATCCAAATAAATAGTTAACTTTTATACAAATATATAATTTTTGCTTTCATTTAGTTTCTTTTCTTAAATAAGGAACAAAAATAAGTTATTTTTTTAAATAACTTATTTTTGTTCCAAAAAGTAATTTCCATTTCCTTATAACTAACCAACGTAAATATTAATAATTCTTCAAAAATAATAACATATTAGTTTTAAATCTTCAAATTATTTATGCTTTATTTTTAAACTGAAAAAAAAAACAAAAGAATGAATTCAATTTAAAAAAATTCAATTTTGCAGTTCAAGTGTCAACTTTTTAGGACTTGGCTCAGTTGCCGTAGCTTTTTCTTGATTTTCTTCATCATTTTTTTTCTGATTTTCTTTTATTGAATCAGAATCATTTTCAAGACTTTCTTTTAGAATGTTAATACGTTTTGATAAAGCATTATATATAATGTTAATATCATCTGGGCGAGACATTGCTAGGAATATTTTTATTTGGCCGTTATTATCCATGGCAGTTAGCCTTAATGATTTCGGACTAGGTCTTTCCGCAATCATATCAGGCCATATCTAATATTAGAACATATTTATTACAATGAATAAATCCATTTATTATAAACTAACCTTTGTATTTAAGAGAAGACGTAAATTACCGGATGTACGAAATACTACCCGCGAAACTTCTTGTTGTTCCTTTGAATCGTTTAATCTTAAACTACCTCTACCTCTTTCTTCCCAATTACTGTTAACAAATGCAAATAATTTGCAACTTATCTACACAATTATAAAAAATATAATTTTGTATTAATAATTATATTAACTATTAATAGACTAGTTATTTCAAATTACATCAAAAATATTTTTTTCATTTTCTTCACCGGTAAATGTTTCTACTTCTTCATATTTACGTTTTTGTGCTCTGCTCTCCTCATATTCTCTTGCAACATCAGTAAGACTTTTATTTTCTGTATTTTTAACTGGTTCTTTATCGACTTTGTTATTTGAATTTTGTATAGCATTTGCAAATAATAATTCTGAATTGGTTTTATTATCATTATTTTCATTTGTAACTGAACTAGCACGCTCTGTTGTCAAACAATCTTGAATACTTTTAATATTTTCCTGTTATATTAAAATATATTTTATTTAATATCGTATTTATTTACTACTTAATACAAGTTACTTACTCCAACAACTCTTTCATGAACATTTTGTCCAAATACAAAGCCAGAATCCTCAACTGGTATTGAGCTTTTAACTACCGAAAATAAATTTGATTTTGGTAAAGTTTGTTTAGTTAACAAACTAAGTGGATCTAGCTTCTGAAGTAATATTTATAATTAAAATAATTTTTTATTTATAGTGATTTTTTCATACATACATCTTTTTCATTTTTTTTTGTTTCATCACTTTCTGAATTGTTAACTGTTTCTGATCTTTCCTCATCAATACACTCCTTTAGAAATGGATTTCTTTTAGTTGCATCTATAGTAGCTTCATTGCCCGTACTTTCTGATAAATTAGACTTTAAATTTGAACTAAATAATGATGGGCGCAACATACTACATGCGCTACTTTGTACATTTAAACTGGCTGTCTGATTAAAATCACTTGAACCTATCGCAAATATAATAATTTAGTAAATTTTCAATGTTTCAATAAAATTTACCTGTTCTGTCAGACATTTTTTATTGATTTACTTGGTGGCTGACTTTGACTTTATTCATTCACCACGAACTGCAATAGAAGCTATTGTATATTTGATTAAAGCAGAGACAGAGTGAATTTAATTCAAAAGTATGGTTACTTTATTAGAAAATTATAATTTATTGCAAGATTTTACATGAATTATTTTATTTAAATATATCATAAATGTTAAATTTTCTAATTAAATAAACATGTGTTTCGAAACTAATTCGACAAATTTGAACTAACAGAATTACCCATTAGAATATATTATTAAATTGATTTCACTCGTTCTATACTCGCAATAATTAATATATAGCCGCTAAACACTCGGCTGAGACTTACCTAATCAGAATAGCCAATATTAAAATGTTAACTAAAAATAAAAATTTCGATGTGGGTTAGCATTTGTTAGTTTATATATTTTTTACATTGCGGTAAACAGTATTTTTTTCTACCAACGAGTATACTTATAATGGAGAGAGCATAATTTTTCTATACCATTCTAACTCATTAAAAATTTAATTTAGTAAAAACTTGTATATGAAGCAACATTTTAGGTAGTTCTCTTTCTAAGCAAACCAGTATATACTCAAAACTAAATTGTCATTTGATTTCAAATAATGGAAGTACATGGTTATGCGTTGAAAATGCTAAATGTTAATTTAATTGCTGTTAAATTGAATATATTATTTACACTTAATGTGATAAATTCCTAAATACCAAAGATTGGTTGTCAATATTAACAGCAAGTAGCAGAATTTGTTCAAATATTTTTTTTAATTTTACTTCAATAAAACTATTTTTATTTACCAAACATTTTTTCTATGAATTTTAACTAAATAACATTATTTTTGCCAACAAAATTTAATTATTTTCGCTATATTTTATTTTTTTACCTTAAATTTCACATTCCTTAAACTGCATAGGGGGGTAAGTGAGTTGTACTCGCGATAATAGTTGGCGGTTTCCTGTCACATCAACCAAGCCTCTGCTACTTAACGCCAAATCTCACCTACACGTGGTTCCTCGGTTGCTGTGAGCTACTTTGAAGTATTCAACTTAAAGGGCACAGGGAATGAAAAAAAAATCCAAGCACGCCTGTACTCATAGAATGAGCCGCGATTTTTTCGGCGTCTGTACTCTATGTCAGAGGCGACCGAAATTGGAAATCAAGAGGGGCAAAACAAAAAAAAAGAGCCCAAGTCAGAAAAATGCAATCAACAAAACAAAAAGATATAATACCCCAGGTGTTCATCCATTAAAAATAGAAAATCCATCTTCGAAAGAGGCCGATCTCACAGATCCTGGAAGGATCACTGATTGCAAATTTCAAACCAACAAGTGGTGAGGTCACAGGCCATGATGTTGGAAACTGTTACAGTACAAAAAAATCAGATAATATGGAAATCAATCCATTTGAACAAAACAAAAACTAGTAAGATCACCAGTAAATAGCAAATCGTTAACCGATCTAAATCTAATAACAGATGGTATAAAAAATAAAGATTTAAATAATCATCAATGTACGGTTATTAATCTTCTAAACAACAGCAACATCAATCAAGACAGTACTCCTAAAAGAAAAAAAATATATTCCGAAGGTAATTTACCTTAAGTCTCTAATTTTGAGGAGAGAGAAAAAATAGTTAAATTGGAGAATGAATTCTGTGAAGCCAAACAAGAAACCCCAGTAAAATGCTCCAATTTCTCGGAGAACCATCCAGCTAACTATAGAGGATTCATAATCCTCTATAGTTAGCTGGATGGTTCATAAGCCAAAGATTTGCCAAAAAAAGTTTTAACGAAACAAGTGGTAAGGAAACTCCAGTAAATGTACCAACACAACAGCTTATCAATGGAGTTAGCCTTGCACAGGCAGCAAAGAGTAATACTTCATCTGTCGAAGTCAAACAAAACCTAGATGCAAATCAAGTATTATGCAAAAATATTCTGGAAGCAGTCTGGAAACTCACCAAGCGTATGGATAAATTGGAAACCTAGTTTAATTGGAGAATGAATTAAAGTTAGCTTTGCACACACAGCAAAGAGTAATACTTCATCTGGAATGCAAATGGCATAAAAAACAAAACTAAAGAAGTAGATCAACCTAAAAGTTAAACTTATAAATGCAACTAAGAGGAAATTGAAGAAAAAACTATAAAGCTAACAAAGTTAATACAACAAGCATCCTGGAAAAACACTAGAACAGTAACAAAAGGAACAAATTATCCAAGAGATTTTAAAGAGTTAGTTGTCGAAAAGAGAAGGGCTGGGGAAAGATGGCAGACCCGGCGGATAAGAACGTATTAAATAACAAAGAACAGAAACTGAAGAAAGAAATACAGAAAATCAAAGAATCTAGTATACCGAACTACATGGAAAATCTTTCTGCAGATAAAAAAATAAACGTTTCACTCTGAAAACCGGCAAAAAAAGTACAAACATCCGATCCTGCATGCGCCTTCGATTTAAAAAAGGGATGGTACGTGGGCAAGGAATAACTTGAGTTAAACTGAAGTGTTCGGAACTCACCTAGCCGACATATTTAAGCCAAACGAACCTAATGGCGTATATATACTTGAGTCAGAAGAAAATACAGTTCATAAAACAATAACACCAGTTAGAGAAGTAAAGGAAGTTATTAAAAACTATCAAAAAAAAATAGCCGAAATCATATCGACCAATGTCCCTCCTTCCAGTCATGCCCAAATAAATGGAAATGTTATACCTTAAAAGATTAAAACCGATCGTTGACAAAAAAATCCAATACCGGCAGTTCAATTTGGTTTCAGAGAAAGACACTCTACTATCGAAGAAATACATCGAATAACAAACGTAATCGAAGATAAATAGTTGAAGCTCTGCAATTTTTCTAGACTTACCTCAAGCCTTTGATAAGGTCTGGCATGAAGGCCTACCGTATAAATTGAATAAGTTCCTGCCAAAGCAACATGTAGAATTCTTCACATCCTACCTAAAACAGATTTTCTCGAGTGAAACAAGAAGATGAATATTCTGAACTGAAGAACGTATTAGATGCAGTTCCGCAGGGGAGCATCCTATAGGGCCAATCTTATATATGCTATACACCTGTGATATTCCGATTCCAAAGAAAGTATTAGTTGCCACTTTCGGAAATAATACTTCAATGGTTAGTTCATCTAGAAGATGCTGTTGGCAAAATACAAATTGCCAATGATGTCATCCAAGATTGGACAAAGTGGAGAATCAAAATTATCGAATATGTCATCTTCGCAAACCGAATAATCTGTCAAGCTCTACGAGTTATCTTAAATGGCAGCGTAGGATCTTGTTCAAACAGCGAAATACCTTGGTATGACGTTAGATGGAAAGCTGAATGGAAGGAGCATGTTAAGATAAAACTAAATAAACTTACATAAAATATAGCAAAATATACTGGCTTATTGGTCACAATTCAAAAGTATCAGTATACAATAAACTACTCCTATATAACCAAATTATTAAACCAATATGGCTGTACGGAATTAAATTCTGGGGTTGTGCAAGCCAATGCCACATTGACAAGATCTTGCAATTCCAAAATAAGGTAGTTTGAAACATAGTTAAAGCACCCTGGTACATTAGAAACCGAAACATAAATTTTAAGTGGAGGATGAAATAAAAAAAGTAGCTGGCTGGCAAGCACCACAGTAAGTTGAAGAACCATGTTACTGTAGAGGCGATAGCTTTACTGGAAAACACCAACAGATGTAGAAGATTGAAAAGAAAAAGGCCAATCGACCCACTCGAATAATCAAAACCAAAATCATTTCTTAATATACATAAATCATATCTAAATTTTAGAAGGTCGTTGGATCAAGTAAAATACACTTAAAAAACTTGGTTAAGACTTCCAAAAATAAACTGGTTGGTCGAAGACACCAGTTTGAGTTTTACTACCGTGACATTTATGTACATTAAAAAAAAAAAATCACATTCCATTTTTATCTAAACTACATTTTTTCCCATAAATATTATTATACCTACATTTGATTGTTACCTATTTTAAATATTATTATACCTACATTTGATTGTTACCTATTTTAATTAAATTTTTTTTAACGAAATTATTTATATTACCTAAAACATCAATTAAGAAAAGAATGCCCGGAAATTTTTTTTTAAAATTAAACTTAGTGCCCCGAAATTCCAATTTAATACTGCATGTACAATCAACGCTTTCTTTCACTCTCTATACGCAGCCAGCTGTCAAAGTAAAATTGAATGTATGAAATTGTATGAAAGTATCTACAATAAACTTAGCTGTCTTACAGCCATGAAAAAAATTGTTTAATTTTTAACTTTTTCACTTCGTCAACGCATTGAAATGTCAAATTCCAAATAGGATAATTTCATAGGAATTACAAACGTAAATTTTTTTGTAAAAAGCTTATTCCGAAACCTTTAGCTTTTGCTTTAAAATATTCTTCTTTTCATACACATACATATTTTTCTGCCAAACATTTCCAAATTACTTCACAAGTTTCTAATATGATTTTGTAAACAATTGAACGTCTTATTTTCCAGCTCAAAAATTAGTATGTTACACGTTGAGATAGATAACTGAAATTCGATCACACTATTATTTTAAATATTTATCAAAATCTAAATTGTGTTGTTACGATAAAGTATGTGCTACATTCTGCACCTTTAGGCTCCTTCACAAAACATTTTGTTAAACATGTTGTAAGCAAATTCAATAAAACCTCATACTCAATGACATTTTAGTTTCTTATTTTTTATTTCAATAAAACACGCATAAACATTCATTAATATTTCCGGTTATAATTAACGCATTAAAATATCCATTAATATTTTCGGTTATAATTATAATTAATTTTTCTAACCCGGCAGCGTCTTTTCTTGTTATTTTTCGTAATTTTTATAAATTTTAAATAAGCCATGTGAAGTCAAAATAAACCAAAAAATATTTGATCCACGCCATCTATATATTTTTCTAAATTGATTTATGAAATAATAAACATATACATAACTAAAAGATGCTTTATTTTTGTGAAATAAAAACAAAATTATAAAATGTGTTTTGTGCTAACCTATTCCGATATTTTTTTTACTATAATAGGGGTTTTTCTTTTTTAGTTTAGAGCAGCGCTCTGAACAGAGTCTGAGTAAAATGAGTTCGCTCTGAACAGAGCAAAAAATTTAAGGTCAGAGTAATCTGATTTAATAATGAAACATAACTGAGCTATAGTCTGTCATATACATATGTTGTTAGTTGAGTTGACATTTATTTATATTAAAGCAAAACTTTAAGAAAAATTGTTTTGTATAGAAAAGTTATTGTTTATAGAAAAAATTGTTAATTATAAATGGAAAAGTTAATTGTTTTAAGAAAAGCTTTCGAATTATTTTGCGATGATAATATTTCAATTGGAAAGTGGCATCTTTTGTCCATTTAACTCCTAAAATTACATAATTTAGATTTAGTGCTTTGATACTAAAATTATTGGTTAACTTTATTTAAATTACCTTCCGAACTAGATATAACACCAACAGTCTCATCATACGCCATTTTAACAATTGAAAAAAAATATAATTTTTGACATTTCAATTTCATGCTCATAGCGCTCGGTCATATTATTCTGAGCTCGTAGAGCACGCTCTGAGCAGGCTCCGAGCACATAAAGAAACACTAATTTTTAGCTCTGAGAACTCTGAGCTAAAAAATAAATACAAATTTTTGTTTGACAACTCAGACTCGGCTCTGAACTAAAAAAGAAAAACCCTAATATTAAATTTATAAAATATTTGTACTTTTCAATTTTTCTAAACTAAGAAATTTGTAAACAAAACAATGTCAAAAACAGCTGTCATTGTAGATGTTGTATAAAGGCTAAAAAACACAATAGTATAGCAATAGCCAACACTATGTGCATCTGGCAATGATGTTCGCATTTTACTAAGAACATCGACATTTTTCTCTTCTATAAAAATTTTTTTATAATTTATAATTAATAAAATATATCATTTTGGATTTTGGTTGTTTACGTACATTTAATAAACAAATAATATCAAATTTATAAAAATTGTTATTTTTTTCCAAAATTTTTGGTTTATACAAAAAACAAAAGTTTCCATTGTCGAAATGAATCTACATCCAAGATTCGTTTCGACAATTGAAACTTTTGTCAAATTCCTCAATTGACAATGAAGACGATGATATTGATAAAGAGTTTAATGGGTGTGGATTTCGATGAGATGATGAGTTTAATGGGTGTGAATATTCTGTCCATTTCACTATGTACGGTGTTTTTCTTTAATTTTTTGACTAATTAAGTTTAAATAATCTATTTACAAATCATCAAAGGTATACACCAACCTATTTTTTTGCTATTTAATTACATGTAAATTAGATAAAATCAAATACCTAATTTACTTAAAACTATATTTTTTACTTACATTTTTCAAAATAATAAATACTTCAAAAAAAATTCTTTAGTAAGAGCCGAATGTCAAATTAGTGTATTAACAAAAATAATCATGAAGTGATTAATTAAAAATAATCATGAAGTGATTAATAAACAAAAAAAGAATAAGAAATTTTTCTAATTCATCACTTCAAATTTCTTTTTCTCGAAAGAACACAAATATCGCCTCCATAAAATTAATCTATAGACGAGAGGGTTTGAAACGAGGACTACAAAGTGCTGTATAAATATATGTGTAAATACACAGAATGGACTAAATAATTTTATTTTAATTAAAGTAATTTTATTTGTTTAGTAACTGTATTTAAATTATTAACCGTATTTAAACAACCTTATCTACCATTCACAATTGGGATCAAATCATCAAATTAATGACAAAGAAATTTCGTATCCAAAATTTCCTCATTTAAAAAAAAAACTTCGCATCCATCCCTTAGAGTACAGTTTAATATCAGGATATGCTATAAGTATAAGCTATAGTATAATTTTGCCGCTACAAATTTAACCTCAAACATTTTTTTAATCTGTCAACTGTCAAGAAATTTCGAGATGTCAAACAATTAAAAATATCGAAAATATAAAAAAAAAATATAAATCAAAGATTTAATGAAATTTATAAATGAAGTATTAATAAATATTAAAAATTCTTCATAGTATTAAAAAGTGTTAAGAATGTAATTTTGAAAAATATATTACTAGTGTATTCAAAACTTATTAAATGTCGAAATTACTGGAACATTTAAACTGTTGTAATTTACAGTTAAATGTAGAAAATGTAATAAGTTAATATTAAAGTTAGAATTATTTTTAATAGTCCAAACCTATTTAATGTTAAATTTAAATTAAATAATATTACGTTTAATTAAAAATGTTAAAAGAGTTTTCAATATGTATAATTTTGTAGATACTGTTGTACTCACAACTTTTTATAATGACTCTTAGTAATTATATTAATTATATTAATATTTTATAAGAATAATATTTTACATTTCCTTATGACATGATGCGAGGGAATATAAAAATATTTGTAAACATCTGGTTAATTGGAATTATTTATTCTCTACCGTAAAAGTTATACAACAAAATTTTCATGTAGCGTCCAATCTGACAAAGTTTATGCGGTGTATTTTAAATGGGAATATTCCACAAAGTTTGAGACGAAAACTACTATTTAAATAAATAAACAAGAGGAGTTTCTAGGTCATTTTTTAGGCAATTTTTTTCTTTTTGTAAACAAGAGGAGTTTCTAGGTCATTTTTTCGGCAATTTCATTTGATGATGAACCCTTCTTCATTGTTATGGCATATGGATATGGACCATTTTTATTGGGGACAAATTAAGAAGTAATTCCTTTGGATGCTTGAATTAAAACTTGAGTTGTTGAGTTAAGGTGTTCTACCCTTGTATTTCTTGTTTTTTCTTGCATATATTCTGATAGTTCTCATTGGTCAAGTTCATCGTTCTGGCGACCTTGGCTTTCCGTATGCCTGCGCAGGACTCATCTTGAGACCTTTTTTGCTTTATCTGCGATGTCCTCTCATCGGCTTTCCATTCGACTTTATTCCGAAAAATCTTGCCCAAATGAACTGCGCCTTCGAGTACTCACGCTTGGTAATGACACCGCAGCTTTTTGGATTTGTTGTAGTACCTTGCTTGGTACTTGCCGTATTTGTCTGCCCGGCATGATACAATTATACAAGATATGGCATTCCCGCGTTTGATTTTGACACTGTTCTGCGCATGACGTCACAATATCTATAAAATATGCAGATCGTATACAGCCGTAGTATTTATATGAAATTTATTCGTTTTTCAATATCAAAAAATCTATCTATAGGAATAAATTTATTAAAAGACAATTGTTACCGGAAATTTAATCATATTTATTAAAATATTTAAGTAATAATTTTTTTGTATTTTCTTTTTTTTTGATATAAAGTTTTCTAAAATTTGCCGGTTTAAGTTTCTTATGCGAAAATACATTCTAGCTCGCATAAAAAGTTTTTTTATTTTATTACTGCAGTCAACATGTTCAACTAAATTTAATATGTGACTTATAAAATTTTTAATTATTAATAATTCTTCCCCGTTGGCTTCATTAAATATCGTTTCAAGTTCCATCATATATCCCATCATTAGTTCGGTTGGTTTCGACAATCCGCCTTCACTTAAATGATTCACTCATGTGTAGCTACTATCATTCTCAGCATTGACACGAATATCTGGAAGTTCATTATGCTACTTTTTGCATATGTATCCACCCAGATTTTCCAATCCATCATATTCCATTGAAGCAAAATCGTTATCTTCGGCGTAATCTGGTATTACTTCTTACCATATCAGCTTCTGTCCAGTTCAATCTTTTTGAACCAACTTTTATTTTTTTAATTTCGCCAACCGTAAATATTCCTAACAATTTATTTTCTAAGTTTTCTCTATGGAATTCACTTTTAGTTAGTTCTTTTTTTAAATTATCAATTTCAAGATTGTATGATATTTCGGCTTCTAGCAAACGAACATTTTCTGATTTAAAATTTTTCCTAAAATATACAAGAACTAAAATAATTAGACATACAAACATAAATATTTAATATACATTTCCGTATTTAGATGTTCAATTTCCAGTTGAATTTTATAATTTATACTGGACATTTCATCATATTTTAATTTCCAGTCTTCTTCAGGTTCAACATCAGCTGGCACTTCCAATTGAGTTGTTTCATTTTCAAGAACATTTGTTTGTTCTAGTAAATTGCAAACCATGTTTTTATTTTTTCGTAGGTTCATCCTTTCAGCACGTTTAGATTCTTTAATTTCATCCTCACAAATTATATAAATTTTAGGTACAGATCCCGGTTTCAACTGCAATCTATCTGCTAATCCTTAAAAAAATTATTAATAAAATTCTATATGTAAAAAATATTGTATATTTACCCATTTCATATTGTAAATAATTTACAAAATCTTCTTTCACAAAATGTTTACAGCAAATTTTTGCAGTTTTCCAATTAAATTTGTCTTTACGTTTCTAAAACAGAATCCATTGTTTTAGCAAACTTTGATTTTCGGAAACGTAAAAAAACTACCAACACTTTCTGAATTTAAAGGCTTATTATTATTGTTATTAGAATTACATACTGTGCACCACATATTATTTAATAATTATTTTTAATATTCCAAATTTCATATAACACAACACAATTGTTTACAATTATAAGATATTATTACGTCACACAGAAACTTCAAACAACAGAGTGAAGTTGGCAGATAAGCGCAATGCAATATCTTGTATAATTGTATCATGTCTGCTCGGTAGTATTATTTCTGGTACTTCCGCTGCAGCCAGGTGTTGATATTATGGGAGTATTTTGGTTAGTACTCGCGACATTCATGACAGGAGTGCTGTGACTGGTACTGCTGTTGGTAGATATTCGTCCTCTGCAGACGAACCCATGTTGGTTACAGTTGTTTTTGGTTTTGTGTTTTTTGTTTGCATTAGTTTTCTCCATTCTGTTTCCACGAGTATGTCTGGATAAATGGTCGAAAATATATTTCTAATTCGAATTTTTTCTTGCTTTTTAAATGCTACCACTATACCAATGTTGAAGTTGCCAACTTCTAAATCTAAAATAATGACTTTCGACAATTGTTTTAAATAAAAAATAAGCTTGTTCAGTTCACGTAAACTAAGATATTTTCCGTTTAGTGCTAAACGTTTATTGCTAAATCAATGAAAAAATATTTTTTCATTAATTAGTCCTACCATATTAAACTAAAATAACAAATTTTTGCAAGAATATGCTTCACCTAAAAAGTAACGGAATGTCAAAATTTTTTGGTATGACGTGAACAGGGTTAACAATTTTCTTTTTATTAGTCCATTGAATTCATATGTGTACTCAAATAAAATCTTAAAAACTATGTTTATATAATTCATTTTATTTCTATTGGTCCACATTGTAGCTCTCTAAAAATTTTATTTTCAATTTTTCTTATATTTTAATATTACGTTATATTTCATTTTTACATATTTATATAAAAACATATTTTTATTTTTGTTTAGAAATTTTTTTAAAACCAATCGTTTTTTTTATATAGAAAATTAATATATTGTCCTTATATAACACAAATAAGGGTTAACAATTTTTATAATTAATTTCACTAAATTAAAAAAAATTGATGAATATATTATTTTATATTCTTAAAATAAATATACTTTTCCACAATCATTTTTTAAACGCTATTATTTTATATTAAAATCTATTTAATATTTTTTTTTTAAATTTATGATTTCTAAAATGCCATAATACCGCAGCACTGCCGGATGCACAAGATTATGCACATTGCACATCTATTATAATTGACTATCAGTAGCTAAAATCCGTGTAACTAAAACTCGTCTAGCTAAAATTCGCACATCTAATACAGGCATAAGTGACAAATTCCAAACTCGTATTTAGGTATACAGGGTTGAAATTTATTTGTTTCGGTCACAAAATAAAATAATTATATTTGAAAAAAAAATTAAACACGGTTTTTAAATAAATTAAATAAATAATAATACAAATCAATCAGCACATTTTTTATTTAGAATATTATTAATATACGAAAAATTAATTGTTAGTAGACACTGGACAATAATTGTATGACGTGTACATCTTCCAGATAACACAAAAAATGAAATTAAAAAATTATCTTGGAATATATCTTCTACTATTGGTTTATGATTCAAATTGCCAATTACAAGGTCCCGATGTGGAACATACTAACGAAAATTTAGAAAAAGAATCAAATAGCGGCGATAGGAAATCTTTAGAAATAAAAGATTCAATAAGTAGTTTAAACCAAAAAGTCCAAGAATTAGTGACTAATCAATTATCTCCTCCATATGGTAATAATAAAGACTCCAAGTGGCAAACTAGAGGTATGGCTATTCAGAAGCTTAATGATGCAGTAGAAAATATCGAAAATGAACGTAATACCGGATTAACTACAGAACTAACAGCCGAAGAAATAGAAGGTGTTCTGTTTTTTTACCTAGTAAATAATTTTAATAAATAATTCTTATTTTAGCTCAAGCACTTTACGAAAAGGCATGTGGAATTTTTAATAAAACAAATGCAGATAAATCGGTTGGATATCTCACTTTAAAAAAATCTGCTGATATGGGCCATAATTTAGCAAAAGCTGAACTAGCATGGGCGCATTTATTAGGTCATTTTGTCGAATTAGATATATTTTATGCTAAATCTGTATTTGAGAATTTAGCGGAAATTGGAATTGCTGAGGCTCATATGGTATTAATATAATTCTAACTTATTAGTTAAATTAATTTAACCGTCAATTTAGGGTTTAGGGTATATGTATTCAACAGGAATTGGATATAATGTTAGCCAATCAAAAGCACTATTACACTACACAATAGCAGCTTTAGGTGATAATACATGGGCACAAATGGCACTAGGGTATCGTTACTCTTTTGGTATAAATGTACCCAGCAGCTGTGAAAAGGCATTAGAATATTATCACAAGGTTGCGAAAAAAGTTGCTTCAAGAGTGACTTTTTCTAGTGGACCTGCTGTACATAGAGTTCGATTATTAGATGAAATAGAAAATCCGGGCGGACAAGAAACAGATTTAGTAGAGTATTATCAATTATTAGCTGATAAAGGAGATGTTCAATCACAAGTTGGTTTAGGACAACTTTATTATCAAGGTGGCAGATCAACACCACAAAATCACCAGAAAGCTTTAGAATATTTTTCCCAAGCTGCCAATTCTGGTAATGCTATTGGTTATGCATTTTTAGGTAAAATGTATTTAGAAGGAAGTGAACATATTCAAGCTGATAATGAAACAGCATTTAAGGTACAAATATTGCATTACAAATTAATATTATAATTAAAATTTGTTTATTTTTAGTTCTTCAAAAAGGCAGCTGAACTAGGAAACCCAATTGGTCAAAGTGGTCTTGGTCTTATGTATTTATTAGGAAAGGGTGTTCCCAAAGACACATCAAAAGCTTTGAATTATTTTACACAAGCCGCAGATCAAGGATGGGTTGATGGTCAATTACAACTGGGAAATATGTATTTTAGTATGCTGAAATATCTATATTATAACAAATTTTGTTCTTAATAATATCTATTTACAGCTGGAAATGGAGTTAAAGTTGATTTTAAACTAGCAATAAAGTACTTTAATTTGGCATCACAATCAGGGCATGTTTTAGCTTATTATAATTTAGGTTCAATGCATGCATTGGGTCTTGGTATGTTACGCTCTTGTCCTGCTGCTGTAGAAGTAAATATTTGAATTAACACTACATAAAATAATTGTTTATTTTAAAAATAGTTTTTCAAAAATGTCGCAGAAAGGGGTCGTTGTAGTGAAAAATTGATGAACGCGTATCAAGACTACAAACAATATAATATTGATGAAGCATTTATGCAATATGCCTTATTAGCAGAAATGGGATATGAAGTTGGCCAAACAAATGCGGCATTTTTATTAGACCGTGGTGATGTTAATTTGTTCAAAGATCGTCCAGCTGATTTAATACGCGCATTTAATTATTGGAAACGAGCAGCATCACAAGGTTATTCAGCTGCACAAGTGAAACTTGGAGACTATTATTATTACGGTTTGGGTACTTATACTGATTATGAAACGGCAGCATCACTTTATAGGTAAAATAATCGAAAGAAAAAAAGCAAAAACTATTTATTTCTTAATACGATTTTAGAAAAGCCTCTGATCAACAATACAATGCACAGGCAATGTTTAATTTGGGTTATATGCACGAACAAGGTTTAGGAATGAAAAAAGACTGGCATTTAGCAAAACGGTTATATGACTTAGCCGCTGAAACAAGTGC
Source organism: Empis livida (assembly GCA_963932195.1). Classification (NCBI taxonomy): domain Eukaryota; kingdom Metazoa; phylum Arthropoda; class Insecta; order Diptera; family Empididae; genus Empis; species Empis livida. The sequence goes on along the minus strand of OZ010645.1, from coordinate 23,886,319 downwards.
TGATGCCAAAATTCCTGTCGCTCTTGCCCTTTTTAAGTTGCAGTTTTTAATTAAAGTTGAAGCCATAAAAGATGTAAAATATTATTTTCTATTTTTTTTTTTTTTTATTAATATTCAACCTTTTTCTTATAGTCACCTATAAAATTTATATTACATTTGGATGAAAATATTACTTCCAATTGGGATTTATATTTAATTACAGTTCTGACATTGTTACTTGGTTTTATTTTATATAATAACAGACGTCTGCAACCACACCAAGCGGCACAACAGCTACAGCAACAACAACCAGCGCAAAATAATCCAGAAAATTCTCAACAACAACCACAGCCCGATGAAAATAATTAATTTCAATATTTATTTTATAGTTGTATATGTATGTAATTTTTTATATATATTAAACTCTTGAAATTATAATTAATATTAATTAATTTTTTATAAAAATCAGGGCTCTATTGCACCAACCAATTATCATTTATAACTTATCGAACTGATTTAATTGATAACTGTAAATGATAAGCGTTACACAAAGAGAAAATTCACTTATCAATTGTAAATTTAGCAAATTTTATCAAAATTTTGCTAATGATGCTTGATAAGTGTTTCTCCAAAAATAAAATTTACTTAGCAATTGTTGCTCAAATGGATTATTTTGATAAGTTTATTTTGTTATTTTTATTGTCAAAAAAAGCAATAGTTGCTGCGTCGGAAACTTTTATTTATTTATTTATTTGGGGTAGTATGGAGTAGTATGCGTTCATATAGTGGATGGGTTCCAGTTACATCTACCTAGCCTCTTCTACTCAACGCCAAATCTTATGGTCTACTCTGTGTGGTCTACTCTGTGTGGTCTCAACGCCAAATCTTAGTGGTCTACTCTGTTAAGCTGAGTAACCCCTACGAAAGAACTGGTACCCAACCCCATTTGGTGTAGTAAGGGTCAGTGAACACACGTGAGGCGGAAATAAAATCCATAAGCGTCTGTCCTACAGGAGGCGGCTTATGGTTTGCGCCTGATCCCAGAGGGGCGGCAGTCTCAAAATACCATGTATTTTGAGACTGCCGTTTTGAGTACGTTAAATCTCTAAATACCATGTATTTTGAGACTGCCGTTTTGAGTACGTTAAATACGCAAATTTTTGTACCAAACTTGAGTTACAACAAAAAAATAACAAACCGGCAAGGATATCTGCCAAAGTGTTGTCAGACTCCACGGCTGACGGCTAGGGCTTGGATGGTTTCGCACGGAAATCGCCAGTGGAAAATAAGTCGCCAGTGGAAAATACTCTGGAGGACGGTTCTTCTGAACTCATGGTGGGGTCTGAGGCCATGGTGGTGGAAAAAGCTACTGGACAAAAAATTAAAAAAAAATGTAAACATAGTATGTTCTGATCCATTTAAGCGCAGTAAAAAAATAGTTAAAGGGATCTAATGGATGCTCATAGGGAAATTTCGGAGTTAAAAAAGATCATAACAGAAACACAAATTAAAAATTCTCATTCCTCGGCTCAGGTCACTAGTGTAGTTGCAAAAGAAAGAGAATGTTTCCTACATAAAAGTAATAAGGAAAAAAAAAGAAAAAGAAAACGAAGTCAAGATCAGTCATAAAGCTTCACCTATAAATACCAACAAAAAAAAATTATAATAATAGGCAAAATACCAAAGGTACATCTGGATTATACATATACTTACCAAGACCGCAGAATAGGTTTCATCTATTGACACCATCACCTCTGTCCACCAGTAATGTTTTTGACTATTCACAAACAAATGACACACCTCAGCCATCTTCAACCAATAGTACTCCAAATACAAATACTGCATTTGTACCATCAAATCGTAATAAAACAACAACATCTCCTTGCACACAAAAAAAGCAACATAAATCACCACCAATAATCTTTAGTAACATGGAAAATGATGCAGAGTTGAAACGTGCATTAAGTAAAAAAAATTTATTTTGCAGCTAATATGTTAAATGGTAGCCAAATAAAAGTGAACGTGTTTACGGAAGAAGATTACGGAGAACTAACTAAATTTGCAAATAGTACTAAAATGGAATGGCACTCGTGTGAAAACAAACAAACCGAACCAATCAGAGTTATGGCACCTCCTGGATAATAAAAAAGAAAATTAATGGGGAAGAGTATACGGTATACCACTAAGTTACCCCTATTTTTACTTACGTTTGTATATAATGAAAATATTAAAAATATATTTGAAATAAAGTACGTTTGTAACATGAAAGTGAAAATAGAAGCAGTAAGGAAGAATAACCAAATCCCTCAATGTAAGTGTCGCCAAAGGTATGGACACACGCAGAAATACTGTCAAAGAGAACCGTCATGCGTAAAGTGTGCAGGAAATCATCTCATAGTTAATTGTGAAAAAAGCAGAGAAGTTCCAGCCAAATGAACAAACTGTGGGGAAGCCCACCCGGCTATAGAGGTTGCACGATAGCGAAGGAACTGCAAAAAAGAAAATACTAACAGTGTCCAACGAGGTCCACCAAGGTAAGAAGAGTAGAAGGCACCTCATATGCTCAAGTAGAAGGCACGTCATATGCTCAAGTGGGTAAAAATGTCATTGAAGACAATAATAATATACATCAACAAGATGCAAACCAAATGACAATCTTATTGAGTATATATATGATATAAAATACAGCCAGACATAAAATAGCAGTTGGAGCAGTATACAGCCAGACATAAAATAGCAGTTGGAGCAGTATACTGTCCACCAAAGCACAATCTGGAAAAACAGGATTACACTACGATGATCAAAACGCTTGGTGAAAACTCTCGCTTGGTGAAAAGGGGGTGATTACAACGCCAAACATGTAGACGGGTTCTAGATTTTTCTACTACCAAAGGTAAAGAGCTAAAGCCAGCTATAGTTGAAAATTGCTGCAGATATCACTCGTCTGGAAGTCCAACTTATTGGCCATCAGATAACAACAAAATGCCAGATTTACTGCATTTTTTCATCTCTAGAGAAAAATATCTCCCAACAGCATATGCATAGAGGCCAATTATGACCTAAATTCTGACCATTCTGCAGTAATTTTTACATTAAAAGGCAAGTTAATAACTAAAAGTACGAACCCACCTTAGTAAATAAAACAACTGATTGGGCTAGCTTTAAAATTGAACTAGAAACCGAATTGACTTAAATGTGACCCTTCAAACGAAAAAACAACTAGACGAATAATTAAATTCAGTTAAGAAACTACTAAGTTCAGAATGGCGGCCATAATTAGTTCTTTAAAATTCAAGAACTACGAGTTACAAAAGATTTATGGCACATTTATATTAATTCAACCTGACGAGTTACAAAAGATGGCACATTTATATTAATTAAACCTAATAGCACAGATGAAACAATATCACCAGTTAATAATCTATAAATAATTACAGCTTTTGAAACAGAACGACGTTCATATAAGGAATTTAAGTTATTTAATTTCAATCCGGACTCATATGAAGGAAGATTTTCAACATCAGTCCAAGAAAGCCTCCTCAAGGCTTCCTTAAAAACATTTTCTCCATAATTTTAAAAACCATTTCTCCACACCTTCAATACGCGAAATGTGAAAATTGTAAAACGGACACCAAATGACTGACGCATATTCCAATAAAGACAATTCTTCATAATGTAAGACAATTCTTTGGATTAACTAGTTATTTTCGACAATTTAAAATTTTTTTTGCGAAATTGGCAAAACCTCTGAGCAATCTGAAAAAAAGTGATGTTGCATGGAATTGGTCTAGTAAAGAAGAAAATGCGTTTCAACAATTAACAGAAAAGTTGATAGAGAAACCAGTATTGGCACTATATTCACAGAATGCAGAGACTGAAGTTCATACTGATGCTTGTCAAAATGGTTTAGGTGGAATATTGTTGCAAAGGCAAATAGATGGAAAATTCCATCCTGTTATTTTTGTTAGTCGACAAACAACTAAAGAAGAATCTAGATATCATTCTACTGACCTTGAGACATTAGCTGTTGTATGGTCATTGGAAAGATTTCGCGTATATTTAGTTGGAATTCATTTTAAAGTAATTACTGATTGCAAAGCTGTGAGAAGCTCATTAACAAAAAAAGATTTTATACCACGAATTGGACGTTGGTGGCTTAAGTTACAAGAATTTGATTTTGATGTAAACATCGTGCGGGTGATAGTATGAAACACGTAGATGCCTTGAGACGTAATCCATTTTATCAACCTGAAGAAACAGAATCTGTTGCTGAATTAGTTTCACTACATACAACATTAGATGAATATGATTGGTTGGAATTACTTCAAAAAGATGACAAAAAAATTTCATATATTTTCGATGTTCTAAGAAAAGTTGGTAAACTTTCAAAAGATGAACAACCAATACAAAACGAATTTGTTATTGAAAATGATAGAATTTATAGATTAGTAGAAAATAAATTATTATGCTATGTTCCTGATAAAGCGAGGTGGCAAATTGTATTTAACGTTCACAACAAATTAGCACATGTTGGTCCACATAAAACTTTAAAGAAAATTCAAGAAAATTATTGGTTTCCGAGAATGAAGAACTATATTAAAAATTTCATTGGAGCTTGTATTGAGTGTTTGTACCATAAAACACCAGGGGGGAAAAAGCCAGGATTTTTGAATTCCATAGAAAAAATTGGAATTCCTTTTCATAGTATTCATGCTGATCATTTGGGTCCATTTATTAGAGGTTCCTGAGGTAATAATTATATTCTCGTAATTGTTGATGGATTTACCAAATTTGTCATACGAAGCCTGTTAGAAATTTAAATCCATAACTACTGTACGAGCTATGGAAGATGTTGTAAATATTTTTGGTTTGCCAACTCGAATTATTTCTGATAAGGGTACTGCATTTAATGGTAAGCCTTTTGTAGAATTTTGTAAAAAATAAAAATATTATTCATGTCCAAAATGCGACTGCTACTTCAAGAGCGAACGGACAATGCGAAGATTTAATAGACGCCAATGTTAGCAACACTTTGTAGAAAAGACGATGGCAGTGATTGGGATAAATTTGTTGGACAATTACAATTTAGTCTAAATAATACTATTCATTCAGCAATTAAAAAAACACCATTCCAAATACTATTTAATTTTGAGCCAAGAGATATTATGTCTACACCACTTCATGATAGTTTAAGTAAATTAGATATTAATGAAGATATTATAGCTGAGAGAGAAGTTGTATTAGATAGAATTAGGCAAAATCAAGAATTACAAAGATTTAGATATAATAAAAGACGATGTAAAGTTGAAAATTTTTATCCGGGTGATATGGTAATGATTAAGCGAACTGTAGCTTCGACAGGAGAATCAACAAAGCTGCAACCACATTATAAAGGACCATATATAATTGTAGAAGTTTTACTTTTGATAGGTTTAGAGTTGCTCATATACCTAGTATACGAAGAACACAAAAATTTTATGAAGGTATCGTAGCTATTGACGATATAAAGAGAGTAATAATGCCTGATGATGGTACTGAGTTCGATGAGGTGAGGATATAGACATAGATGATGAACAAAGTGTGAATAATTTAATAAATTCAGATGAAACATTAAAAGATGAAACATCCCAAAACGACCTAATTTGTGACGAATTAACTGCAGAAACTTATCCTAATAATGCACAAGATGAATTGATGTTAAAGAAGAGAAATCGAAAAGCTCCAACGTATTTAAAAGATTATGACGTTTAATCGAGGACGATTATTAATTTGGATGGCCGAATGTTAAAGCTTAATATTTTTTTTACTTTTGATTTATATAAATTAATAATGGTAACACTACTATTTTGAAATTTCTATTGTTTAATTATTATTCTTCTGTTGTGTACAACACTATTAATATTATTTGATTTGAATTTTTAAGAAGTACAGTTGAATTATGAAAATAGAGTAATCAAATATTTGTTTTATTTTTTTTATATAATTGAAATTGAATTAAATTTAATTTGTTAAAACTAATATTACATTGAGTATTATTTAATATTGAGAGTTTTAACGGAAAGAAATTTAAAAACTCGAAAAATGTTCCATTAATAAAATAAAACAACCAACAAAAAATGTTAAAAAATTATATTACAAGAAAAAAAATAATAAAAATGTACAGAAATTATTATTATTACCACAATAAATCAAATTAAATAAACTCGTTTCAAAAATAATTTTTCTTTAATTTTTTTCTTATTTTGGGAAATCATTAGTTAATTTTAAAAATACTTTTTCTCTATAACAGAATTTTGAGTACAAAATATTTTAAAATTTAATAATTCTAATATATGTATAATTGATAATTTTCGATATATAAAATTTTTTACTTCACTAGTAAAGTAAATCAGGTAGGAAAATAATATACCAAAAACAATATATATACATAAAATTGACGCCAAGTAGTATTTTTCGCATAGACCTAAGAGTTATAAAGATTGTTATTTTCTTCTCAGGTATTCATATGCAAAGGAAAAAAATGCGAAAACAAAAATGAAAAATTCTCATTTGCAAAAAGACTTAAATAATTTGTTTTTGTAATCTCGGGTATTGATGAAAGGAAATAATAAACAAAATAGGAATAACACATAGTATTCACAAGTTCAATCATAATAGATATGAATATGAATTGTACAATACAACTCTCACCAGAGTTTTTAAATTTTTCTAAAAAGAAATGTACAAAAAAAAGTATATATGTAGAAAAAACAGATCTGGTATTATTCTTAATCAATGGTATATAACGTTTCGTTTGTATATTGAATTATAAGTTGTAATATTTATTAAAAAGATGTTGCGCCTATAAATGTTTCTTAAACTAATAAATTTGTTACGCATTTTTATAAATATTCAGATTTATTCGAGAATACAATTACTATTGACATAATTATCATGAAGTTTAATTATAAGTGCCGTATGACACTAAAGCTTGTGATTTTTATTTATTCTCATGAAATGTTTCTATGATTATGATTTTTATTTATTCTCATGAAATGTTTCTAACAGTATCTCATGACTAAAATATAGTAATACATATAATGTTATATAATATAACAATAAAATATATTTATGTCGATTAGAAATGTCGAAAACTTATTATGAACAGGTCTGGAAGCACCAGAATCTCTTCAATAGATAAATTTTTTAAACGAGGCGAAAGTTCAACAATTTGATTACAATTATATAATGACAGCAAAAGAGCTAGAAAAATTGCTTTATAATTTCTTTGTATTATTTTTTTAATTAAAATCAATCACAACGAATTCAATAAAATTTTAAAAAAATTATTTTAGTGTCTGCACAGGTCCCTCAAATGTTATAGCACGGCGTTGATTGAGCACCATTACCAAGCCAATGCAATATTGTTAATAATTTCTGCAAAGGGCTTAATGGAATATTCCCTGCACTGCAATACTCTAAAGTCTAAACTATAGCACCAATTTTCTCTAAAACATAATCAATTTGCAGGTGTTAAACGGAAACTTTCAATATTATTATTATTTGAGAATAATTAATATGCGGTTTAATAACACGATTTGTTCTTTCATTTCATGATTTTAAAATAATCTTTCAAAACGAAAAATTTTTATTATTTAAACTGTACTGTACTTATTCAAATAACTAAGAAAATAAAATTACAAAATCAATTGAAAAGCAAATTAATTATCAAAATTTTTATAAATTTATCAGTACAGGAATTGAAAAGTGAGAATGTTTGATGTAACGAAAAGAGAAAAATTTCAAATGAAAACCTATTAATTTTCAGTTTGGTGCAGCAGAAATTTATCAAATATTAAGATAAGTTGATAAATTGTAAGTGATAAGTGGTTGAGGCAATAAGGCTCAGGTGATGTACATGGAACTATTCAACTTCTTTTTAAAATTCATAATTTATAACTTTACCGGATCAATTTAAAATATATATAATTTCTCGATTTTTTAATAAAAAAGTTTGTAAATGTTTCGATTATTTATTGAAAAGTAATCGTAATTTAAAAAATTAAGCAATTAAATGAAAAAAAAAGAATTTATGCATAATAATTAAGATTTGCTTTCTTTTTAGCTTGAACCTCCATTATAGCATCCATAAAATCCTCATGTGTCACACTTGTAGCAGATCTACGTAATGCTATCATACCTGCTTCAACACATACAGCTTTACATTGAGCTCCATTAAAATCATCTGTTGACCGAGCTAATTCCTCAAAATTAACATCAGGACATACATTCATTTTTCTTGAATGAATTTGCATAATACGTGCTCTTGCTTCTTCATTTGGATGTGGAAATTCTATTTTTCTATCTAAACGGCCAGACCGTAATAAAGCTGGATCTAAAATGTCCACACGATTTGTGGCTGCTATTACTTTAATATCAGCAGTTGAACTAAAACCATCTAATTGATTAAGTAATTCCAACATTGTACGCTGCACTTCGCGATCACCAGCTTTTTCGGAATCAAAACGTTTTGTGCCAATGGCATCTAATTCATCAATGAATATAATTGCAGGTGATTTTTCTTTTGCTAAAGCAAAAGCATCGCGAACTAATTTTGCTCCATCACCAATAAACATTTGCACAAGTTGTGGACCCGCTAATTTAAGAAACGTTGATTTTGTTTGAGCTGCACATGCCCTGGCCAACAAAGTTTTTCCGGTACCAGGAGGACCATATAATAAAACACCTTAAATAATATGGATTTAATTCGGTTTTCTGTACAAGTAATAACTATTAATTTTACCTTTTGGTGGATGTATACCCAAATTTTTAAATTTCTCTTTGTGTGTCATTGGTAAGACAACTGCTTCAATCAATTCTTGAATCTGTTTATCTAAACCACCAATGTCAGAATATTGCTCAGTTGGTCGTTCATCTACTTCCATTGCTTTAACTCTAGCATCATATTCAGCTGGTAGTGTTTCCAAAATTAAATAAGAATCTTTATTTACACCAACTAAGTCTCCAGGTTTTAATTTCTCAGCATCAACAAGTCCAATTACAGGTAAAAAGTATGCTTGTCTAGTTGATGTTTTGATGACAGCACATTTACCTTTACGCTGATTATCAAGCACCAATACTGCTCCATCATCTTCCTCTTCTTGTGGATCAACATCCAATAGCTCAATCACATTAGATACCAAATAAGGTAAAGTTTTATTTACCTGCATATTAAATATTGACATAAATGTGGATTTATTTCAAATTTCATAAATGAACCTTTATTTTTTCTGTATTATCTTTAATTTTCTCATTTTGTGTTTGAATTTCATGGGTAATACGCATAACCTCGCTTTTCATAATTTTTATTTCATTGTCCATTAGTCTAGTTCGGCTAACTATTTCATCTGTGGACATACGTAGAACTTCTTCACCAAGTGTTTCCTCTCCATCTTCCCAGATGGACTTATCTTCCAGAGTACTCATTTTTATTTTTTAATTAGATTGTTAAGTGACTTGTAATTTTTTTACTATTAAATGAAAATGAAATGAATCACAAAATCGATTTGTCATAATAACTCACTTTCCAATTTTCTGTAATGAATACATAAATTTATAATGCTTAACAATTTAATATTCCATGGCCTGTTGAAAAAATGTCAACTCAATATCACATACACTTGTATTTACGAACAGTTGTCACTTTTGTATGCATGCGTAAATTTATTCATTATAATTTCGAATTGAGAATCCGTTGCCGCTTTGATGACAGAAATTGCTGCTTGTTTAATATTAGCTGCTGCTCAAGAAGATGAGGAAACACACAATAAAATAATAAACTGGGTTTAAGACTATAGAAAATCGAAGAAAAATTAGCAATAGAAAATTTCTAATAAAAGAATTATAAATTTTTTTTAAGAATGGACGAGGACTGCTTTAATTTGATATTATCTAGGATTACAACACCCATTGTAAAGGAAAATACTAAAGTGAGAGATGCCATTAGTCCTGAAGAAAATTGGCAATAACTTAAAGGTTTCTAGCGACAGGAGAAAGTTTTATGGACTTAGGCCCGAATTAATAAATCACACTTAAGTGAATACTTAAGTAAATACTTGAATAAGTTTGCGATTATTTTTCGTATTAATAAAGCACACTTAAAATTGTAGAATTTTTGTTCAGTTTTGTTGGTAGTATTGACATAATTTTAAATTGAAATATTGGTAATATGATTTTTCTATTTATGCTGATAACACTAATCTAAAAAATAATCCGTCATAACTGAAACAAATTGACAGCAGAAGTGATTAAATTATTTCAAATAAAGAATATATTTTTTTAAAAATTTAATTTAGACAAATATTTTTATTTTTTTTTTATTTGACAATTATTTATAATTATTTGATAATTATTTAATTTGACAATTTACAGGTGTCAAATTTTATTATTTAAAGCTGACAATACTGCCAATGAAATTTAAGAGGCTCTTAAGTGTGCTATGATCATTACTTAAATGGCTCTTAAGTGGCTCTTAAGTATTGTTTATAAATACGAAATCATACACTTAAGTCCAACTAAATTCAAGTGTGATTTATTAATTCGGCCCTTAGACTACAATTCAAAATTGTCAAAATCATTTCTGTCCACACCTATAATAGCTGAGCGTTAGATGTATTTACAAAACTTAACCGATTGATACGTTGTGTACATTTAAATGTACATTAATTTTCAAATATATTAAATATAATTTACTTATTTTTACAATATTTGTCACGAAAAGTACAATTCAAATGTACATTTCCAAAGACCTACTTCGACAAGACCTAGCCAAAATTTTTGCGCAGATGAGTTTAACTGGTAATTAATTCCCGTAACAAGTTTTTAAATTTAAATTTCAATATTTATTCATAAATTAAATACTCCGTCTGTCCCATAATACTGGATAGTTTTCTCCGTTTTTCTTGTCCCATATTACTGGATATGTTTCTCTTTGTCGTTGATAAATTTTTATTAAATTTATTTCTTAAAAATGGTAGTTTGCTACATAAGAGTAGAAAAAACATGTATAGTTTTTTTTGTCATAAAAATTAATATTATCGATTAATATTAATATTATCGATATTTAAAATATCTATTTTTACATCGTCAAATATATTCTCCAACCAATTTATTTTTTAATTAACTGTACGAATATTGGCATAAGTGTTTTTCTTATGTAAGTTTCTCTTTATTTTGATGGTGTTGTACTGTAATTTTTCACACATCTTAGGGCCAAATTAATAAATCACACTTGAATTTAGTTGGACTTAAGTGTATGATCTCATATTTATAAACAATACTTAAGAGCCACTTAAGTAATGATCATAGCACACTTAAGAGCCTCTTAAATTTCATTGGCAGTATTGTCAGCTTTAAATAATAAAAATTTGACACCTGTAAATTGTCAAATTAAATAATTATCAAATAATTATTAATAATTGTCAAATAAAAAAAAAAATAAAAATATTTGTCTAAATTAAATTTATAAAAAAATATATTTTTTATCTGAAATAATTTAATCACTTCTGCTGTCAATTTGTTTCGGTTATGACGGATTATTTTTTAGATTAGTGTTATCAGCATAAATAGAAAATTCATATTACCAACATTTCAATTTAAAATTATGTCAATACTACCAACAAAACTGAACAAAAATTCTACAATTTTAAGTGTGCTTTATTAATACGAAAAATAATCGCAAACTTATTCAAGTATTTACTTAAGTATTCACTTAAGTGTGATTTATTAATTCGGCCCTTAGTTTGTTTTTGTCTGAAAATAGTAATCAAATTTATTAATAAAAAAGTATTTCAAATTTATAAAAATAGGAAAACATTTTATAAATATAGTAACTAAATCAGTAATTAAATTAAGTAAATAATAATAAATTTGATTTTATCTTTATTTTTTAATAATTTATATTATGAATGGGGGGCTAAAGTAAAATCAAAATTTTATTTTTAAATACATATATACAAAAAAAAAATATTCTTTTAGTTCATATGTAACATTAGCCATTGATTTAAATTCGGTTTTTAATTTATTATTTTGCTCAAAATACTTTCTTGAAGTCCATGTCACCAAATGCCAGAGTAATAAAATTATTCGTAAAAGTACTTCTTTTGCAGCACGTAGTTATTATCTTAGTGGTGAGCCTGTCACCAGAGTTACGACCATTAGTGACCTTCGTATTCCTACACCATCCTTTCACTACTAATTCGATAATATTGTGATTCAAGGAGATTTGACTAACTTTTCGATGTGGTGCTCAAAAACTTTCTTGCACGCTACGCTCGAGTTTGTTAAACAAACTGAGTATGCCAGCCCAGTTTGGTCACCATATCATCAATTATATATTAGTAAAATCGAATCAGTTCAACGTAAGTTCGTAAGGTTTGCTCTTTGGGCGCTATCTTGGGTTGACTCTTACAACGTCCTCCCTATGAGGACCGTCTTAACCTACTAGATCTTCAAACTCTACAAAGGCGCCGTTATTTTCATACACCAAGTCTTTCCAGGTTCCGTAGAATCTCCGTTCCTTCTTGAATGGTTAAACTTTAATATCAATGCTGGTTCTCTTAGATATATTTTGTTTTCTCGTCATAATTTTATGACGAGAAAACAAAATGTTGTTGTAGCTTCGTCAGATCTGTAAATAGAGACGAAAACAACTTTTATATACAGGCGATACCCTGCAATTACCTACTCTGACCACTAATAACAGCGTTTAGGATATCAATAATTAATATTAAAGGGAGTCGTAAACCAGCAGTAATTTGCAAGTGTACGTACTACCTACATGGTGACCTTAACAAAGTACGACGCTAGAGGAGTAAACTTTGTAAATAAAAATCCCTAATCCACGGTCCAACAGCATATGCCAAGGGATGAATGATTAGTGGGTTACTAGCCGCTATTATGCGATACCAGGCAACCTACAGTTTAAATCAGTCTTTACCTGGGAATGCGGAGCTCTGCCAGGGGTGACTTTTCTCCTCGCGCTATTCGTGGATACAAAACATGAACAGTAAACCACTAAAGCTGATGAGCTCGCTAGATCAGGATCTGAGGCAGACATTGGAACAACCGATATATCTGTACTCAGTCCACTAGGGGTGGAAAAAGGTAAGGTGGACACTATCACGGTGAGAAGGATTGATCACATGTGGGAAACTACGAACACATGCCACATAGCAAAAACTATGTGGCCTCGAAGGAACCTAAGGAACACGAGAATCCTACTAAATATGAGCAGGACAAGCCTCAGACTTGCCATTGGTGTTCTAACAGGCCACTGCCTGCTAGGAAAAATGGCTAAGAGGATGGGATTAGCTACGGCTGATCTGTGCAGGGGCTGCCAGGACTTAGCAATAACGGAGGATATAGCTGACATGCTCTGCGACTGTCCTAGTCTCAGCAGAAGGAGACTAAACATTCTAGGGAGGTACAGATACGGTGGACTACATGAGCTGGTAGGTATCCCGATAAAGGTAATCCTTAATTTTGTTAGGGGAGTAGCTTGGATTTAACGAGGGTAAGTAGCCGGGTAGTTGCTGCAATTAAAAAGGGATACCAATGGGCCAATCAATGGCCTAGGTCGGGGTTCTGTTCAGGCATCAGCAGACAGTTAACCCCCCCTTATAAAACATAAACATAAACCAATAAAACAACAAGGGGCTGATGCCTCCCCTATGGCATCTTTTTCAAAGGCGGAGGCCTCAAGTGAGGAGACAGTGGCCATGGACACGACTGCTCCAAAGGAAGAGGTTTGTGGATCTGGAGTAAAGGTCATTCCTTTACTCCAGCACCACATCTAAAAGAATCCATCCCGACAGGGAAACTAGCCAAAAGAATGGGTGTAAGACCATCTTCTAGACTCACCAGCATAAGACTCAATTATCAGCAGAGCTGAAGCAGTTGACGTTGACTGTATTCATACCACCGTAATAAAGGTAAGACCATTAAAGAAGCTTATGATCTTGCATGCCTTTCCATGCAAGGCACCCTATCCCCTGCTCAAGTTCCGAAGAGGATACGTACAACGTCACAGACACCTCCGAACGTGCAAAATGTTAAGAGGCAATTGTTTTTCGCTGAACAGCTAGCTGCTAGTCAAAAATATATTCTGGCTGCAATTCCAGCAGCAGCTAAAGAGGGGATTAACCCACTATTTGGTGGCCTTAGCCTCAAACCAGGATGGATGTTGATAACATGTTTGGATGAGAAAACATACAAATGGCTGGAGCAGATTGCTCCAAAAGTAGCGGACGGATCCACCAACATCAGGACCGTCCATTAGGAAAACTACCCGTAGGTGGAAATAATCACGGGTTTCTTTCCATCAGAAGAGGACGCAACAGAGGATATCCTCACCCTCATTGATTCTCAGAATCCTAATTCTCCGCGCAGTGAACTGGAACGTTGTCAACAGGCGTAAAGAAGGTACATGCGCGGTGATTACTTTCTCGATTGACTGCAATCAATTGAGAAATTGAAGCAGATCGGGTTCCGAATCTGCTATAAATTTTCAGGCATCACACTCTGACCTAAAACGAAGAAGAGCAACAGCGGCGAGCCGCCCTCCTACAGTAATGTCTGCAATACAAAAAATAATCACCTCAAGGTAATTCAAGCAAACCACCATCGAGCGGGAGCGGCCACGGACGTACTTACATGGAGGTTCGCTAAAGAGGAGTTCCAGGTGGCTCTCTTACAGGAACCTCGTGCTACTATAGGTAAGGTACTTGATATTCCTTAAGTCTTAGCTAAGTTAATCTTTGACAAAAATAGTAGCAGACCTAGAGCTGCAATTCTTCTATCATACAAAATTAACTATCTAAATATTCCAATTTTCATCCCAGCAGATCCCAACCCCAAGGGGTTTTCAAGAGAAACCAGTCTTTGAAATGATTCTATAAAGGCAAGCCAGATTGAAAGCATATTCTAAAATAGGACGTCTTAAAGCGCGCTATAAAGATTTAGTTACCCTTTTTTGAATTCCATGGCTCTTTTTTGATGGATCCACGAATTTTACCAGTCTTTGAAATGATTCTACCATAGTGGAGAGTAAAGCTGCTTCCCTTATTGTGTAACAAAATACCTAACCGTATAAAGGCTTGGAAATTTAACACAGAAAGCACCGGTGGCTCTAATAGGCCAATTGTAGTGCCCTTGATTCTAAGAGTAGATCAAACTGTTGTTGAATTTTAGTATTCCCTTTAGTGGGCTGGGTGAAATATCCATAGGTGTGGGGAACCTGTCATCAAAAGATAGAAAACTTTTTGCGGACAATCCAGCACATTAGTAATAGATGTGGAATGTTGTCTCTTCGTCATCGTTGGATATTCTGCAGATGTATGATAAGGACCTGCGGAATCTGCAGAGATGGTAGTGCAGATGACAGAGTTCTATTACAAAGTTAGAAGTCGTGCTTGATTCTTCTTGAAAGATAGAAGTTCAATAGTTCTTTCCTTGGAGAGAAACAGGATATCCAGAGCTCACTGGATGAACTTTAGCTTGAAGGACGCTGATTATTCAGGCTAACAGAGATGTTCACTTTAGGTTGTTTGCCGTACATACCTGTCCCAAGTCCGTTATTGCTTTTGGAGCCATCTATGTAACAGGTTATAGAGTTAGGGACAAAGTTGGGTGAGTTATGAGCCCAGTCATGCCTATTTTTTTTTTTTTTTTTTTTTTTTTGGGGAACGCAAGAGAGCACTGCGATCTTCAGATCTATTGTGCGTTTACTGCCCCTTTCTCCCTAGTCCATATTAAGAGAACGATAGAACCTTAATATGGATTCGGGAGCCATATTGGCGAGTTCATCTGTGGTGAGAATATCCTTTCCTAGATGATTGAGTCTTATTCTTGCACCTGCTTCGCAGTAGCATAGAAAGTGTTCCGTTGTTTCCCTGTCATTATGACAGAGGCGACAACTGTCCTCCTCAGCCAGTCCCATTTTCTTGAGGTGGTAGAGTACTGGGCTATGCGCAGTCATGAGACCTATTAAGGTACGAATGTCCTTTTTGCTGAGGTTTAATAGTTTATCCACCTTGATTCTATTTGGTGTGATAAATTTCTTGGATATCGTGAGTTTAGGGAGTTTGCCCCAGTAGAGCCTATGCTCTTGCTCTATCCATCTTTTGAGTACTAATTTGAAGTGTCCTCTTGGTTTGCCGCAGAATGGTTTTGGCCCAATTAGTTTTGTTTTTGAACCATTTTTGGCAAGGCCTCTTCATTTCCAGCGACTCCTATGTGCCCTGGCACCCACATTAAGGTAACACAGTTCCTCTTTGCCAGTGTAATGAGTTTTTGGAGACATTCCCAGACCAGTATTATTGACTCCTCCCTGTGGGAGACTAGAGCTTTGAGAACAGCTTGACTGTCTGACAGAATGTAAATTGTTTTATTACGTTGCGCTATGCTAAGATTCTCTTGGACACACAGATCTACCGCGATCAGTTCGGCTTGAAAGATTGTGGCTTCGATTGTGGGATGCAGAGAAGTTTGGACCTTTGATCCCGGCACCCGTACCCTCTGTGGTTCGGGAACCGTCTGTGAACCAGACGGACGAATCCGATTCTAATTCAGGAAGCCTTGATTGCCAGTCACTGCGTTCACTGATAACGACTTTGAAAGGGAAGTCAAAGTTGTAAGTGGTCGGCATTACATCCGATACAATTGAGGTCAGTTCCTTTATTTTGGGATGATTCAGGAGCTGAAGATGTCCTCTGAGGTCTCCTGAGTAATAATTCTTTCCCTTCTGAATGCGCAGCAGACCTCTCGCTGCCTCTTTCTTAACAAGGAGGTGTATTGGCGGAAGGTTTAGAAACATTTCCATTGCTGCTGTGCGCTGTGGGACAGGTTTTCATAGCACCTGTTATACCTAGACAGGCCAGTCTTTGGATCTTTCCTAGTTTTGCCTGTGCTTTGTGTTGAAGTGTTTTAGTCCACCATACTGTGCATCCGTATGTTATAATATAATAGGTAGGATGATCGTTCTGTAGCTCCAGTAGATCATTTTGGGATGTAGCCCCCATTTCCTACCAAACATACTTTTGCAGGCCCACATTGCCTTAGCATGAGTCTTTTCAATGTGGTTGTTCCAATTAAGTTTACTGTCTAGTGTGATACCTAGGTATTTTACTTCATTGGAACAGGGTATGGTTATACCACTTATTGAGGGTGCAGTAATGTTGATCACTTTCCTTTTGGTAAATGGTATAATTATCGTTTTGTTTGGGTTTATCTGTAGGTTTTTGGATTTGCACCAGTTCATTGTCCTGTTTAAAGCCAATTGGAGTCTACTAGATATGATATTTTCATATTTACCCCTGATTATGATGACTAGGTCGGCATATCCTATTACCTCGAAACCCCTATAGGTTTGTGCTGTTAAAGAGTTACTACCAAGTTCCGCCGTTGTCGTTCGACTTTTAAGCATGGCATGAATCCATTTGGTCGTCGGCAGTGCTATTTCCTTATTCCTGGCTGCTGCCACAATGGCTTCGTGAGGAGTGTTATCAACAGCACCCTCTATGTCCAGGAATGCACATGGCGCCACTTCTTTGTATTCAGTTGCCTTTTCTATTGACTTTACAAGGTCGTGAAGGGCTGATTCAGTAGACTTCCCTTTTTGGTAAGCGTGTTGCTTATAGTGAAGTCGAACCTTGTTTGCACCGGTCCTAATGTGGTGATCCACTAGTTTCTCCATTGTTTTAATGAAGAAGGAGGTAAGACTTATGGGGCGGTATGATTTAGGGTTTTCAATGGGACGGTTCCCTGCCTTTGGTATGAAAACCACCTTAGCTTTCCTCCAGACTGTTGGGATATATCCCCATATAAAACTGGCTTTGAAGATTTTTAGCATATTGAGCATAAGAATCTCCAATCCCTGTTGTAGGAGTGCAGGGAAAATTTTATCAACTCCGGCCGATTTGTAGGGTTTAAAGTTGTTTATTGCCCATCTGATCTTTTCCGGAGTGAAGATTTTATTTGCGAGGCTTCTACTGCGTGGTGTAGGACGCAGTCCTACTGCTACTGCCTCTTCATCTTCTGGGTTGTTTATGAGTTTGCAGCCCGGAAAGTGAGTATCTTGTAAGACTTCTAGTGTTTCAGAGCTGCTTGTTGTTAGAGAACCATCTTGTCTCTCTAGCAAACCGATATCTACGGGAGTATCTTTCGCTAGTACTACAATAACCTTCCTAAGAAGGTTATTGTATTCGGTTATACTCTTCCCAGTTACCGAAGGTTTTTGCTCTGTTGAACATCTTCCTTGTTTCTTTGCGTTTCTCCGCTAGTTCCTTACTCCACCATGGTGCATCTTTAGAGTGAGTTTTTTGTGAAATAGGACAACTTAGTTCAAAAGCATTGATGATGCATGTGACAAGTTGGTTGGCGTGGAGGTCAATGCAGTCTGGGCTGTTCATTGTCGCCTCTGATTAGTTTATTTCGTACCTAAGAGTCTCTTGGTACTGAGTCCAGTTGGTACCCTTGGGATTTCTGAGCGTTGCACAGGTCACAGCGTGAGAAGTACGCAGTTCAAAACAAATGTGCTTATGGTCGGATAAGGAAGCTGCCTTTGAGGCATGCCAATTAACACATTTATGGGTGAGCCAGGGGCTTGCAATAGTTAAGTCAAGTACTTCCTGCCTTATACTGTTTACGAAAGTGAGGGAATTACCCCTATTTAATATATCTAGATTGTTAGTAGAAAGATATTCTAAAAGTAACTCACCTCTTTCATTAATATCTCTGCTACCCCATACTATATGGTGTGCGTTGACATCACAGCCCAGGATGACTGGTAGCTTATGGCTTTTGCTGTATTCCACTAACTCTATGATGTCATTGGGTGGAGGTTCTAGCCTTCTAGCTCATCTCCAGGGAACTAGGCCGAGGCGATAATGACCTCTTGAAAACCCCCTGGGGTTGGTAGTTTCACCAGTACAGCTACGAAATCTATTCGGATGAAAATTGGAATGTTTAGATAGCTAATTTTGGATGATAGAAGAATTGCAAAAATAGTAGGTCTGCTACTATTTTTGTCAAAAATTAACTTACCTAAGATTTGAGGAATATCAAGTACCTTACCTGTGGTAGCTCGAGGTTCCTGTAGGAGGGCCACTTGGAACTCCTCTTTAGCGAACCTCCATGTAAGTACGTCAGTGGCCTCTCCTCCTCGATGGAGGTTCGCTTGAATCACCTTGAGGTGATTATTCTTTGGTGTCTTTGACATCACTAGAGGCGGACGGATCGCAGCGGTTCCTCTCCTTTCTTTTTGGCCGGAGTGTGATGCCAGAGACTTTGTAGCAGATCCTGAACCCAATCTGCATCAATTTCTCCATTGATTGGCAGTCAATGGAGAATGTGATCACCGCGCAGGTACCTTCTTTCCGCCTGTTAAGTACCCTCCAGTTCGCTGCGCGGAGACTAGGATTCTGCGAATCTATGAGGATGAGGATGTCCTCTGTTGAGTCCTCTTCAGCTGGAAAAAATCCCGTGATAACTTCCACCTTCGGGATATTTTCCTCACGGACGGCCTTGATGTTGGTTGACCAGTCCGCTACTTTTGGAACAATCTGCTCCAGCCATTTTAATGTTTTCTCATGCAGGCAAGTTATCAGCATCCATCCCGGTTTGAGGCTAAGGCCACCAAATTGCGGGTTGATCCCCTCTTTAGCTGCTGCTGGGATTGCAGCCAGGAGGGATTTTTGACTGGCAGCTAGCTGCTCAGCGGATAGCATTTGATGTGGGTGTTCGGCATTGATAATACCGATCCTAATCCCCTTTACCACGTCATTATAGCTAGTGCTCGGCCTGGAGGACTGAGCCTCTGCTGCGGGTCTATGCTTGACGCCCTATTTTTCCGAGGTTCGTTGCCTCTTCTTAACATTCTGCACGTCCGGAGGTGTCTGTGACGGTGTGCGTAACCTCTTCGGGACTTGAGCAGGAGATAAGGTATCTTGCATGGGAAGGCATGCAAGATCATACGCTTCTTTAATGGTCTTACCCTTATTACGGTGGTATGAATACCGTCTACGGCCTGCGCCGCTTAATCTTTTTTTATTATCAGTCAGCGTCAACTGCTTCAGCTCTGCTGATAGTTGAGTTTCCTCTATGCTGCTGAGTTTGGAGGATTGTCTTACACCTCTTCCTCTGGCTAGCTTCACTGTCGGGATGGATTGGGAAGGAACCTTTACTCCAGATCCACTAGTCTGTACCTTTGAAGCGGTCGCGTCCTTAGCCACTAACTTCACATTTGAGGTCTCCGCCTTTAAAGTAGATGCCTTTGGGCAGGCATCAGCCCCTTGTTTATTATTTTCGTTAAATTCCATATTTGAACCCACGAGTAGCGCGAGAAGAAAATTCACCCCTGGCAGCGCTCCGCATTACCAGGGGAAGGCTGTATTAAACTGGAGGTCGCCAGGTATCCAGAGTTCGCATATTAGCGGCTAGTAACCCACTAACCATTCATCCTTTAGCATATGCTGTTTCACCGTGGATTTGGGGATTTTTATTTACAAGGTTTTCTCCTCTAGCGTCGTACTTTGTTGAGGTCACCATGAAGGTAGTACGTACACTTGCAATTACTGCGGGTTTACAACTCCCTTTGATAGTAATTATTGTTATCCTAAAGGCTGCCTGAAACATGACCAGACCAGCTTTTAGACAAACAATACTGTGATAGAATACGGAACCTACAGCAAGCTGTTCGGTTGAATCCCCCATATTCGCCTGGACCAAAATATAGAATACGGAGCCGACAGTAAACTGTTCGACTTTATTCCCCCCTATTTAGATAGGATACGGAGCCAACAGCGAGCTGTTCGGGTTATGTCCCCCCTATCATGTAGATCTTTTGGCATTACCCAGTCCGCACCACGTGGAAGCGACCTACTTAACGGAGCATTTGGTATGAGTGCCTATTTGGTATGAGTACCTGAACGGTTATTCAAAATTGTACCTAACTAGCATATACTCCGATATCGGAAGCTTCAGATAAGGTCTTCGCCAAGTTTTGTAATGAGGGTGGCGTCGACTAACATGCAGTCATGTAGTGATGGTTCACTATAAAGACATTGTTGTAAGCTATTCTCGCTTCTTTTGCAACGAAGGTTAAGCTTTCCCCTGAAAATTATTGCTATATCGTCAGCGTAGCCTTGAATGTCAATCCCAGGTTTATCGAGTTTGATTAGCCGTTCATTGACTACAATGGACCAAAGGCATATTGACTTCTTTGAAGTGGATTGATAGAAAGCATTTTTCTCTGATATGTATATAATATTTTGTCCATAGTTTTTTAAAGAAGAGTTATGAAGCTAATCGGACGAAAATACTTAGGCTGGACACATGGTATTTTCCATTAGACTTAGGCTCGACACATGTCAAAACTAATTTGGAGTAGGGCAGGAAAGATCCCATTATCTCCAGGGGAATTATAGGGTTGCGAGAATCATTGAACTTTATTGGCAGAGCAAATATGGGTAGCAGGCCTACAATCATTCTTTACTGGTCTGATAAAGTTAGATGCAGACTGACTGGAATTAGAATTAGTAGAATCTGGAACCTGAACGGTTATTCAAAATTGTACCTAACTGGCATATATTCCGAAATCGGAAGCTTCAGATAAGGTCTTCACCAAGTTCTGGGATGGCATTGATGATGCGGCGTAACTTTGTATTTAGATTTACATGTTGCATCATAAGCCCCTGCAGAAATTTATCTTCAATTTTATCGATATTATCAAGTAAGGCGACTTTTAGATTTTCTAATGGTTTAGTGGGTTGAGTTTCTACTGGGTTGAGTTTCTACTGGGTGTAAAGAATGAGTAATACCACTCTATGCTGACAAACAACATCACTAAACTGTAAGGACGTGGCAACCAGTGCGGATTACTTGGTATGGTACCCCATGGAGTTCGTTTGCGATGTCACATTTAAGCACCTAATACTATACAGCATTCGACACGGTGTCGTGTCTTTCACATCTTGACTGCAGTGCTGGATTTCTTTTGTTTACCGTCCTTCTATATTCCCGAGAGCTCGTAGATTTTTGACCTAAGCCCCACCATCACGAGACAGCAGAGAACCCGGAAGGGAAGTTGCCAGGATATGGTGCGTGCGGAATTAAAATATTAAATAATAGAGTTCCTGAAGTATTCATATAGAGACGAAGCCTTGAAATTTTACAGATTGAGTACTATCACTAAGATAAGAGTAGAGGTCCAACTCAATAAGAGGTTTGTGCCAAACTATTTTTTTTTACTTCACCAGATAGAATATGATGATTAACTGGGTTAAAAGAATTGCTAAAATCTTTGCAAATCGCTTATATCTGGTAGACTTTTTGCATACTACGCATTAGATTACATCGACTTTTTCCGAAACCATGTTGTTGTTCATTGAGTAATGGATTAAAAATAGAAAACATTTTTCAATACTTTTTGCATGTAATTTTTTAGCATACCAAACTGTCAAATTCTAATTGTTTTTTTTTTTATTTGACGTTTCAAGTACTATAAATAATTTGATAATAAATATTAAAGGAAAAATGTAATTTGGGAAACTAATTAATTTACATAATTAAAAATTAAATTTAAGTGACTACAAATTAATTTAGGCACAAATTGAATGTAGGTAAAATTTAAATTAAAATATAATTAAGTTTAGTTAAAATAATTTGTTAGTAAAAATAACCTTATTTAGGTAAAAATCAAAGATAAAATTCTAAGAAAATTTATGTTAATTAAAAATAGTTTTATTGAAATAAAATTTAAAAACTATATTTAAAAACTATATTTAATAATCTTTCAAAACTGGATTAGCTAAATCGTAACAATATTATTATTAATTAATTTCTACAAAACCTCCTTATTTTCTGGACTATAAAAAATTTCCTGAAAATAAAAAAAAATATTTATAAATAATCCTTATAAATTATATAATAATGCATTATATAATTATTAAAGTAAGAAATGTATTTCTTCGTCTTTTTTTAAAAATAATATATATTTACCATTTACAATATTTAACAACAATAAAATTTGAAATAACCTAAAAAATTGACGTTACAGCGTTTTGCAGAAATATCATAATATTAGCCGGACATATCAAAATATTAAATAATACTAACTCAAAATTATGATGTTTTGAAATAATATTTTGATAACTTTTTAATCCAAGCAGAGTTACTTGCTATCAAAAATATCGAAACATTATTTTAAAAAGTTACGGTCGTGAAGAGGACAACTAACCATAAATTATGACATTTTGAAATAATATTTTGATATTACTTGCTATATGTTTTGATTTAAAAAAAATATTTTTTAAATCAAAACATACTGAATAATATATTATTTAAAACTATATTTTTATATTACTTAAAACCAAATTGCAAAATTCATATTTTACACTAAAATATGATATAAAAATGTTTTTTTTTTAAAAATAATTTTCTAAATAACAAAAAATTCTCTACTAAAAAAAGAAAATATTTTAAGTTATTAATTTTTATGTCAAAAATTGGACTATAAATTTGCTATAAAATTTATGATATCTTTTTCGTCCTGTATCAATTTTTAACAATTTTTTTCTATTGCTGTCTCGTTTTATTTTTCTGCAAAAGATTTCAGCTCATCGTAATGAAAATTGCCTCATCACAATGAAAACCATATTTAAAAAGAATACGTTGGGAATATTCTGAAAAAATAAAACAACTCAGAACAGACTGAATACTATACGTCATTTAGAGAATATTCCGAATTTTCCGAATGAAGAAAGGAAAATATTCTGAAAAAAATATGAATTACGCACCAATATGAATAATCTATATCTATAGCGAAGCGAACTTTTTTGCTAAATGAGAATCTATTCAAATTACTTCAATATCTTGAGACTTCTTCATAATCCGCCCATGTGTCAGTTTTAGTCTTTATTATGTAGTACAATTTTATTTGCTGGGAAACGGGAATATAGTAACGGTTGGTTTTGACAGCTATTTGACATATAGTTATTGACATTTATGTTATCCCAAATCCAAAGTAGTATTTTCACTTTGGATTATATATTTTAAAATAATTAATTAAATCTCATTAAAGTAATATACAATAATTTAATCAAATAACTCATCCACGAAAAATATTAATATGGCTCTGTACTTGATTTCTAGACAAGTCACCAAGTTAAATGGTAAGTGTATATATTTTGTTATTATATAATCCAAGAGCAATAATCATGTTATTTAAAATAGTTTTACCAAGGTTAGTTACAACTCAGATCAGTACTGTCAATAAATTTGGACAATATAATACTATACTGGCACCTGTTAATAAAGCTCTGAAACATGAAGTAAGTTTTTAAAATGTTTCTAATATGCATAATATTAAAAAAATACGTTAGCAATTATTGACTAGGAGTTTTGCTCTAAGCAAACCAAATCTAGCATCTGCTGGAGGAGATTATTCTACTTTGTGGAAATTTGAAAGATTTTTATCTCTTGGGTTATTGTTTGTACTACCAGCTGCTATTGCATGTCCATCACAAGTTTTAGATTCTATTTTAGCTACTACCGTAGTAACACATGCACATTTGTAAGTTCAAAATTTATTCTTCTCAAATTAAAATATTCATTCATTTTTATATTTATATATTTTAAGGGGCTTGGAAGCTATTATAGTTGATTACGTTCGACCAAATATCCTTGGACCTGTTATACCAAAAATAGTACATGCTTTATTAATTTTAATATCGCTTGCAACATTGGGTGGTCTTTATTACTTTATCTATAATGATATTGGTATCGGGAAAGCTTTCCGCAAATTATGGGCTATTAAAGGACAATAACTATTTATAACAAATATTTCATATATAAAACTAAGTTTAAATAGTTTCCCTATCATTGGAAATTACTATACAATTATATTTATTTTATTTTCACTTTTTGTTATTTATCACTAATAGTAGAATTATAAAATAAATATAAAGCTTCCCATTGTTTTTTGTGGAGCAAAATATGTGGTCGACAGTTTCTAATATGTTTGACAGCTTCTTCCGGATTCCAACCGTTTTTCTAAATACATTTGTTTAATAAAATTAAAAATCGTTAAATTTCTATAATTTACTGATTTACCATCATTAAATAGCAGCATACAAGTGTAGCACTTCGTGTTCTACCAGCTTTGCAATGGACGTATACAGTTCCATTTGTATCAGGTAATGTATCATTTGCGAATTGTTTAATTCGTGACTTTAAAGGTAGATATTTATTTATAAATTCAATACCAGATAATAAATTTTTTTGGCATGGTGCTTCAAATATATCTGTTGTTGCCAATTGTAAAAAGTCAATCTTATATTTACTCCAAGTCTTTTCATTAAGAGAAAAGGTCAATTCGTAATCTTCATTCATTGATACTACAGCTTTTACATTTTCTTTTTCAATTAACTATAAACAAACATCTCACTCAATTCATAAATTTTTAATGTGTAATGAACTTACATTTCTGGTCATGGATCGGAAAGGTAGTGCTCCCAATATTATATTTTCGTCTATTCTATCGTACCATCTTCTAGATGAAACTTTCTCCATAAACAAGTTATAAACTAATGTAGGGAAAAACGTTATCCGTGCAAACATTTCCTATATAAACAAAAATATTGGCAAAAAAAATAATTAAAAAACTAACAGATTTTATAATGTACTGTAACTTTCACTTAAAATTCCATCCTATTAATCCCCACCTTTATAACCATATTCTCTGCAACGCTAAATTTTAAAAAAATAATAAATAATTATAATACAATGTTTAAATTATTTTACTTTCAGATTGGAAAGTGCAGAGATACACAATCATATAAATTCTATGAGTATATAATACCAGGAGTTGCTGTAGTATAAGTATATAATACCAGGAGTTGCTGTAGTAAACTCAATCCCAACGTCACACACTTTTTTGAGCCGTCAGACATTCGTTTAAAATGTCAAAGATTTTTTGGAGATGTCATACAATCAAAAAGCGTTGTAGTCAGGATATTTTATAGTGAGGCTTAGTAATTATATTTTATGGAATTATTTTTAATAATATATTTTAGATTTCTTGAAGACATGGGAGTGAAAATAAAATTATTCTCTGTTGTAAAATAAATTTTATTAAAAATATAATATATTACTTTAATATATAAGTATATATATTTTTCTATATTTAGGAAATGAATTTAAATATACTACCAACGTTGAAAGATCAGTTAAATAGATATGCTATTCAAATTATATTTTAAATACCATAAAATTACAATTTAAATATTTTATTTATATTATTTATGAAAATATAAAAATATTAATGTATTATTAAAAATTAATATCTCTTTCATATTTTAGTTAATTAGTTACAAGGATATGGCTAAATAATCAAAATATTTATAAATTTAAGTCGACAGATAATGAACAGTTGATTTACAATTCGATATTTGATTTTTTATGTTATATATTTTTCAATTTTATTAATTTTACTTACTGAACTAAAATCAAATGTTATTTTATATATAAATTTATTTTGGATTTACATACCATACTTAGTTTGCTGAATAAAACTAAAAATATTTTTTTGATATCATGTGTTTTTGTGGGTTTTAAAAATGTACTAGAATATTTTGGAAAATACTATAATTTTTGTCAAATTATACTATAATAGCCTTTTTAAAAGTTAGCAACCCTAAACACTGTACAGAATAGAGTACTTCGTGGTATTAGATTTTTTCTAAATATTTCATATGTTTGTACATACATGTTATGCAAACTTCATAATCTACTGTATAATAAAATAAGTATTTTTAATAAATATGTTAAGAAATATTTCGCAAATAAAAACAATATTAAATATCCGTAATATTGTTTTATTTCAGTCCGTCAGGGTATCAAACAATTTATTTTAATTTCAACTATATAATGTTTTGTTTGCAGACTACTTTTATACTAAAAAGGCGATATGATCCACTTTTACATAAAACCAACTATAAACCAAAAAAAATGCGTGCAAAACATTTTATTTATGATTTAGTGGAAGATACTTTAGTATCGAAAAGAAAGAATGTGGAAATAGTATTAACACAATATGTAGAGGGTGTCGGACAGAAAGGAGAATTAGTTTCTTTAAAACCAGCATTTGCATACAATAAATTAATTTTGCCTGGATTTGCAACTTACAAAACTGAAGAAAATTTAATAAAATATGCCAAAAAAGGTGAAACAGAGGAACAACTACATAGTTCGCCGTTTGCGCACAGGGTATATTTTTGGAGATACATATGTTCTTATTTACTGTAAATCGTTGATTTTTAGACTGTAAATATGCTTGAACGAGTGACATTAGCAGTTGTTATGAATAAAGATCATCCCTGGACAATAGAAGCTTGGCACATTCGAGCATCACTTCGAAAAGCCGGATATCATTGTAAAAATAAATGTATTCAATTACCAGAAAAACCAATTACAGGACCCGATTTAAATAAGGAAAATAAAGAATTTGTAGTTGTTGTAACCATTAACAACCTAGAAAAAGCAAATTTAAAATGTCGTATTCATCATTGGAGTACAGATCCCAGTGAACGTCTACCATATGTTTTCGAACATTGGAAAATTGATACAGAACCACTAGAATTAGAATAAATAATTTTTTTTTAATTGCATTAAATAAAATTTATAATCGTAACATATTCTAATTAATGCCTTTTATTGCCGGTACAAAGAACATATAAGTTATAAGTGAATTACGCATATACTTTCAAGTTGCGGAAAATAAAATTATTGATTTTTTATGTTTGATTTTTTATTATTACTTGATTTCGTAGTTTATATTTAATATAATTTTAAATTTTTAAAGTATAATTTTTCTGTTGTATAACATTTTTCTTAGTTAAATAGAAATAATTAAACTTTTATTTTTCTTAAGTTATTTGGTAAAATTTCTTTTATTGATTAGTAATTTAAATTTAAAATTTGCAAATATCTCCTTTTTTTTAGATTTGCCACTTTGTTTTTTGGTAAGCCATGTACATACATTTTATTTTATATTGATTTGTGCGATTCTTATTTATACTTAATTTGTTTTTATCAATGCTATAATTAGTTTTTTGAGAATTTGAATTCGTTAATAAAAAGTTATTTTTGTTTAGTATTTTCTTTTTTCAAAATTAACTTTATATAAATATTGTTTTAAAACAATTATCTAATAAAATTCTTATACTATATTTTGGGTAATAAATAAGTAAAAATATTAAATATTTTCTTAATACCTACATACATGTTTTTGAATATTATAACAGTTTTAGTTAACAAGTGAAAAAGATAGGATTCTTTTTTATTTGTAAATTTATTTTGAGCTTAAAATCAATTAAAAATATAATTAACATTTTATTTAAAAATTTGGACATAACCCCAATAAGATTTTACGATTTATACCAAAATTATATATTTTTTAGATCGCAGATCTATAATTTTTCGAATAAAAATATAGATACTCAATTTAAAATTTAAGGACACTTAAGTAAAAAGATGTTTATTTGTATAGATATTATAGATTTTTTTTCCACGATAAATTCAAGCTTTTAGAACTCTTTCCAATATTATTTATTAAAGAGTTTAAAGCGAAAAATTTAAACAAAAATGTGACACAACAAGCAGCGACATCATAATTTAGATTGTTTTAAAAAAAAAATCATTATTTGAGCCTAGAATTTAAAAAAAAATTTTCCATATTTATTTTGCTATTCAAAACTTAAAGAAATTTGGATATATATACCAAAAACATTTAATCAACTTCTTCGTTGCGTATCACAAAAATTTAAAATATAGAAGCTGGATATTTCTTCATATTTTGTTTTTTAAATTTTCCAAAAAATTATTACATAAATTGTACATTGATGAGAAGTTTTTCAAAATCCAAAATTAATATAAGAACTCGTAAACTAAAATTCTTTTTACATTTACACAAAATTTAATTCAAATCCAACAGACTCATCCTGTACTTTTGTAATTAAATTACCATCATTATTTTGTGGTTCTTTAATAATAGTATTTTCTTTCGAAAATTCTAAAAAATTATTCAAATTACTGTCACACCGACGTAGTAGTTGTCGTTGTGTCAGCCCATGCTATTCAAATCAAGAATCGACTAAAACATGCCACCGTGCTAATATTTCACCTTTAGCTGTTTCTCGCATATCTACCCAATGTCCAATTTGATCTGGTCCAGATGAATTCAAACCTAAACTAAACCATCCCACCATTTCATTACGTTTCATATTTCTTTTGGCGTATACAGAAACCATTAAAGTAACATCATTAAGTTGAAATAGTGCAACCTAAAAAATTAATATTTAATTAAACATAATTTTAAATCAAATTTCAATAAATATATACTTGAAAAACAAAAGTCTCTTTAAACAAAGGATTTGGTTGGCCACGTCTTGTAGAAGTCTTTGCTCTAGCCATTTCTTGACCTATGCTACTAACTAAACATAGTTTAACATAAGTATCTGGCACTTTATTTAGGGTTAAACTTCTGAAATGGCTGCCTTTAACAATTTCTACAGTTAAACGTCCAGTTATTCCATTATATGCAAGTCCTAAAAGAAGTTCAGGAACACCGCCATGTTGCATCGATATAGTTGACCCTGTACTATCAGAACGTGCTAAACTTAAAATATCACTAGTAGACCCAATTGACTATAAACATTTGAATTTAGAAGAAAAACGGTAAATTATTGTTAAATAATTTAATTTCAATAATTTCAATACCGCTGATTTCATTCTTGGTTCTAGTGGTAGAGAGAGATTTGTTTCCAATTCTAAATCGATTGTAGCAAAACTAACAATAGCTTCACCAATTAATCTTTCTTTGCGCATTCTTTCGCATCCATATAATCGTATTCTTAAACCCATCGAATTTACTTCTTCGGGATTAACTCGATGTAATAAAAAACTTTCCATAAATTGTGGATTCACTCCAGAACGTATTTTAGTCTTATGTTTTTGTTTTTTAGTTGGTAACATTAGCAAACGAACCTTATAAATATTTTATACAAAAATTAATAATTTTAAAGAGTATATACTTGATTACACGTCTTGTCTTGACAATGTTTTATTTTCAACATTTAAAAAAAAACAGTTTCCGCAAACCCAAATTGCCACGGTGTTTTAGATTAAACCAATTTAGGTTTGCGAAAATGATTTTTTGGAAAATTAAAAATTTAGCAAAAAATAAACTTTTGTAGAAGATATTTTTATAGATTTTAATTTGGATGGATTACTTGAGTATGAGTCTGCTGTCCATTTTCTTTGGCAGGAATATTTCTTCCCTGTAATACATGTACCGTCATTTTTCTCATTGGTGCATCATATAATAATGATATTTCGATAGTGCCCATTTTTTCAATATTGGAATTTTGAATACATCCATCACTATTTTCTGTGTTCAGAGATTTTATATCACTAGTATCAAAATTTGAATCAGTTGACAAATTTACAATACACTATAGAAATAGAAATTGTATTAAATGAAAAGAAAAACAGTTTTTAATTACATCTTTTCCATTGTTCCCATCATATTCTGGTAAATCTTCAAATTCTGATGATGAGATTTTTTGATATTTAGAAAAAAAATTTTGCTCACTGTGACTGTCTATTTTAGTTTCTTTTATAGACAAAACATTTGTATCTGTTTGGTGCTTATAAATTCCAATAATCTCTTTACGATCTATATTAAAAATAAAATATTATTTAGTATCTAATATTTTATATTGATTTAATTACCTTTTTTCTCTCCTGTCAAAATACCAGCATTGCTATCAACTGATGCTTCAACCGAATCATTTGAACTACATTCACTATGAGAAGAAGGTACTCCGACTTTTCCCTTTTCTGCTATACCTAATGGATCATATGGAGAATCTCTTGGTGCTACTGTAATATGATGTAATCCATTATAATTAAATGTGTTAAAATTTGAATTTCCTGATAAATGTCCGAATTTCGTTGAATTTTGTGCTCGTAACCGTCGAAGTATTTCTTCTTCTGAATCAGAACTAGTATTTTCAAATGTTCTTCTCCGAGCTTAAATTACATATTCACAAAATGTATTTTGAATTGAGTTAAAGTATATAAACCTACTAATTTTATGAACATATCTAGTAGAAGAATTATCATGACAACAACTAAATCCTTTGCACCATTTTCTATTAACGTATAGCAGGAAAACTAGCATAGCTAGAGATCCTAGAAGAACACCAACCACAGTGGTTGTTTCAACGGTACCTTTAATTAAAGTTACATATTTAATATTTTTGTTATTCATATAAATATAGTTTTGTTAATTCAATAAAAATTATTAAGATATAAATACATATAGTTTTGTTAATTCAATAAAAATTATTGGTACAATTATCGTAAGGAAAATTTACTGCGCATTGTACGTACACGTATATATAATTATAAAAAAAAATAATAAAATCTCACCATTAAAATAAGAGTCCACGTTGGAAATAAGAATCATATTATAATTATTTATAATATTCACTTTTTATGCAAATTTATGTTTATTAATTTTCTTTTATATATTTGTGGAAATTCCAAATTTTTCCAGATCCATACTCTTTATTTAAAAAAAACTCCAGTTTTATTTTAATTGTACACTACAAAGGACAAAAATAAGCTTTCTTTACAATTCGAAAAATAAAAAGGATAAGAGAGCTTTAATGTTGCTTTCCAAATATTTATATATTCCTCAATTTTTTTTCCAAATTAATAGTAAAGATGGTAACTCTGAAATGCCCAAATTCCCTTTTTTTGCCTTTTTTTATAGAGCATTATGAAATTTTATACAAGTAGGGAAAATACAGAGTAGCTTGAGTTAAATTGAACCAGTGTCAAAAATAATAATAAAAGGGCAATCATATAAGCATATGCAAGCCTATGCAAAATTTCAAAATTAAACGAATGCAAATATATTCTTCGTTATGCTCTGTCATTGTTTACGCGTAACCATAATAAGCATGCGGAAACTTCATGTTTTTTTTGGAAAAACTGACATTAAATTTTTATAATTTGAAAAAAGAAGTACAAGTATTTAATTTTATTTAGAAAGTCAAAGCAGAAAAAGCTATACCGCTATTATTGTTGAGATATTGAAATTCAAAATTAAAAAAAAACTAATTATTTGATAAGTGTCAGATTTCTGTACGGAACTAAGAAACTGATCGCAAAAATTAACGAAAGTAGCCATATGCACATTATTGTTTCAAGATACGATTTACATGTAATCGTATCATGCATGCATAGAGTTTGCATAAGCCAGCATTTCTATTATGGTTGAGCCTTTAAGGCCATATGTGCATATGGCTACTTTCGTTAAATTTTGCTTAATGTTTCATTATAATTTTGATTGTCAAATTTCCGTACGTAACTATCAGTTTCGTAGTTCCGTGCAGAAATTTGACACTTATCAAATAATTTGTTTGTTTTTGTTTTTGTTATCTTAAATTTGAATTTGTATTTGCAACAATGGAGGAAGATGATAATTTTATTGAATGTCTTATTACATCTGTTTAAAAAATACGATGCAATAAAAGAAATAAAATTTACTACAATAAAATAATCAAAGAAAAAAATTGGGCAGAAATTAGTAAAAATGTTATCTTTGTGAATATATATATATATATATATATATATATATATATATATATATATATATATATATATATATATATATATATATATATATATATATATATATATATATATATATATATATATATATATATATATATATATATATATATATATATATATGGGGGGTAAAGTGGTCCGCCTCCTCGCGGTGCCCCCTGGATAACCAACCAAATGGGCCACAAACCATGGATTTAAAGAGCAAACAATATAAGGAATAAAGCGAAATAGTGTATACAAAGGCACTACAAAAAAACATAGAAAAAAACAAACAACAAAGAAGACAATATATATATAAAATCCATACACAAACCAATTTAGAAAGTGCAATCTGTCTTTTTCAAGACAGCAATAACGTATTTATATCTTATCTATTTATTTATTTATTTATTTATTTATATATTTATATTTATTTACATATATTTATTTACATATATTTATTTATATTTATTATACCGACATATAGATTTATTTATTATTTATTTATCTATTACATACTTACATATTTTATCAAATATAATAATCCACGCAAATATGAAAACAAACATTAAAACGCTGCATTGGAATGCAGGTGGAATGTCACAACCAAAAAAATCATCCCTAGAAAAATACTTAAATCAAAACAACATAGACATATTTAGTATAGTGGAATCAAACATCACAGAAAAAACATATAAATATTACAACTTTGCAAATTACAATATATATAATTTATACAAACATCGACAAATAGCAAGTGGAATCATAATAGGAGTAAAGAAAACAACGGCAACAAATTTTAAGATTGTGAAGGAAATGAATAGATATGATACTGCGGAAATAGCTATGATAACTGTCTGGTTCGACAAAGAAAAATACACCTATTACAGTATATATAGCCCACCAAACAACAACAACTTAAGCCTAGACTGTATAGAAATAAATACCAAAACCATCATCACAGGGGATTTCAACAGCCACTCCCCAAGATGGGGCTATTCAGACAGAAATAGAGCTGGGAAAGAATTAGAAAGCTTCATAGACGGAAACGCCTGCGAATTATTATATAAAAACACAGAACCAAAAACATATATACACTACACGGGACATTCAACATCACCGGATATGATCATAGTTTCCTCAGATCTATCACAAACCTGTATGAAAACAGTAATAGAAGATGAAGGTAGTGGCCACAGAATGATAAAAACAACAATCATACGTGAAACATCGAACAAGGACATGATCATTCCAAGAACATTATGGAACTTCAAAAAGACGGACTGGGATAAGTTCAACCAACAGCTACATGAACTCACAACATCAACAGAACATACACATACCAACATCCAAAACTTCACTAATGCAATCACCATCGCAGCTAAAACAGCAATACCACGTGGGAAAGTTAAAAAATACAAATGCTTCTGGAACAAATCAATAAAAATCCTACAGCAGAAAAAGAACAAAGCCAGAACAACAGCAGAAAAATCAAAGCAACCAAATGAAGTAAGAACCTGGAGAAAATTAAACGCGGAATACCTAAAAGAGATCTCAAAAGCAAAGAAAGTAAGCTTTAACAACTTTATCACCAATCTAAATTATAGAACAAAGAGCACGAAAGTTTATAATTATATTAAAAAGCTGAACAATAACACAACTACTGTTCATCAAGACAATGCTCAAAATTATATCATCAGAAATGGAAAAACTTTAACAAATGAAAATGAAATTGCAGAACACTTCGCAACGCATTATAAATCAGCATACTCCTTATCAAAGACCTTAAAAAAAGCAGTACGCAAACAAAAACAAAAAAATATCAACAATACACCAACACCAAGATTGTTCAAAGAAGAGTTCAGCATAGCAGAATTAGAAAAAGCTACTAAGTGGATTAAATTGAAGAAACAACCAGGACAAGATAATATATTCCCAGAAATGATAAAGAATCTTAATTATCAAAACAAAACAACGTTGCTAAAAATATTCAATGATATCTGGAAAAATGACAGCCCTATCCCAGATAGCTGGAAAAAAGCCATCGTAATACCAATACCAAAACCTGGTAAACCAACAAATGCGATGGTAAATTACCGACCGATATCTCTAACAAGTATAATTGCAAAGCTAATGGAAAAAATGGTTGCGACCCGCCTAAGCTACTATCTTGAAAAACAAAAGCTCATCACAAATGAACAAGCTGGATTCAGACAACACTTCTCTACTGTACATCAAATCATAAACCTCAAAGAAAGCATAGTTAAATCATTCAATGAAAACAAATCGGTATTAGCAATATTTGTTGATTTCAAAGGCGCTTTCGACACGATATGCAGAGAACAACTATACAAAAAAATGGAAAAAATGGGAATAAGTGGCAACCTGATTAAATGGATTAAAGACTTCACAAAACAAAGATGGATAGCGGTCAGATGGAAAAATAGAGTATCCAAGTGGAAACAAACAAGGTTAGGACTGCCACAAGGAAGCATTACGAGCCCGACACTTTTCAATATTTATATAAATGATCTAGTGAAAGCCTTAAAAATGGAAGATATAAAAATAGCAATGTACGCGGATGACGTAGTTATCTGGACAGAGGCAAGTAACAAAAAGAACACCGGTAATATCCTAAAAGAAAAAATGGAAAAAGTTATTAATAAATTACAGAAATGGTGCGAAGAAAATAACATGATTATTAGTCCTGAAAAAACAACTTACCAAATCTTCTCATTGAAACACAAGATAGAAGACATAGACCTCATTATAGATAACAAAAATTTAACTCGAACATATTGCACTACATATCTAGGAATATCACTGGACTCTAAATTGAACATGACAGAACAAATAGAAAAAACATGTAAAAAAGTCCAGAATAAAACAAACATTTTAAAAAGATTAGCTGGATGCAAATGGGGAGGAACCACGGATTTATTAAATCACACATATAAAGCTTATATAAAACCAATATTAAAGTATGGCGGTGAAACTATAATAACCGCTTCAAAGCAAAAAAGATCAAAATTGGAGCAAGCACAAAATAACGTGCTAAGGATAGTTACCGGGGCGGTCAAAACTACACCTACGACAGCCCTAAGAAGCTTCACACACAACAGTTCAATACAAACGGAACATAACATACAGGCTGCACAACTTCATCAAAAACTAATGCACCATAAAGATAAATTCCCCTGGTTCAAAAACGAAACGAAAGCGTCTACGCTAAAAACGCAAAAAAGTTTCATCGAAATCACTACACTGACAACACAACAAATGGGAAAATTGTCCCCAATAAAACAACGGAACATAACTACCGACCCACTAGACTATCTAAGTATTCCGGTATTTACAGAGCTAAAAAAATACGTTAGCAAAAAAAACACAAACGTTGAAGCCATCAGACAAATAGCGCTAGCAACAATAGCGGATAGATACCCATATGAAGAATGGTTACAGATATTTACAGACGGCTCACTAATCAATGACAGTATAGGAGCAGGAGCAGGAGTTTATTGCGAAAAATTTAGCCACTACTTCGCCCTACCAGAAAACAGCACTGTCTTTGAAGGTGAACTAGCAGCCATACAATGTGCACTATCCCAAACATTACAAAGAAGAGAACAAACAAGAAATATCGTCATTCTATCTGACTCAAAAGCAAGTCTTTTCGCAATAGCAAATTACGACAGTAAAACAGACACCAATACAGCAACAGAGATTAGGAAACTATACGCAGCTTTACATCAAAGAGGCCACAAAATAATCTTTCAATGGGTACCTGCACATACAAATATCATCGGAAATGAAATAGCAGACCAGTTGGCAAAAAAAGGGGCAAAAATAATTGGAAGAGCACCACCTTCACAATCAATAGAATCAAGATTAAAAAGTATAAAAATTTTTATAATAAATAAAGAAACAGAAGAGGAGAAAGAACTAATGAATGGAAAGATATATGAAAATATAAATAAATATTATAACACCATTGCACAAGCTCCCAGGCGCGAGTCAGTCGCTAATTTTAGACTTAAAACTGGACACAGTTGCCTGGCTAGCCATCTAAATAAAATTGGTATAACGAACACAGACATTTGCAGTCTATGTAATATGAATGAATCGCAAAATTAAGAACATCTACTTAGATGCACCGGACTGGACACGGCCAGGAGACTAAGTAATAACATAACACACTTATATTGGGCAGCTCGTGGAATGATGTCTTAGGACAAATTCCATCCATTAGTCAACAACATATATATATAATATAATATAATACTTTTTATTTAACAAAAAGTATTAGATGTATAATTGCTCGTTTTGCAAGTTCTGGGTATTGGGCATAAATTTGAAGCTAAAAAGTAAGAACATCGCCCGTAATGAATTTTGATTTCAAAGTGAGAAGGACTTTTCACACATATAAGTAGTAACAAAATGTCTATACGTTGTTCTCTTTCTTTCATCGACATTTGGAATGTATCGCAATATT
Source organism: Empis livida (assembly GCA_963932195.1). NCBI lineage: Eukaryota > Metazoa > Arthropoda > Insecta > Diptera > Empididae > Empis > Empis livida. The sequence continues at coordinate 23,849,133 of OZ010645.1, read as the reverse complement.
CAATAAATGGGTTTTCAACCCAATTAAAATTTTCTGCCTGAGCGGGAAAATAATCCAAAAAAGTTTCTTGTAAATCTGATAAATGCTGCAATATAAATTATTTTTTTTACACTTTCATCCAGTTCAGCATTGTTAATAATAAGAATATCATGTACATTACAAAAGCATTCAGTATTTCCTTTCAAAATGCAATCTGCCCAAAATTTCAATTTCTTTATCGTTGCATTTGGCTTGTATTGCACTTTGAAAATATTTGATGGGCATGATTGATCTCATTAAAATATGAAAATATATCTGAAAGGTAAGCCGTTTGTTGAACCCATTTGAAATCATTTAATTTTCTCGATAATTCAATTAAAAAATGCCTAATTTCTTCTCGTAATTCAAAAAATCTTGTCAATACTTTACCTTCACACAGAAGCCAACCACCGGACTTCTGTGTGAAGCAACAATGTTTTGTGCAAACTTCGCAACAAAGTGAATAACCTGGAATTCATTTTAATGAGGTCAAATATCTTCGCATAACAAAGTGAATAACCTGGAATTCGTTTTAATGAGGTCAAACGGCCTTGATTTTATAAAATTTACAATTTTAACACAATCATTAAGAACACCTTTCAGTTATTCTGCCATTTTTTGACTGCAAGGGCATGTCGCTGAAGGTAGCAATGGTTATTTTTAACAGGATTTTTCTGTTTTATATGCGCAACCACGGCTTTCAAACTGCCGAGCATTGCCTTTGCTCCATCGGTGCATACATGTTCACATAAATCCCAGGATATATCATGCTTATCGAAATATAAATCAATTAATTTGAAAATTTCTTCACCTGTTCTTTGCTGGATAGAGCTTTACAAATAAGCATATCCTCTTCAGCAGTCATTTATTCAGTACAGTATCGTACAAAAACCAATAAAATACCTAATCCAGAAATATCCGTAGATTTATCCAACTGAATGGAAAAACCATGGATTCTATTTTTTAAACGTCTTATTATTTCCCTCCCACAATGATTTGCCATATCCTTAATACGCCTTGAGACTGTAGTATCCGAAAGTGGCACGTAATCGACCATTTTAGCGTGCGTTTCGCCTATCATGCAGTTAATTATATCTTTAGTACATGGTTTCACTACTTTTTCAGCAATAGTGTAAGCTTCCCCTTGTTGAGCAACTCGATAAGTGACCAAATAAGGTGTTTTCAGTGCATTTCTATTATCATCACTAATAAACTTCTTAAATTGTTCTTTTTTCTGCTTAAGCTCGTTGCACTTTTGCTTGAAATACTCAACATTTTTATCGTTTAAATTCTGTTGATTGGTTTCAAAATGCCTTTTCAATTTTGCAGGATTCAGACTGCTATTATTCATCATTTTTTCACACTCAAGGCATAATCCGTTTGGTTCTTGTTCATTGCCAATCCAAGTGAAACTAAATTTTAAATACCCTTCATCATACTTTCGTCTTTTAGAAGTGATTTTTTTGCAATCACATAATTTTTTTTAGGATCATGGTCTTTCGATTCTGTTTCAGTTATGCTCGAAGCAGTTGGCAGTTGGCGCCAAAGATTTTGGCGCCTGGTGCAGTTTTCAAAAATGCCGCCTCAAAAAAAAAAGAACTTTCATTTGCTGTTAGTCATCCGTTTCCACATCACCCAAGAGGTAGAATTTGCAATGGATTTTTTTTAACAAGGTATCCGACATAGGCATAGTCCTCAAAAATAAATAAATATTGCTATCGTACTAATCCAGCGTACGAATTTCAATAGCAAAAAATTAATAAAATGTAAATAAAAAGCACTAAAATTCAAGCGTGTTATTTTAAATAATTAATTTAATTTAATTTTCCGAGCTTTGAATTTTGCAAAGTCGTCTATCAAGTCACTATAATCCAAGTTGTTCAGAAATTCACTTTCTATAGATATTCTCGTTAAATCTACTAGTCTTTCTTGTCCTATTGTAGTACGTAAATAATTTTTAATAATTTTTAATTTAGAAAAGCTACGTTCCCCGGAAGCTACTGTGACTGGTATTGTGAATAAAATTCTAAGAGCTACAACTAGATTTGGTAATATCGGGTCTAATTTCTTTTCAAATATAAAATCTAATGATTCTATAGGGCTTAAAGTTCCTGAAACTATACTTTGGAATATTTTAATTTCGTTTTCGTCCGATAAATCTAATCCTACTATATCAGAATTTGAATTGAAAGTTAAATGCTTTTCTAGGGAAAGACAACTATTTAAAAGATCAGAAGCATCTAGTTTAAAGTATAATTTTATTTTATTTAAACATAATAATTTTATGTTTCAAAAAAAAAAATATCACGAATAAATTTTTAATTCAACTACCATCTACTTATATACTTTTCTAGGAATATCCGCTATATTCTTCAAGATTTCCCTCTGAAATACGAAATAAATTATTTTAATATGATATTTTTAATAATATTATTCACTTACTGTTTATTGTCGCTGTAAAACTAATACAATTATTGACACCAATTTATTTTAATTTTATTATGAAATGTCAATCAAATATAAAATATACGCAAAAAAATATTTCAATTCGCGAATTCGCCAAATGTGAATTGAAAACGGCACGCTTGTGCAATACTTTTCGAAAGATTAAGGAAAAACAAATTGCAGAGGAATGGTAATTCGTATCCGCTTCAATTTGGAGTAGTAAAAAGCGAATTCGTTTCTGACTTATAAAGAAGGGTTTTACACGGCAACCCGAAATCAAGAATCTGACAGAATAGTCTAATCTATCCATGATACAATTATACAAGATATGGCATTCCCGCGTTTCATTTTGACACTGTTCTGCGCATGACGTCACAATATATTTAAAATACGTATATGCCATAGTATTTATATGAAATTTATTCGTTTTTCAATTTCAAAAACTCTATCTATATAGGAATATATTTATTAAAAGACAATTGTTACCGGAAATTTACTTATATTTATTTAAATTTTCAACTAATAATTTTTTTGTATTTTCTTTTTTTTGATTTTAAGTGTTGGCTGGATATTTTGTGAGTGATTGACAGTTCGGTGTTGGTGCAATTTAACAATTTAATGATTAATTCTTTTTTAATCAGTTTACCATTTAATATATAACCATTATCAAGAAAATGATTTCTTAATAATTTTATTAAATGGGGAACATCCGCAAAAACATAAATTTTATTAGTGCCGCAACAAAACCTGAAAAAATATATATGTATAAATAATATATTTCGATACCCATAATAAATTTTTTTTACCATGGTTTATCGATTTCATTGTTTTAATCTTTATAAAGCCTTCGATTTCCACCACCTAGATCACTAGTAATACCTACAACACTGTATCCACAGTCTTTTACTGTTTCTATTATTTTAAATAATATTTCTTTGATGATTTTGCAGTCAAATTCATAAAATATTGGCTGTTTCCATTTATAAACTAATCCTAAAATAAGCATGTATTAATTTATATAATATATATTAATTAACTGTGTAAATTTTTTCAGACCTCTTAGCATCGCAACTTGAACATATTTTGCTGGCTTATAAACTGTGTCCGATGATTTGTCATAACAAAATGTTTCTCGAATTTTCATTTCATCGAAACTAAGAATACACACCTTTTGTGCTTCTGTTAGCTGGGTTGCTGCAGCCATTATTTTGGTGACAGGATCAATTATTCCAGTTGAGATATCAATTTTTTGGGCCCAATTATTTAGTGTTCGTACACAAGGTAATGGAAACTGCTTTTGCCTTAATAATTTATAAGCACGCGGACTGGCGTGTGATTGATCTTGCCACATCAGCTTCTGTCCACTTCAATCTTTTTGAACCAACTTTTATTTTTTTAATTTGGCCAACCGTAAATATTTCTAACAATTTATTTTCTAAGTTTTCTCTATGGAATTCACTTATAGTTAGTTCTTTTTTTAAATTATCAATGTCAAGATTGTTAGATATTTCGGCTTCTAGCAAACGAATATTTTCTGATTTCAAATTTTTCCTAAAATAACAAGAACTAAAATAATTAGACATACAAAAATAAATACTTAATATACAATTCCGTATTTAGATGTTTAATTTCCAGTTGAATTTTATAATTTATACTGGACATTTCATTATATTTTAATTTCCAGTCTTCTTCAGGTTCAACATCAGCTGGCACTTCAAATTGAGTTGTTTCATTTTTAAGAACATTTGTTTGTTCTAATAAATTGCAAACCATGTTTTTATTTTTTCGAACGTTCATCCTTTCAGCACGTTCAGATTTTTTAATTTCATCTTCACAACTTATATAAATTTTAGGTACAGATCCCGGTTTCAACTGCAATCTATCTGCTAATCCTTAAAAAAATTATTAATAAAATTCTATATGTAAAAAATATTGTATATTTACCCATTTCATATTGTAAATAATTTACAAAATCTTCTTTCACAAAATGTTTAAAGCAAATTTTTGAGGTTTTCCAATTAAATTTGTCTTTACGTTTGCAAAACAAAATCCATTGTTTTAGCAAACTTTGATTTTTCGGAAACGTAAAAAAACTATGAACACTTTCTGAATTTAAAGGCTTATTATTATTGTTATTACAATTACATACTGAGCACCACATATTATTTAATAATTATTTTTAATATTCCAAATTTTATATAACAACAGAATTGTTTACAATTTTAATATATTGTTACGTCACACAGAAACTTCAAACAACAGAGTGAAGTTGGCAGATAAGCGCAATGCCATATCTTGTATAATTGTATCATGCATGTAATCTATCCAAACTTTCAGTTTCAATTCTCAATTTTTTACTCTATTTTCTTACTCTTGTTCAGCAACAAATAAGAATAAGAAGAAGCTTCCTCCCGCCCGGCAGTGCATTTTAAATTAATTTTAAATAGAAAGTTTTGTAATTTTTAATAAAATTTTTAAATTGTATTTCATCCTGTTACTTTCTCTGAAATCTTGTATATTAATTAATACTGCGATTATCATTAAGTCGATTTTTTAGCAATATTCCAAAAATTAAAAAAATGTTTTGGGGTAAGTGTATGTGACGCCATTCCACGTGTTTTTTTTGTTTTTAAAACATGAATTTCTACAACGCTAAGTACATATGTTTTACAGGATTAATCTTGAAAGCCAATAAGAAATATACACAAGCAATTAAACAGTCATTCCATCTTTCACATGCTGCGTTGGACATAACCTCTGCATCGGATGGTCCTGTTCAAGTTGTTTTAACTTCTGATAAAAATAATTATATATTATGTACATTAAAAAAAGATTCTGTTCAACAAGTAGCATTAGATCTAAACTTTGAAGAAGGTGAAGAGATTTCATTTACTAGCCAAGGTATAAAAATTTTTATTACTTTTTTTCACTAAAACCCTAACAAATTTCGATATACACTTACTCAAAAAAGTCGTGGAAAAATAGTTTTTTTTTAAATGTTTATTAAATAAGCCTAAAAATATAAAATTCAATTAAAACGATTAACGAAAACCTGCTCCATTTTTAAATAAATAAAAAAAATTAAATTGGAATTGCAACAAAAGTCTACGTACGCGTATATTTTAGATTTATCCAGATATACATATTCTTATCTGTATTTAGATAAGAATATGTCTTTTATGTATTAGGTCTTTCTGGATTATGTCTTTTTGGATATTAAATTTCATGCCCAACACACTAATATGCAGAAGCCAATAAAGAAATTTGTTGAAATAGTATAATCTAAAAAACTAATATTTAAATTAAATTTATTTTGAAAATACCTTTACTAATGCATTTGGATATAGTACTATTTATATTTAATAGGTAATAAAGAAATGATTTCAATAATTTTTTTTTGTTTTTTTTTTCTTTCTTAATAAATTAATAAACGTAAATTCAAGGTCAGGGAAATGTTCATTTGTCTGGTTATATAGTAATAGATGAAGTAGGCCAGTTTGATGACGAGGATAATGATGATCAAGATGAAGATGAATTAGTTGAAATAAAAAAAGGAAAAAAAGGCGGAATGAAAAATCAAGATGAAGAAGATGATTCAGAGGATGATGATGAGGAAGATGATGAAGAAGAATTGGAAGATAATTCAGACGGTGATGAAGAAGATGATGATAGTGAAGATGAATCTGAGGATTTAGAAGTTGAAGAGCCAGTATCTAAGCAAAGAAAATTAGATAAACCTAAACTAAATGGTTTCGATAAACAGCCGGTAGTAAATAAGAAAGCAAAAAAAGAAATAACAAAAGATCAGACAAAAGGAGAAAAAGTTCTTCCAGGTGGTGTGAAAATTGATGACATTCGAATTGGGCAAGGGCCAGAAGCAAAAACTGGCAAAAAAGTTCAAGTTTATTATGAAGGCAAATTAAAATCTAATAATAAAATATTTGATAGCACTAAACAAGGAGCCGGTTTTAAATTTGGTTTAGGGAAAGGTCAAGTAATTAAAGCATGGGATGTCGGTATTGTTGGTATGAAAGTTGGTGGTAAAAGAAGAATTACTTGTCCGCCACATATGGCATATGGTTCAAAAGGATCACCACCAACTATTCCTCCAAATAGTACATTAGTATTTGAAGTTGAACTTAAAGGTGTTAATTAAAATTAAAAATTATTGTTTTCATTATATAATTAAAAATGCATATTCAGTAAATATACTTATAAACTTGAAATATACTTTTAATAATATATCTTTGTGTATACCTTATTATGTTCTATAATATATTTTTTTGGTTTCACATTTACAGATTGCAGTAAAAATTAAACAGTTGCCATTCATTTTGGAAGTACCGTAAACAACACTAACTACAACAATGAATAGTTTATTTTAGTGAAAAACTTAAATTTTTTGCATTGTTTCTACAACAACGTTAGATATTTTTTTTGCCTTTTTTATTCTTGTTGAGAAGTTTGAATAATTATTTAAATATTTTTCTCCTAATAAAATCCAATACGTCTTTTTTAAATAAATTATGGTTTTTATTAATATATATAATATTCTTACGTTAAATCTTTATATAATTTTTAAAAATTATTCTTATTTTAATAATTAATTAAAATCTAAAACAACAATTTCTATTTTTATTTTGGAGAAAGAAAAGTTTTGATAATTCTAATGGACGAATTCATTCGATATATATGGTTGTGTTGGTTCTATTATAACGCTGGTATAATGTGGTGGAATATTTTTAAAATTACCACAAAAATCAGTGTTGACTTGTGAATGAATACCATTTTGAAAATCCATATTATAATTCGTATGTGCTAAATTATCATTATTATAATTAGTTTGTTGAGGTGAAGTTTCTATACATTGACCTTGTTGAGGTTCACTTTCTGAACTACTACAACTATTTGAATTAACTGAATATGGACGAATAACATTTGCATCCATTGAATCATAGTAATATTGATTATTGTAATAATTTATATCGTCAAATTGTTCTTTACTTTGGATTAAAGTAATTCCTTTAGCTTCATTTGGATAATGTCCATGATGTAAATGATTATTAAAGCTATTATCGAAATTTTGATTATTGCTAAAACAATGGGTATGATGATGTGGTGGTAGTGGTGGGGGCGCCTGTTGTTCATTTTTCGGGGTTGAAGAATGGTTTTTCATTGTATCTACAATAACATTATTTGATACCGTTATTGGCGTTGAAGGCAATCGAATTTGTTGTAATTCTTGTGTTGTAGAAGTTTCAATTTTTAATGATCCTTGAATTTCATTTAAAACTAAATTTTTTGCTTCTTGTTCACTGAAATTGACAGAGGGAACATGTATTAAATTTTATATTTTTCATTATGTATAAGAGATGAAATGCTTCAGAATAGATGTTCTATTTTAAAATTTTATTATCGAGATTAAAAATTTTTCCTATTACCGAGATTAACAAATTGTTTTGCTTATATCAATATTTTATAATCTTACCTTAGCACATGATTCACACTAACTATACAATGTGTTCGTGATGCTCTTGTATTATGCACAATTGTCGCATACGATTGCACCCAAACCCAACCGCCTCCTTTCGTTAAAAAACGATAATATTTGGAAGTTACTTGTCCTTTAAACATCACTATTGTGTGACAAAAGTAAATATTATATATATATATAATATGTATAATAAAAAAAATTGTGTTAATTTGTATAAGGATTATATATGCTGCTGGTTTATATTTACATATTTGATGGGAACACCGCATATGTAAGATATCGGCCACGTGAATGTATTGGTAAAGTGTTTTTTCAATCAAATCTTGGGGTTCATATCCTGTAAGATGTGATACTCTGCGAAAGAAAATAAAATATATATGTGTAAATTTTACTTGTTTTAGATTAAATTTCAGTTGTACTAATAATTTATCAATATAGTTATATAGACAAAGAAAAATAAACGGCGTTCTTTCTTTGTTGATTTAACGCTTTGTAACATAATTTCATAAAGAACAATATTTAATTTGTTCACTTATAAATTTATTTTAAAATTAAATACATTCTACAACAATAAATTATTTTATATTTTTAAATAATAAATATTATTATTGTACCTTGCATCTAAAAATATTAATTTTAAATCCAAACTGGCACGAAACATAAACATATTTTGATGTAATTTTATTTCTGTAATAGCAGATGGTGGCAAAGAGTGACCAACAGCAACAAGACCCAAATTTTGTATGCAACCCTGACCATCACCATAGTCAGGAAATACTCTTGCTTTTAAATATCCAGAACAATGAATTACCTATAAAAATGATGTTCTCATTAATTAAAAAAAAATACTGATTTGATAAAAATAATAATTTAATTTGTGTTTTCTTACTTTATATCCGGATGATGTTAAACCAGCATTCCGTTTAGCTAAAACACATTTCATACGTAGAAAAAATGTTTTTTCAAATTCAATTGTTGTAGAAGCTCTTTCATTCTGCGAATTATATCCATTTCTATTTTGAGTTGGTATATGAATACAATTCATTAATGAATCCTAAACAAGATATTCTATTATAAAATATTTAATAATATATATTTTTGTATATTTATTTACTGTATTCGTATATGCATGGGGATGTAAAGATAATATACTGCCCATTTCATCTTGATCATAAGCATGTATGTACTCATAAATTGAATTTCCAGTGAGTTCAACCTAATATCATAGTGTATAAAATTTTACTTAAGTCTTATATAAATTATTTAACTTATAAAAAAAGGGGCTATTTAACTTACGAAAAAAGATGCAATTAAATTAGTTTATTTTTAGAAACTATCTAAATTTGTATCCTATCAGTTACTACACACCTCTGAATTTTAATTTGTGATTTTTGTATAAGACAAATTTAATTTACGAAATTGTGCATTTTCAAAATTATTTCTATACTATTCCAGATGATTCTAATATTTTAATGTTTTCAACTAACAGCTTTAAAAAGTTGAAAAATAATTCCAGGCAATAAAATAAAAAATTAATAAAAATAAATTATCCATAAATTACCTGACTAAGTCCCAAATGCACTGATGCAGTTTCTGAGATATACATAATTTTACCATCTGGTGAAACAACAAATATAAAACCGTCTAATGTTTGTAGTAGGTGAGATCCAAGTTCTTTAATTGCTCCACCTCTTTGCATTGGTTGAGATCCCCAAGCTTCTCCTAAACCTAAAACAACAATAAAAAAAAACATTTATATACATGTTTTATTTTCAACTTCAATTTTTGTTTGTGGGAAAAAAAGTGTAATTTGTCTTGATGAGAAATATGTTATTAACTATAATGAATTATTTTCCCAATTAAAAAACTTATCTAAAACAATAGACAATCTCTCCTTCCGCCTCCTCCCAAAAAAAATTGTCTGATATAAAAGAAAAATAATACGAAATCACATTATACAAGTGGAAAAATAATTTCATGCACAAGTACCACCCTCTCAAAATAAATTTTTCAACAATGGTAAGAAAAAAGAAAATATGAAAGACAATACTTTTGTTATGGTTGAAATTATTTTTAACAACTTGCAAAGTATATTTAAGAAAGAAACGTTTGTCAGCAGAACTTCCTCCCTTATTAATAGAGTGAAAAATCCAAACAATTATTGTGTTTTTTTTTTAGTTGAGATTAAAACGATGACGTCAAGCTGTTTTTTCACGTTCAATAAAAAACTAAAAGGGGGAAGTTTTTTATTTATGGATTGTTTGCATTAGTAATTTGAAAATTTTGTTCTTATTACTTTAAAACCATATTTTTGTTTCAAGAGTAATGTTTTTGTAAAAGAATTTGTTAATCCTCAAGACTTTCACTAAAATTAGGATTCATTGTAATTTAGGAATAATTAAAATTTATCCTTAATTTAATTACTTTTTTTTATTTAAATAAAATATATGATTTAGTTTAGAATATGTATTATGAAAACTAATGTCCAAACCAACTTAACACAAATTTTACAAATTTTATATTTATTTACATTATTAAAGTTATGTTCTTAATTTTTTTTAAATTAAAAATTAAATTTATTAAAAGTATGAAAATCATTAATAAAATTCGATATTTTATGTTTCGATCTTAGCTTTTAAATTATTATAAATATCCCCTTTCAATAAAACTATATAATTTCTATATACACATTCTTTTATATACATATCTAATATATTTATAATAATAATGTTAATGCTCAATATCCTTCCGGCAAAACATAGTCTATGCTCTATCTTTAAATGGTTTTTAAAGTCACAGAAATTAAATGAATGAACGTACGGTACTATGATTCATACTGGGAAATATTTTATATATGTATATAATACTATAATAAATTGTACCAATTATTCTCATATTAATAAAAAAAATATTTGATATTAAAGACACGTTTTATAACATCGTAATACAAATAATAATAATTAATATTTACCGTCTGGAAAAACTTGTCTCATTTTCAGGTATGATGTTGTCAATCTTATTATAGATGCCTTATCCAACTGTGATGTTATTGCACTAGGTAATGGTAATAATTTTGCTAATTCAAAAAATTCAGCATTTTCTTTTTCACGTCTTGTTCTAGCAGCATTTTTACTTTTTTCTTTCATGGCACTTGCTTTATCTAAATCTATAAGAAACTCATTACTTTCTATTTTTAATAAAAATTTTCATTCAAATTATTATTGCTAAAACAAAACCAAAATTAAATTTTCTTATGATAAATTTACCAAAAAATCGATTATGATTGGCATCACAAAGAGCTTTTCTTTGGTACTTCATAATTTAAAAAAAGATGAAAAACTAAATACAATTTTTTTTATTAAATATCAGATTTTTTTAGCTACACTTATTTTTTCTTGTACACCTGTTTACGCAAAATAGAATACTGATGTAAACTAATCTAATATATTCCAATTTTTTCAATCATTTGTCCTTAACTTTGTTTTACTATTCCATCTTAGGCGTGTCTTTTTCGAACCAACTGAATATAAAAAATAAACCTCTTATTGTAATTTTACAGGTGAATAGATCAGCAGCATATAGCAACCAATAAGATTTGAATTTTATAATAACTTCTAAGATATTTTGTTATTGTATAAAGTTAGAATGGAAATGTATTAAAATGGCTATTTAAAAAAAAAAGGAAAAAGAAGGGATAAAACAATTACAAAATTTGCTATGTTAAAAATACATTTCATTGATGTAATATTCAACACAATTCTATAAATATATGTAAAAAAACCTGTCATGTTTAAATATCTATTGATTAATAACTATTAACTTTGTGCATAATAAAAATTTTCAAAATTAAATAAATATAAAAAATATAATAGTTTTCGTCCTTGTTTATTTTAGTTTTTAATTATCATAAATATTTTGTGTAAGGCCAGAAAATTATTAGGTTTTCTAAAATAAAAATTTATTATTCAAAATTTAAGATATTAATTATTTTATTTTTTATTAATATTTGAGTTCCACAATTTCTTAATTACTCTTTTGGGATAGAAATTTTTTTCATTGGAGAAAAACTATACTTTAAGTTTATCAATAAAAAATTCATTAATTTTAAAACAATGATAATATAAAAAATTATACAACGTTAACGAACTAAAATATTATTGCACAACATATAAAATAATCACATTTAATTTTACTCTTATATTTTTCAATAAATTTGTAAATTGAAACATAAGAAATCGGGTCTATTGTTTGTCGTAAAGAACAAGTGTAATGTTTAATGTTTTATAATAGTTGTGGGAACTAAAAAAGCTTAACATGAATTTCATATCCCTTGGTGGTACAAAATCTGTGTTATTTTTAAAACATTATTAAAAAGAGGTGTATAAAGTAATTAGCTTTCCTCCGTCGTTTTTATTATCTTTAAATATATTTGTATATTGCAATGCATATAAATGTACTATACTATTTTCTATTGTTTTTAAGGTAGCCCATAATAAAAATCTTCTCAGTAGCAGGTACATTTCGAAAAAAGAAACCGAATATTTTTTTCTCACGGGAAAGTTTTGGCAATATGTATTTTTGTTAAAATTTTGTTTGGCTGTTACATCTTAAATTATGAGCATAAAGTGCAACCATAAATATAATAACAGAAATGAATTTGCCAAAAAAAATGTTTTATTATGTATATGATAAAATTCAATGAAACATATGAAATATTATGATTTGCATATGCAAAATTATTATAGCTATCTGAATCTGGCTATTATTGAAGATAGTAAAATAATTTCAGATACACATTTTTTCCTAATAATATTTCTTTAAAGGTGGTGGGTAACTAACATGTTGTCAGTTTTTCCCCATGATAAAAAATGATCGTTAATGCTACAAGAACAATTTTCTATAAAATGTTGATAACTTCTAACTAAATAAATTCACTGGGGTAGGGTAGGCTTCAAAAGGAGGTACGAGGTGAAATCGAACACTATTTGCACTAACAATTGTTTAGACAAACCATAATGGTTGTGTTTGTTTTGTGGGAATAAACGCTCTAAAGTCTAAGAATTTTGTCCTTATGAACAAATCAAAAGCCCGGTAATATGTATATCAGATCATCCCCTGGTTCATCCATGTCAATGAGATTCAGCTTTACGTAATTATCGTTTAGATTGTTCAAGGCGGATTCTTTCATATAGATGGTACACGGCGGACTAAAAACTGATGGTTTCTCAAGATTATATTTTTGCTAGAGGTCTACTAAGTATATTATATACACAGCTTATATACAAAAGTATATACCAGAAATTATTTTACAAAAATTTAATTTTATTTAGTTCTCTCCCTTATTTAAAATATGTATATGAAATTTTTCTAGTACTTATGCTTATAAAACACCCTCTAAATTATATCTGCTTATAAAACACCCTCTAAATTATTTAAGATTAATAAAAAGAAATGTAACAACCAAAACGTTTATAGTTTCAATAAGGTTAACAGATTGAAATAAAAATAAAAAAAAATAAAGCAAAACGAAGTAACATTACACAGCATTTAGATTAATAAAGTAAATATCAAACAATTAAGAGGGTGTTATTTCCACTTTTGATTTAGTTAATAAACAAAAGGTTTTTTTTTTATCGGAAGTTCTCAGCAATAATTATATTTTATACAATACATACACTGTATAATCTCGGCTATATTGAGTAGAGAGGGTTGTTAAAGATTTGATATTTGGTTTGTTGGTTTTCAGTTTGGTGCCACTTTTCCTATAATTTCTATTATGAATTCAAGCATGGCAGTACATTTTAACAGAGGATTAACTATTTTAATGGTTTTGGTATTATTGGTATAATATTCAATTTTTATTTATATAAAAAATCTGTTGCGTTTGCTGTGATATTGCGAAACAAAAATCTTATTTGCATTGCTATAAATATAATAATAACAAATTGAAATAAATAAGTGAAATTATTTGAACACTAAAATAAGGAATATGATTTCTGATTAATATAGTTTAATTATAATAGTTCAATAGAATTAGTTAAGAATAAACTCTTAATATATAATTAATATGTGGCTATTTCATATTTAAGTTATACCATAAAAATATTTTGATTCTCTGAAATACTACTATATTTCATTATTTGCGGTGGTTTCTTTTGCGAGATTTTATTAAACTAAATTTTATATAGTTAGTTAATTTAGATATAGTATGATAAATTTTCTAGAAAAATATAAATCTGGAGACTTTTTTTAGAAGTCTATGCTCTGTTTGTCCTAAAACTTTGTCGCTGCTATTTCCAAAAAGAGAAGAGTCGAGTTAATAGTGAAGGAAAACTTTTTAACATCTACACTTTTTTTTTGAAATTTCTGCTTTAAATATCCAGTTCTGTTTTTGAACTTTCCGAGTTCCCTTATCACAATATACTAAAAGTACCACAAATTTTAAAAATTTTGAATATATGTACTTAAATAATCGATCTTTTTCCTTATATATACCGATGTATAGGTGTATAAAATAACCAAATAATCACATGATTGATGATGAAAATCTTAGAGAATTTTTATTAAAATATATATTTTTAAATATTTTAAAATAAACAAATAGTTATAATGTTTACCTGTCTAATTCTCACTACAAGTTAAATATAACAAAACTACTGGTGTTTTAGAGAGTAACATTTTGTTTTCTTTTTAAACTTCCATTATAAAAATGTAAATAGCTTCCGATTTAAATAGGAATTTCATTATGCGTCACGTTTTTTTAACTTATTAATAAAAACATACATAACTATATATAATAAATATATACTATTAAATTTTATAGAAAAACAAAAATATTATGTTTTTTCGTTTATTCCAAAAATGGTAAAAAGTCACGTAAAATAAAACATTTTTTTTTTGAAAAAAAGGCACGTACTTTCCAACACATTGAACTTAAAATGTAAATAGTAAACTATTCAATTTCAAAACATTGACTAGACAATGTAGGTGTTGCACGTTTATATTTTAATGGTGGGGGTTATACTTTAGATATTATGTGTATTATGCGTCCTTGTAACACCTTTCATTTTAATAATTTAAATTCTTATTCTTTTTGTATATAGGAAGGATACATATTTGAACTATTAATTTATTACAATATCAATCTGTTAAATGATTTTTAGGTCACGAAATATAGACTAATATCTATATAAAACGTCCTGCATTATTGTATAATGATTTCGTTTTAAATATATATATTAATCAGATTAGAATAAATATATAACCTAGATTCTGTCAACTAGCAAGTAAAAAAATAGAAAAGATGTAATTCTGAAAATTTTATTTTAGTTATTGTATTTAAAAGAATTTAATTCTAAAGATAATTTAGTAGCATTGATAAATTTCATTTAAAAATTTCATCTAAATTACGAGTATAAAATATTTTAATAGAATTCCTAACTTGAATATGATATTAATTAGTTTCTTTTTTAAATTTTACTATGATTTATTAATTTTTCTACCATGTTATCCATATTTATTCGCTATATGTGGTGACACCCTGTAATTATGAGAAAACAACGTTTTATATTTTACCACCAAATAATAACATGTTAAGGTAATTGAGTTAGCAACAGAATTATTACAAATGTAACGCGTTAATTGGCTGCTGCAATTCAGCAATTAATATAATTAAGAGAATTGATCTAATAAACTGATAAGACGAAAAATTCTTATCATCAGACCATATCAGATCTCAGGCGAGTTAAGTAAAAAATTAAAAAGTGTAAAATAAAATTAAAAAGATTAGAAAATTTAAAATAAAGATTTGAAAGTAATATAAAATAAATATGAATTTAGTTTAAAGATAAACAAAATAAAAATATTATATGTGAATAAATAAAAACTAAATAAACTGCAATTAAACAAATAAGTTAGGTAAAGAATTAAAAAATATAAAAAACATCTTTTATTTCTAACCAAATGACCTACAATTGACCCCGAAGTGATGAACAATTATCAAATAACTCCTAAAATATTATAAAAAGAAATATACAAACAATAAGAAGTTCGATAATAATTTCGTACGCGCATATAAAATATAAACGGCACTATATACAAAGTTAACGAAAATTATTACGAAAAGTTTAACGACATAAAATATACATTTTTGTGTAAAAATTGATCACCATATTATCTCGATCATCGTCTTATTGATCATTATATCTTTTTTGTCAAAGCAACATCGTGATCATCGAATACATCATTCGGATCAACATCAACGTCCAGCACAATACATAGAACATGTTAAAATTATCACATACATAATTCGAATCCATATTAAAAAAATTAAAATTTTTTTTGTATATATAAAACAACACATGCAAATAAATTAGTAATACAAAATCATTATTGTAATTCTCAAATTTTATTTTACAAAATTCTCAAATTTTATTTTACAAAATTTTTTTTTTAAAAGAAAAATATACACGTACAAGCTCATTTTTATTCTCTCGCAATTCTGAATCGCTAACAACAAATTATTTTATTATTAATTTTTGGGGACCGTCCTAAAAGCACATAAAATTTTTTTTTTGTTGAATCATAAAATTTTTGGTAATAATCAGTCACGCGGAGACGTGACTGATTATTACATGCAAATAAATTAGTAATACAAAATCATTATTGTAATTCTCAAATTTTATTTTACAAAATTCTCAAATTTTAATTTACAAAATTTTTTTTTTTTAATAAAAATATACCGTACAAGCTCATTTTTATTCTCTCGCAATTCTGAATCGCTAACAACAAATTATTTTATTATTAATTTTTGGGAACCGTCCTAAAAGCACATAAAATTTTTGTTTTGGTGAATCATAAAATTTTTGGTAATAATCAGTCACGCGGAGACGCGGTTCGAATCGATTCGGTACGCGTTAAATTACCGCAGTTTTGGCCGTGAAAGCGCAGCAGAATACAAGCGTTCTCTCGATAGAAAGTTCCGATAAACTACCAGGGCAGACCACTGATTCCAACGAACGTTTAAAAAAAATTGAGGCGATGATAGCACGACTAGATTTCAATAATACCAGAGTTTCTAGACCGCGACACAATAATTATAATGCGTCAGATCGCAATCGCAGCACGAGCCGGAATACGAATAATCGCCGTTTCCATTCCATTTCATCAGAAGCACAAGAAAAGTGTTGGTATCATCGAAAATTTGCGAATAAATATAATAGCCGCCTTTTCGTCCGCGATAATTCGAATAATATTGTTGTTCAGTCTTGCCTTACAAAAATCAATTACATACAAATAATACATATCAGTCTTGCCTTACAAAAATCAATTGCATACAAATAATTCTGAAATTCTGCTATTGGCTGTAAACGGTACCACAATAAAAACGTTTGGTACGAAAATGTTAAAAGTAAATCTTGGTCTACGGAGAAGTTTCGCCCATGAATTCATTTTGGCCGACATTGATCGCGCAATTATTGGCGCTGATTTTTTAAAACAAAACAAAATAAAAAATTAATAGACCCACTCACCCGGCTTTCCATCAGCACGCTTACATGCAAATCTAAAACGCCAACGCCGAAAATTTGCATAATAGAAAACGAATTCTCAGCAATTTTAAAAGAATTTCCGGAACTCTCTCAACCGCCAAATTATTTCAAAAAAGTACAGCATACAGTTACGCACCATATAATCACCGAAGATCAGCAAGACACGAGACCGCGAAGAAAGAGTTTGAAATAATGGTGGAGCTGGAAATTTGTCAGCCATCTGCTTTACCGGTTTCTTCTCCAGTACACATGGTTCGAAAAAAAAACGGCACGGGCTGGCGACCGTGCGGAGACTACCGTCGGCTAAACGCTGTCACAATCCCCGACCGATATCTGAATTTTTTTCCAGAAAACTTTCGCCGGCCGAGAAAAAATACTGAGTGTTTGATCGCGAGGTTTCAGCGATATTCGCAGCGATCAAACATTTCAGATATGCGATAGAAGGTCGTGAGTTCACGATACTTACCGATCACAAACCGTTAGTTAACGCGATTTGTTCAAAAACGGAACGTAGCCCACGCCAAATGCGTCATCTCGATTACATCGCGTAATTCTCGAATGACATTCGCCATATACCCGGAGGAGATAATGTAGTCGCAGATAGCTTATCACGTTTCTCGGAAATAATATCTGTAAATGCAGACCATTTTGATTTAAAAACGTTGGCGCAACTTCAAAAGAGGATCCAGAATTACAAAAATTGTTAACCAAGAACAAATCTTCATGGAAACTGGAAAAAATTTGTTTACCTGATCTTGAGATATATTGTGAAACGTCAACGTCAAATAATAGACCATTTGTACCTAATTCCTTACGTCGTCCTGTTTTTAACAATTTACACAACTTGTCACATCCTGGCATTCGTGCAACCAGAAAATTGATTGCATCCGGTATTTTTGGCCAAATATAAACCGTGACACGAATTGTTGGACTAGGACTAGTATTCCGTGTCCAAAATTCAACGTCATACAAGATCAGAACATAGAATTTTCAATATACCCACAGGTCGTTTTGAGCATATTCACATGGACCTGGTCGGACCACTTCCAATTTCTGAAGGCAACTCTTACATATTAACTATAGTTGACCGTTTCACCCGATGGCCCGAAGCATATGGTTTACCAAATATGACCGCAAGAACGCAAGTAGCCAAAGCTTCCGTCACGCACTACATTTCTCGTTTTGGTATTGCAGCAAAACTAACAAAACTAACGGACCAAGGACTACAATTTGAGTCAAAATTGTTTCTAGAACTAACAACATTATTAGGCGTACATCGAATTGGAACAAGTCCACACCACCCGCAATCGAACGGGTTAGTGGAACGATTCCACCGGCAATTAAAAGATACTCTTAAAGCTCGGGCAAATACCGAACATTGGAACAGCGAACTTCCAATAATATTACTTGGAATCAGAGCCGCGGTAAAAGAAGATCTACAATGTTCACCCGCAGAATTAGTGTACGCCCATACCTTAAGATTACCAGGTGAATTTTTTACCAGTGAAAAGCCTGATTGTATAGATCACAACAAAGTAATCGAAAAACTTCGAACTACAATGCAAGTTTAATTCCGAAACCAACCCGTCTAAATGATAAACAATGCATTTTCGTTCCGAAAGACTTAACTTCGTGGGATTTCGTGTTCGTGAGGAATGATAGAGTTTATCGCCGACGTACGATATCATTCGTCCACTTCGAAAAACTTTCGTTCTATCGATTAACAATAAACATACAGCAATACACATTGATAGATTAAAACCCGCTTATGGAGTTTCGTCGCTAAAACCTAAATAAGATTGTTTCACCAAAAAAAATTGTTTTTATACATTTTCGTTCTCGCTAGTTACGATTCACTCGGAGGAGGGTGATGTGGTGACACCCTGTAATTTTTATATTTTACCACCAAATAATAACATTTTCAGATAATTGAGTTAGCAACAGAATTATTACAAATGTAACGTGTTAATTGGCTGTTGCAATTCAGCAATGAATATAATTAAGAGAATTGATCTAATAAAATGATAAGACGAAAAATTCTTATCATCAGACCATATCAGATCTCAGACGAGTTAAGTAAAAAATTGAAAAGTGTAAAATAAAATTAAAAAGATTAGAAAATTTAAAATAAAGATTTGAAAGTAATATAAAATTAATATGAATTTAGTTTAAAGATAAACAAAATAAAAATATTATATGTGAATAAATAAAAACTAAATAAACTGCAATTAAACAAATAAGTTAGGTGTTATAATTAGGAATAAAGAATTAACAAATATAAAAAAATTTTTTTATTTCTAACCAAATGACCTACATATACATACAATATTAACTAGATTCCGTATCATACCGATATTGCAGGAAATGTGCTTTTGTTGGGAAAGTGCATTTAAAAAAAATGAAGATAATGACAACAAAAGATAAAATATAATTTGGTCTATCTGTAACAGATATTGAAAACTTACTCAGAAACACTAATATTTGAAAAGGTGTTAAAAATCTCCAATACAATATTTATGTATATATAAATTGCTATTTGTTAATTAATTGCAATCTGTTAGGCCAATATTGTAAATATTTCATAGTGAAAATATGCGTTTTTTTAAAGCATTCATACATATAACTTTCGGTAGTTTGCTTCAATTTAATATAACTTTTCATTTAATTTTAATTTGGTATTCATACCAATATGATTATATATATTATCATGTTTGACCATATTTAACTAATTGTATAAAAATTAGTTTTTAATATTGTTTTTCTAATACTTAATTAATTTTTTCAACACCACAAATACATTTTCTTATTCTCTACTCTATAATAACAATATAAAATGAACATATTTATGTACTACATATAAATTTAAAGTTAAATAGTAGTTATGTTACTATGCCGATGAATTTTTATTATTAAATGTTATTTTATAAATGAAGAGGGATGGAAGTTTTAGAGTGCCATTAATGTAAAATGAGACATTGTTGCAAATGTAATTGTTTTAAATATATACTAAAATATGTGTTTGTAGTTTACAGTGTTTTCTGATTCAGAAAGAAATATTTTGCAATATTCTGTTATTCTGTAAACTGTTGTAATATAAGTCGAATTAAAATATTTTTGTATCTAAATTCTATGATAATACTAAAAAGTTATATTAGTTTTTTCATTGCTTTCATAATTTTATTTAAAATTTATTGATTTTATTATAAAATTTTCAAATAAGTCTTACTATAAAAAAAAATAGTAAAATTATTTAAATTGAAATCCTTAAATTAATTCAAAAGCCTAAACGGTAATTTATTCAGCTTTAATAAATTAAAACAAAAAAAGTACAAATGATAAAAATGAACAAAATGAACAAAAGCTTCTTATTTTTTTGAATAATTTATGTTATAACTGGTTATTATTATTCTACCTTGGATATATTCCAGTTATGCTCCATTTTTTAGATATTATTACTGGGCGTGTCAAAACATAAAAAAAATTTTAAAAAATGCGCATTTGCGCATTTCTTTATGTAAAAAAAGACAATCTTATATTTATTTAATCTCCCCTAATTTGTTTATTCTTTTTAAAGTTCACCTGGAATTCTTTTTATATTTATTTTTACATACTGGCATTTATTATCGTGGATGGGTATTTTTTGTTTTTCAGTTAAATAAAGAAAAGTTTCTTTTTTTTTTATATCTGAGAGATAAAAATCATAAAGGTTGCTCCGCCTTTTTTGTAGTCACTCATTATTTTTATTTGTAATTGAGTCAAAATTGATTATAATGAGTTCTTTTTTGAATTGACATTATTTATTTTTTTTAATTTATTAATTCGCTTTTAAACGAAAAGTTTTTTAACGAAATAATAATGTAAGGGCAATTATCTTATTTGTGAAATTATGTTGGAAAATTTTTTTATAAATTAATGTGTTATGATATATCGACTTTATAAAAGGTATTTTTCATTATTAATAGGTTATTAAATTAAATTAATTCATTATTAAATTAAATTACATTTATATTAATAATCAGTTTTTGCTAAACTCTGGGTTATTTTGGACTGTACATATTTAATTCTTTGTATTTTAAATGTCTTAATAATTATGTACAGATGAGCAATAGTAATATTCATCAAATAGATTATTTATTTGATTACATTAACTTCCACACTTTAAAAAATCTGTTGTTAACTGTTTCATTAATATAGAGTTTTTTTGTAAAGAAAAGTATAAAATTTTATATGAGATAAATATATACATATTTTTAAATTAATAATTAGTGAAGTTCATTCACGACTTGTAACAAGATTGTAATTTTTGTTGTTGTTTAAAAGTTTTAAATTTAATTTAATAAAAAAATTTCTATATTTGATTTTTTTAACACAATTTTACATGATTTTTTTTATTAAATATTTTAATTGAATAAATTTTATGTTTAAATCAATTTATTTAAATTCAGCAACGAATTGAAGATATATTAAGTATTGTCTCGTTAAAGTATTATTTCCATACTGTTTATTGCATATATTACTGGAAATTTAATAATATTATTTTAAAAGCGCTGTTTTAATATAGAAAAATGTTATTAATTTTTATAAATAACTATACTATTAATTAAAACTATTTCTATTACTATAAGTTAAATATTTCACAAATTCACTTGCTAATATATTTTTACATGCTAATATTAACTTAAAAATAAACAATTTCCAAAAATATAAATTAATATAACTTCTTTAGAGTATTTAACTAAAGATTATAAATCAATATTAAATTTTTTGATACCTTTAGATGCCATCATTATAATTAATTTAACTACACTATCAATATTTTAACCGTCTTAATTTGAATAATATAATAACTCAAATGTGTAAAGGTAAACGAAATTATATCAGAACTTTAATTTTTTTGCTTATTTAAGCTTAATGTAAGAAGTTATAAGTCAAGTTCATACAATATTATATTACAAAGCAAGAATTAATTTATATATATACTATAAATGTGCATATATATCTCGAAGTTAGTGAAATTCCCAAATAAGTTAAGAACAATGTCACAATGTAAAATTACATAAAATAGAAAAAAGCTTTACATATACAATCAATCCAAAAAAATGTTAATATTACATTTACTAGAATTTAATTTAGTTTTTTTTAATACAAATTATTATGTAGTAGTATATAATTATTTTAAATATATACATATGTTTACAATAATTTCTTAATTTTCGTTGTACCACTATTATACATTAAAATTTATCATAATGTCCGTGAATTTGATCACCTTGTTAAAATCAATTAATAAGAAATTAAAACATAAAAATAATAAATCAGAATTAAAAAATAATAAAAGATTAAATTTCAAAACATTGAGCACGTGCGAAAGATATTTATTAAGGTTTACTGCTACATTTTGTTTCATTTTAATAATCCAATAAATAGACTCGGACTTGTATTTCAAAAAAATATATATTATATTCAGGGGTGCTCAAAGCTTTATGTATGGGGAGTCATATAGGAGCCAGAATAACTATGGATCGTTTTCGCGCCACGTTTACTCTTACTGAGAATGTTCATTAAGAGTAAAGACGCCGAACAGTGCGTACCGAACTAATTTAACTACACTATCAATAGCTGTAGCTGCTGTACAGCAAAGCAGTGAAGAAGAACCAAATCAATAAATTCGTCACCGTTCTCAGCAAATGGGGTTCCATCCACTTTATGGAAGATTTTATGAAAGGATATTGGGTTAAAAGTTTGGTGCGCTTTATGGGCCGGCGGAGTCATTGGTCTATATGTCTTGAAAAACGATGACGGGCAGAATGTTACTGTCAACGGTGAGACATGATTAGACATTTTTTCGTATCTCAATTAGCTGACATTAATCTTGCTGACATTCCAACAGGACGGAGCCACATGCCACACAGCGCCCGCTACAATTGATTTACTGAAAACAACTTTTGATGAACGAATAATTTCACGTAATGGTCCTACCTCCAAGGTAGGACCATTACGTCACATCATCGTGTGAATGGATTATTTTCTTTGGGGTTATGTAAAGTTACTTGTCTACGCCGATAAACCAGAGATAATTGAACATGTGGAAATCAATATTCGAAGAGTTATTGCCGAAATACAGCCGGAAATGCTGCGAAAAGTGTGTGAAAATTAGAGTTCCAGATTACTCGCCAGCCGTGGCGGCCACATGGCCGAAATCATATTTAAACACTAATATCATAAAATTATCTATCCAATAAAGCCAGTTTAATTGATACTAAAAATATTTTTCTTTGTTTTATTTTAATTTAAAATTGCGTCACTCTAAAAAAAAACACCCGTGTCAGCAACGCCGGATCCAGGGATTTCAGCGCCGGGTGCAGATTAGGTAAATGGCGTCTTCATTACTAAATATATAGAATATAATAAAATACATATAAAAAATGTAGTAACTTTCTATTGCAATCCACGTTGTACTATTGTCTAACTTATATGGATACTTGTAAAAAAAAATATTAAATCTGTTCTCAATATTAAAAAATTTTTTAAAAAAATCAATAGAAAATGCTGTTGTAATTATGTATAATACGTATATTAAATTGATTATACATTTACATTGAAAGAACACAACATTAAAGAAAAGAATATAATTTAAATAACTCACATTTTCTAAAAGTGAGCCAGTCACTAGAATGTTGCGAAAAATGAGCCAGTCACTAGAATGTTGCGGGTAGTAAACGATAAGCATTTACTATTCGACTTTTGTTTTAGTAAATTCTATGAGCTAACGAATGACCATACTTTCGTACTTTTTTTCTTCTTGTTTTACGTTATATGTTTGTATGTTTTTTACGTTATATCTCGTTGCATGTTCTTTGTATATGTATATATTTTTTGTATATATATAATTTAGTGTTTAATTTATAATTTTATTTAACAAAAGCACTATTTAGTTTCTGGATTTTTAATTGTAAAATTTTTAATTCTTAATATCTTGTGATTAAATTGACCTTGAAATTACTGATGACGGCTGAGGGAAGAAGTAGAGTTCTTTTCAGAACTGCGAAACCCAAAGCAAGTGGTAGTCAGTTGTTTCAATTGGTAATTATTATATATACGCTTTTTGTATATATAATTTATTGTATATCTATTAAATTGACAATTTACCTAAAGGTAACTTAATTAAACCTTGAATTTTTAGACGACGGCAGAGGGAGGTAGTAGTGTTCTTTTCAGAACAACGAAACCCGAAGCAAGTGGTAGTCTGATAATTCAAGTCTTGTTTGTACTCGTTTTTATATACAATTTATTTTATAGACGCTGGAACTTCTTGAATGTACTTCCTTAGCGATATTAATTTTTCCTTAAATATATATTAACTAGTCACTTTTAATTGTTTTACTATTTGTTTAAATTTAATTTATTTCATTATGTGATTTCTAATGACTTGTAATAGTAAACGACGGCGGAGGGATGTAGTAGCTTTCTTTGAATAGTGAAGCCTGAAGCAAATGGTAGTTTCCTATTTCAAGTCTCCTTTTTTATATATTTTTTTCTCTTACTCAATTTTTTGACGCTGGAATTTGGTTACTTTATTCTTCAGCTCTTATAAAATTGACTAGTTATTTAACTGTGAGTTATTGTACTATTTCCTGAATTCTTGTATTAAGCATGTCCTATCTGCTGTCCGTTACTTTACGTCTTATTATTATTTGTAGTGAGGTATCATATAGTTTATGAGTTTTTTTATTTCTGCATATTTCAAAGTTAATAATTTAATATAATTTAAGCTCTAAACTACGTGACGTCTCTGTATGATTGTATCTTAGACACTTTCATACAAAAAATAATAATAAAGATGGACCTCCTCACGTGATTATTAGGGAGGGGAAAGGTGGCGTGGAACTTTATTATTATTATTATTAGTAAAACAAATTATAAGAATAAAAATAATATTCAAAGGCATATCAAAAAATTAAAAGATAAAAATAAATCATATTATATTCACTTTCCTTGCTTTAATTTCGGCAAACTCTTTTATCAATTTGTCGTATTCTAAGGATCCAGAAATTTCGGATTCGATTGATATAAGAGCCAAGTCAACCAATCTCTCCTGGCTCATACTTGATCTCAAATAATTTTTAATTATTTTTAATTGAGAGAAGCTCCTTTCAGCGCTTGCTACTGTTACTGGTAATGTAAACAGTATCCTAATAGCTATAAATAAATTTGGAAAAATAAGTTTTGCATGCTTAGACAATTTAAAATTTCAAGTGGAGTTAGTTTTTTGTTTATTATCACATTGAAATTTTGTATTAATTCGCAGAGTTCTAGAGCATCAATATCGCTATCCAATGAATACGTCAAAAACAATTGTAAATCTTTACAGAAATTTATAATATAATCTTTTGTCTGGTTCTTTAATGCAAATATATTATATAACAATCCAAATATATCATTGTGTTTCTCCATTTGAATAAATCTTTCTTTTAGTGAAGTTTTGCTATAACGAAGTAAAAGAAATTTTTATCAATAACGAAGTAAAAGAAATTTACTTTAAAATTTTGTTGAGGATCTAATATTACGTCATCTTGTGATTCATATTCAAAAAAACTTGCGTTACGACGAATTCGTATTGGACTTGGATGAGGGAAATTTGTTTCGCTTTCTAAGATATCAGCCATCTTTTTGCTTCATTAATTACTTCAACAAATTTTTCATCTGTCCGATAACTTTTTAAAAAACTGCAAATATTTTATGCAGAGAAATACGGCTATAATATGAAGCCGAAAAATGGCTGCCTTCATCGTCAATAAGAAAGTTAATGTCCAAAATTTGAGTAGGCGGACCTCTTTTTACCAAAACTTGTCTAATTTATCGGTTATTGTTTGCCAGTTACCTGGATCAATATGTATTTCAGATACGTTTGAAATAGGACAATTTGATGCAGATCTAGCAAAGGTAACGTTATCCGATTCATCTGCGAAGCAAATCTTTTGAGCATTTGTTTCAATTGAGTCGTTGTTAGTATTTTAACTATTAGTTTCTTGATTAGCTTCATTATTTTTTTTCTTTTTATTTTGTTATTCATTTTCATTAGAATCTTTGGGTATTTCACGTGAACATGACGCTTTGTTCAAAAAAAACCGCTTAATACCCCACTTTGCTTTTTATTTTCTCTCCCTGAATTCTTTCTGCCAACCGGATTTCTTTTTTTAATGCTTTGTGACATAATTTAGATGTTCGTATTTCTTTTATAAATCAAAGTTTATATTTCTCGCCGTAACTATATATTAAAAATTGGTGAAATTCCTAAGTTCTGGAATTAAAAAAAACATTAAAATTGAAATTTTGGTAGCGAAAATGAATGTTTCGCTTTACCTTATTTTACCATTTCTTGTACTAATATTATTTCAATAACTATGTTGCAAGTAACTATATATATATGTATTTAAAATTGGTAAAATCTTAAGTTGTAGAAAAAAAATAAACATTAAAATTGAAATTTTGGTATCGAAAATGAATCTTTTACTTTACCTTATTTTACAATTTCTATTTCTTGTAGTAATATTATATTTTATATTAAGCACAATTGAACTAATATTCGTAGTTATATATTTATATTACATTATAATAAACAAATGCCACTGATACTCACTGTTATTCACTTTTGTCTTTTTAAAATAATACAAGCTATTGATTATTAAATATAAAATTAATTATGTTTATTAAATTTTTTCACATTAACATACTTTTCAAAATTAATTATTATTATATATAGATATTTTCAGTTTAACAAATATTTTTCACTGATTCTTAGTAATTGCACTCTTTTTCTAATTACATAGCAAGATAATTATGCAAAATGGGATTTGGTACATTGTATGTAATTATTTCCAAGACAACAACGAAAAAGAAAAGAATAACTCAAATCATGTGAACTGCGTGTTAAGTTTAAATTTTGAATGGTAAATGTTGTAATACATAAATAAAAATGTTAGAGTTATTTGTTAATATGAAATGTAGATGAAGGACCAGTGAAGGTGGAGCACTCCTTAGCTTAGACTATTTAAATCTAGGCACCTATATGTATTATGTATATTATATAAAACAAAAATGAGGCGCATGCATATTTATACATAATCATATATAGAAAGTCTAAAAAATGTTCCTTAAAAATGAAAAGAAAATGAAAATGAAAAGGCGCTCGAAATTAAATGAAAAAGCGCTCTTTGTCTCCAGTATTTGTTTAAATTTTTAACTCCTTTTTAATTTTGGCGCTGGGTGCGGCGGATCCATTGCACCCGGGGTTAATCCGGCCCTGTGTGTCAGACATAATTATAAAGATTATTTTGCAAAAAATTTTACTATTAAATAATTAAATTGTTTTTTTTAAATTTATCTAAACTCTTTTTCTCACAAAATTTCAGAATATTTAATTTATATATTATATAAAATTAGAGATATTAAAGTCAAAATAACAACTCAGATTATAATATTCTAATTTATGTACTTTAACAGTTGGACTTGCGCATTCAGAATCTTTGTTTTTATTATATATTTTTTTCCTTATTTATATTGTTTCTAAATGGAAAATGGTAATATTGAATATCTTTTTATAAAATAAGACTTCTGATATGTATACAATTTTCTTGTAAAATAATTTTAACTTAAAAATTATATATATATATATGTATTTAATTCTATCTTACATTATTCAAGCATAAAATATCCTTAATTTTCTTATTGGTATATAGTGTTTTTATAGCACAAATAATTTTATCGTTAAATGATTTTAAGAGTTCAAATTACGGAAGCCCGTTTTTTCGGCTCAATTACAAAATCGATAGCGCGTGAAATTATTGCTTTTAAAATAGAATCTGTTAATAAATAATTTTTTAATTATAGTTCAGTTTAACGGATGCAATTTAATAAAAATGTATAAAATTAAAATTATATTTTTCTTATAAATATTAAGTGTATTTAAGAATTTTAGTGATCTTTTGCAATTTTGAGATGAAGTAGTTTTGGAATTCGTTATTTACATTCCGAGCCTCTGAATTAATATAACTATTACTTGTCGACAACGAATGTTGTCTTATTAGTAATACAAATTATTTATCAATTAATTTTTTTCAATATGCTTATAAAATTTGTGGGGAAACTATGATTTTGCGAAATTCATAATATGAGCTTTAGTTTTGAGATTTTTTATAAATACTGTCTTATATACCGTTCCGTTCCGTAGAACATTATATTTGATGTTGAAAATCAATTGACTGTGTTATGACATATAGGGACATTTATAGTAGCGAATAATGTACATGTTTCCTAAAATACGACGAAGATAATGACGATCAGATTTAGATAATATAGTTTGTTTGTCCCCTCTTCCAGATAATTCAACTGTGTGCCATTTTTGATGCTTAAATTTATTATCTAATCTAGTAGATTAGGTTATTAAAGTATTTAATTAATATTAATATATTTAGTAATAATATCTGATATCCTTAGATAATTAAAAATATATATAAAAAAATCAAATGTGAAAAAAGTGTCGCATATCATTCATAAATGAAATTGTCCTCCACACACACCCGGTATATAAATTTTAATATTTTTTTATATTTATATTACTAAAGTTAAAATGTAAAAAATATTTGAATAAATATTTTTATATTTCAATAGAAACCAACAAATAAAAATCATACGAAACTATGTTTTATGCAGATAAAAATAATACATATTACAAATTTTTACGAGTTGTAGGATCACAAAAGCTTTTAGGTGTTTGTGTTATATTAATTAGCCATGACTACACAGTTTAAAAGACATAATAATTTTTAGTTTTTGTAATGCAAATTAGGTTATTCTGATCTGTAATAATTCTGGTAATTTAAGATTTCGAGGAAAGAAAACAAGTAAAGGGACTATAAAAAAAATATTTTTTATTCAATATAATACATGTAATATACGTTTTCTCTGTTTGTATAAGATTTATATATGGAACGCGAACATTGTAATTTTTATGGATTGAAAAAAGAAGGTTTCAAATTTCTATTTGAAAATTATAAAGACGGAACAATTTCAATTCTTATTAAATATTTTGCATATTGCACTTGCACTGGTTTTGTTAAAACTCATATTTAAATGATTCACTTGTTCCATAATTTTTTTTAATGTATTGTAATAAAATATTCAAAAAGGGTAATAACTAATAACTAATAATGTATTAAAATATGAAAAATCTATAAAAAATTAATCAATATTTTTATTACAAGCTAGAAATTTATTACATAGAATATTTTAAAAATTTAAAAATTCATAATCTGTAGTACAAAATAAAAATTTACAATTATGGTACTTGAAATAATTATCTTAAATAAATCATAATATTAGAATGTGAAATTATTTCTAATTTGTAGCTAATATACGAAATTATTTTGGCATTATTAATTAAATTTTGTAATAACTTCTGGACAATGTATTATGTAGTATGTATATGAAAATTAAATTCCTGTAATTATATACATATATTAATTTTAAGTGTAAATATTGTTTAAGGAAATTTTTTTTAACTATAATAGAAAAATTTACAAATTTCGTTTTTGTTACATGTTTATAATTTTAGTATAATATTTTTATTTTCGATGTCAACAAACTTTAGGATTTTTGCTCATGCGGTTAAAAATTGCACGCCAACTTACGTACAAGGAGCTGCTATGAAACTTTATTATATTTTAGCATAATAAATGTTAGGATAATAAATGTTAAAACATATGATTTGTTTAAAATTATAATAATACATAGCTGCAGAGTTATAAGATTTATAATAGCTGTTCTTATATTAACTGTTATATTAGCTATTTAAAAAAAACATCACCCAAAAATAAATTTAAAAAGTAGAAAGCAAAAAATGCATTAATAAAGATAGTTATTAATCATTTTCAATAACCAGATTAAAATACAATAAGAGAAGTTTAAATTAACCACTAAACTGCATACTTAAACGTTATAAATTCCTTTGCATACTTTAACACAGATTATTAAACATTATAAATTCCTTTTGGCCTCGTCCCCCGAATACTAATACCTTCCTATTAACAGAATACATATGAATAATTCAACATACTTGTGGTCAATCAAAATTATAATTTATTCATAAAATATTTATTTTATGAACAATTTTTTAATGGGAAACGTATTATCTATTTTTGTTAACTGTATTTTGATATAGTTTCATGACTGAATCAATTTTTTGATCAAAAAAGATAATAATAAATAAAAGAAATTTTTTTTCGATTATTGTTTGTTCGATTATCCTGTAATAGGATGCCCGCATAAAAATATTATAAAATCTTTAAGACAATTTATTTTCTTTTATAAATTTTTTACACAATAGAAAGAAAGTAAAAAGATATTTATTTATAAAGATACAATGATGAAAATATTGAAATTTAATCATTTTGTATAATCAATTATAAAATTGTATAAAAGGTTTTTGTGGACAAGTTTAGATCAATATTTTAAGGACATTTTTTACTTCTGAACTATCGTATGTATATTTTCCTAATTTGAAAAATCATTGATTTTTTTAAACCATATTTAATTCTTTAACGGATATTAATTAAAATAAAATACCTGCTCTTGTACAATATAATTTTCCAAAATTTTCTAGCTTGTTTACTTTTTTGTATTTATTTTATTTAAAAAAATGTTGTTTACTCCATAAATTGTTGTGTTAAAAAATTTTAATTTATAACTTTTCGTCACATTTCATTATAGTAAATCTTTGTTTATACACTTATATAAATTGGGATATCTGTGTCGTTACCGACGGTATTAAATAGATATTTTTTATAATAATACTAATTAAATTGATATATAAATAAATAATTAATTTTTAATCAAATTTATTATTAAAATAGCAAGTATGTATATTTAAATTTTAATATTTGTAAATAAAAACTTTAATAAATAAACACAATAATTTATTGTTTTAAAAATGTATTTTCTGTAAAATTATTATTGTATAATTTGTATTAAACGGATGATTTAATTTAGCACGAATACAAATTATAAATCGTTTCAACGCGATACAGGGTGAAGACTAAATGAAATAATATTACATTATAATAAAGGAAACAATTCTGAAAACAGTTTCCAAAAATTAAAATACAATTTGTGCGGCTGATATAATATACTCAAAAAAAATTTTTTTTTTTATGCTGTTTTGCTGGTGGTTATAAAAATATATATAAGGATAAAAATGCAGTCACCAATAATAAAAAAATAATAATAATGAACTGGGGAAAATATATATACGCCCATAAAATGTTTATTTGTGTTTTTGCTCTTAGGAATATTCTTAAGTTGCTTATGCATTTTAATGCTAGCTCAAATTTAATAATTTTTTGTGTATGTATTTTATATTGTGTGTATTATAATTTGAGTGAAATAAAACTGAGAATATTTATTATTGATCATTTAAATTTATTTTTTAAAATTAGAATATTTATTATTGAAAAAAAAAATCATTTTTAAAATATAGGAAAATTATATTGCGGTATTTGGTTTATTTGTAATATAAATAAAGTTGATATATATATATATATATACATATCTATGTTTTAATTTTTATAATTTATATTTTGCAATTTGTGGAATTTTAATTTTTATAAATATAGGGATACCAACTGTACTCTTTTAAAGAATGCTCTTTTAAGCCTCCTCCTCTTTTGTACTCTCTCTTTTTGATTTTTTCACCAATAGTACTCTTTATAAAAAAAAACAATTGCAGCACCATACTAAAAAATAAAATAAAATTACATTAATTTGCAATACCAAACTGCGTAAACCCTACAGCTAAAACTATCAAATTCAAACAATTTTTTTTTTTTAATATTTTTATTTCTTTTTATAAATTTAATATTAGAAATTTTTAGCCATTAAGAATGTCACGTCGCAAATGTAGTAAATTCAATACTGATTTTGAAAAAAAAATATCCAATGTTCTAAAAATCTAAACTTGAGCATGAAGTTTTTTGTGAAGTTTGCCAAGTTATAGTTTCGATTTCTAATAAGGGAAAATATGACTTAGATCAACATCAGCAAAACACAGATCACGAATCCAATCAGCCAGTACTAATGTAAAAATAGATTTATGTTTTGTAAAGAAAATAGTAAGACGGAAGAAAAAATAGCAGAAGCTACTCTGGCTTTCCACACTGCAAAACAACACCATATTTATAAATCCTGCGACTGTTCAACAAAATTTATCGCAGGTTGTTTGCCGATTCTGAAGTGGCTTCAAAGATTTCTTCTGGCAGAACAAAAACAGAACCAATAGTAAATAATGTTCTGTCTGGCACCTAATTCATTAAAGATGACACTGAAAAAAATAGATGATAAACGCATTTCTCATATAGTCAGATGGCTCCAATCATGGCGCATTAAAATTGTTCCCTTTTTGACCAGGAATTTAGCATTCAGCATCATTTATTAGAAATGAAATCGGTAGAAAATGAGAAATCTAAGAGAATTTGTGATCTAATTACACTTACACTTACATTACAAAAAAATAATTTAGTTGAAAAATGTGTTGCTTTCATAGGGGACAATTGTAACACAAATTTTGGTGGTGTCGAAAGAAGAGGCCAGAACAATGTTTTTTGTCCTTTTCAAAACGGATTAGGAAGGGATATCATTGGAGTGGGGTGTCCTCCACATATTGTAAATAATTGCGTAGACGTGAATTATTTCAAAAATATATTATCATTTTTCTATATATACGGTTCGCACAGAGGCATTAAAGATTTTTGTGATTTCGTTGACATCGAATATAAGAAGTTGTTGTTCCACTCCTAAACGCGATGCATGTCTTTATTTCCTGCAGTAAATAGAATTTTGTAACTGTATCCAGAGCTTAAATCATATATTCCATGTGTTGTACTCTTTTCCAATGTCACAGAAATTATTCGCTCTAATAACGATCATGTCATAAAAAATGAATTAATTCACGTATATGAAAGAGGACTAAAATATTTAAAGATGTGGATATGCTATTTGGATGAATTTAACCTATTTAAATGTATGTTACTAAAAAGTAAGTAAATTTAGTCACAAAAACTCAAGTTTATTTATAATTTCCAGTTTATGGAATGAAAAATAAGTCATTCAGTAAACTTATTAATTTTCTCACACAAATCCCTCATCAAATAGATATTTCATTTATTCAGAGCAGTGTTGCAGTGAGCAGATTAATATTATAAATATGTATATAAAGCACAAATTAATGGGTCGTGGTATCCATTTCCAAGTTTTTATGAATAACAAAACACGGATTTAATTCAAAATTAAAGCTGCATAATCAATAAAAACAAAATTTCATCAATGTGTTAAAAATCGAACTACATACTACACAAACAGAAGATTCCTCGTTGATTTTTCCATACTTACTAGCTTTAATTATTTCTCCCAAAAAAAGAAAATCAGACTCACATATATTTGCCCACGGTTAGTTAAGCAAACTATTTCATGTTTTCTGAAAAATAACTTAAAGTGGATACTCGTACTTTGAAAATTAACGACACAAATATACTTTTATAAGTAGATTTAAATTGACTAAAAATAATTAAACACATTAATCATTATTACTCAATCGGTTCGTCAAAAATATCTGCGACCAAGTTATTATTACTTTACTATTAGATTTTAAAAACATGGTTCTTCTTTACGTAAGTCATAATTTTTTTATTTGAATTAATGTCATATCTGAAGTTTGCTTAATAGAATTTATTCTATACATTTTTTTTCCAGTGTCCGTCCACAAACTATTAATTGCAAAATATGTTTTTACGTGTTATTGCTTTTAGAATTCCAATGTTTTAATTTAGTGCCGTATTATCATAGTTTCTATTTTACAATATTTCATATTATCACTGAAATAGAGTTAATTAGATACACAATATTTAATTTTTTAAGGATTAAAAGATTTTATTAGTCCATTAAAAATAATTTATGAAGAATTAGCATTTGGTCCACGGCGACGACCAAATGCAGCAACGAAGTTTACAAAACGTCTATTATATTGAATCCTCCTCTTGGCACGGCCAGTTTTCTTCTTTTTCTTTTCTTGTTTTTCTACCTTGGGTGTTTGTCCTTTAACTTTACCGGCACGAGCTAAAGACCCGTGAACCTTACCCCCAAGAAGAGGAATTGTAATATCAAGTTCCAAGGACGAAAGACAACCAATAGAAATATGGTTTTCAAGAATTGATCCTTCACTGTTTAAAACTATTTCATCACTATTTACTCCATGGCGTTCAGATATTTGATTCTGAAATGCAAAATTTATAGTAATTTTTCTAAAATATATTCATTACGGTACTCACCTTAACAAATGCAATAGAATCGTCTTTTGAGACTTCAATAGTTTCGACATTGTCAAAACCACGTACAAATATTTGCATATTGATATCTACAAAATTAAATAAAAATTATATACGTAAATCAAAATGTCTTCCACGTGCTTAAAAACTTTACGTGTTTTTAACTATTTAATTTATTTAATCGTAATAAAATATTTCAATAAATTTGTAAGCACTTTAATGAGGATTACAAAACATATATTTTTATACATAAATATAATCAAATATTAAGCAATTTATATTTTTTAGTTTTATACACACCTTGCTACTTTTGAATAAAATCAGGAAAGAAACATGGTCGACGACGACGACGACATGCTATGAAAATTTGTTATAAAAATGTTTTCAAAATGATATTCAGTAATAAAAATATTAGACCAGTTTTACACGGTATATTTATAAACAGCGAAGAAGAACTAGAAAGGAACTAACGTAAAATAAAAATATTGAAACCTAGTCGGATATATTCGTCTCATTCTTAGCAAACCAAAGTATCAAATTGTGATTTGAGACGGATCAACGAAGAAGAATTAGAATGGAACCAGCATAAGAAGATAAATATGTATTGAAGCCTAACCGGATATATTCGTGTCTTTCTACGCAAACCAAAGTGTCAAAATGTGATTTCGGGGCGAAATAGGTTTAATTTGATGCCGGGTGTTGTTTTCTTATTGATGTTTTAGATTTAGATACTATAAATAGATTTGTTAAAAATTACGTAATTTAAGTAAAATAGTAAATATGTATAGATAACAATAAAATCTGGGCATAATCAAATTTATGGGAAGAAACTGTAATTTAGGAAAATAATTAAATTAGATAAAAATTCAATTTAAGTGAAAAAATTAATTTAGGTAAAAATGGACTGTAGATAAGAACGAAATTTAAGGAAAAAAATAAAACATTGGAAAAATAATTAATTTTGCTTAATTTGTTGGTAATTTAGGTAAAATTCAAAGAAAAAACATATATTAAATAAAAATAGTTTTATTGAAATAAAATCCTGAAATAATAATGTTTCACAACTTGATTAGCTGACTCGTAACGATAGATTTTTCTTTAATTTCAAAGAAAAAATATCCGTTATGTATTGAAATAGCGTCAATAGTTAAAAAATACGTATTTTTGCAAATTTTTTTTTAGGTGGTTTCATGGAATATGTGCTGAAGAAATTCTGCTATTCATATTCGCAACCAATCTATGGTACTTATTGAATATATCCATTTTTGTTTCATTATGATTTTATATATTGTATCAAAATTTTAATTTTAATGATTTCTTTTTATTTAAAGATTTCCAATTGATTTATATATTACATCAATTCTGTAAATAAATTTTACAATATTTGTACTGCGAACTTGAAAAACTACCAAAAAGATAATAAAAAAGTGATGAATACTCTATTTATAACAATTTTAAAGATATATTAGAAGTTACAGATACCGATGTTACAGATAAGTTATATTATTTAAATAAATTAGTTAGGTATACAATTTCACTGTATCCAAAAAATTTATCATAGCACAAAGCATTAAGGTGGATAAACTAATAAACCTCAGCAAAAAGGACATTCGAACCGTAATAGGTCGCATGACTGGGCATAGCAGTACTATATCACCTCAAGAAAATGGGACTGGCTGAAGAGGACAGCTGTCGCCTCTGTCATAATAACAGAGAGACAACGGAACATCTTCAATGCTACTGTGAAGCAGCTGCAAGAAGAAGACTCAATCATCTGGGAAAGGGAATTCTGACCGCAGACAAACTACCCAATGTGGCTCCCGAATTCGTATTAAAGTTCTATTGCTCTCTTAACATGGGCTAGGGAGAAAGGGGTAGTAATCGCACAATAGATATAAAGGTCGTAGTGCTCTCTCGAGATCCCGTGTTTTAAACAAGTCAATCTCAGTGAATTTTTAAAAATGGATAAAAACGAATTTCGTGTGTTGAGAAAGTTATGTCGAAAATAATAAAACAAAAACGAAAATACTGTGTTTTCTGTGTCACTGCACGTAATTATGAATCAGCGCTTGAATCAACACACGAAATGCGTTTTTATCCACGCGAAATTCGTTTTTATCCATTTTTAAAAATTCACTGAGATTGACTTGTTTAAAACACTGTTAAACGTAAACTAAATAATATATCCACTTGAAATTTTATATATAGCCTATTAAGTGATTTTAGAGGTAAAGAATACCTACTTCTAATAGCTTGACAAAAATGAAACCAACACTAATAACACTTCGCCCGTGCCGTGGCTGGTACGAGTCTCGCGCCCGCCGCATTGCGACGGGCCTCTAACAAACTGTATTATTATTACAATAGTGTTGTTTTTCTATATTTAAAATTACTATTTCAATCATATATTCCACATGTATAATATAGTAGTAAGTAAATATTCATAACTGAAGCAACGACGGGGACTTGGTGGACTAATTGCATCTCTTTTTGGGTTTTTTAGAAGTTTTTTGTTTTTTTTAAGAATTTTATTTTCCGAGTTTTTTTAATTGATTTTTGATGCAGTTTGTAAATTAAATTTGCTACTTAAGTTTTTCAGTTTCATAATCCTAAGAGTTAAAAAATTGTAATTAGAAAGTCTAAATCTGAACAAACAACTAATCTTTTGGGAAAAACTTAATTTGCAAATTGCATCAAAAATCAATTAAAAAAAATATAAAAAAGAAAACCGAAAAAAACTTCTAAAAAAAGCCCCCAACCATTTTTTATGCCATGTTCATTCAGTTAACCTTTTGGATTCCGTTCAATATTCACTTCCAGTGATAATTTTTTTTCCAGTTCGGTTTCAAAATGCGAAATTTTGAAAAAGAATATCAAAATATTAAGTCTGTACGAGAAGTCGCAAGGAGCTTTAAAACCTTTAATACGGAGTTTAGATAACATTTATAACGCAAATTGGAATAAGAGGCGATGAAAACACAAGAAATACCGCGATTTTTAATATATATTTTCTTATATACTTTACATATATATACAGAAAAATATTTTCAGCACAGAAAGTCAATTGGAATTTATTTATTCACTCATTATTTGGTATAGTATTTACAAAATCCGCCTATAACGACGGCTGCTTAACGACGGCTGTAAATCTGTTACAGGATACAAAAAAGTTTTTCAGGAACTTAAGAAATGAGGAAAATTTTCAGGAGTTTATCCTACGAAGGTAGAGACGAAATTAAATCAAATCCTGAACGAAAGTTTAAAGTTGCATTTTATTTCCAATCCTTGATCTAAATTTGATGTTCAATCTGTTAGCGGACGATATGACCAAATTTCGGAAAACAATAATAGCTTCATTAAATGCTTTATAGATAATTGTTTTTCCGTAGAAAAGCAGTTAAATTTCAATTCTCATTCCTATAATGACGTTGACATTTGAAAATGACTATAGCTTTTTTTAGTAAAAAAGTTGTCGTATAACTATAATATGTGCTATCAGAATAATATTTAATGTGGTGTTACAATATGCAATAGAAAGACTTGATAGAGGGGGAAATATATGTTCCAAATCATATCAAATAATTACATATGCGGACGATCTTGTCATAGTAGCAAGTTAAGGACATGACTGA
Source organism: Empis livida (assembly GCA_963932195.1). NCBI lineage: Eukaryota > Metazoa > Arthropoda > Insecta > Diptera > Empididae > Empis > Empis livida. Next base: position 23,810,624 of record OZ010645.1, on the reverse strand, counting down.
CGCTTCGTATATTGGAGTGCAAAGGACATGACTGACGCTTCGTATATGACTGACGCTTCGTATATGACAGTTAAGGACATGACTGACGCTTCGTATATTGGAGTGCAAAGTATTAAAATTTTTTGACCTGTAAGAATGGAAAATGGAGATTATAGAATTAGGAATAACACCGAATTAAATACATTTAATAAAAAATGCAGATATATATTACGTTTTAGTAAAGCACAGCGTTTGAGCTGGGCAGGTTATCTAGTCAGAATGATGGAATATAGACAACCGAATAAAATACATTTCTGCAATGTTGTTGTAAAACTAAAGCTATTTTTTAGTTATAGGGCTGTATGCTACTCGCGATTAGGGAAGATTACCATACAAAATTTAGCTTAAGGGCAGTATGCTACTCGCGATTAGGGAAGATTACCATACAAAATTTAGCTTAGCTAAATATAAGATTACGATTTATGTCAAAATTCCGCTGAAGTAGTACGCTACTCAAGATTACTAAAAGCAAGAAAAATCGGCGCCTTGTCAAAAGTCTCCACTAAATATTTCACGCGAAATAATGTTCTGAACATTATTTCGCGCGAAATTTTGACGTTTCAAGAAAAAAAATCTAATTTTGAATATTCAAATTTGCAAAATTTAAAATATAAAAAATGAGTGAAGAAATGTATTTTGATTTGGAATATATCGATTCTGAAACGCATGGAACCTCTCAAATTTCTAAAAAAAAATTATTATTTGTTATAATAATTTTATTATTATTTATTTAGAAAATTATTTGAAATGAAATATTTGAAATAAATAATAATATTATCTATGATTATTATTTAGAAAAATGTTTGAAATTAATTTGACAATTGACATAGACGTCAAAATTTATCTCTACACAATATTTTTTCACAATATTTTATCTCTACACAATATTGAGAGTTTGGAGAGCGCGTTAAAATTTAGCGCGTTAAAATTAAAAAAATTTTCTTCTATAAAATAAAATTTAATAATTAATAAAACATATAATCAAATATCTCATTGTTTAAATACATTTTATAAACAAATAATATCAATTTAATAAAAAAAATATTTATTTGGTTCATTGATACCAACACAAAAAACAATTAAGATTGGCAGTTCCGTAACTAAAACAATTTAGTTTAGTGTACCAATGAACTAAATAAATTTATTTTTAATAAAATTGATATTATTTATTTATTAAATGTATTTAAGCAAATTGAGATATATTTGATGATACTATTAATTGTAAATTATAAAATTTTATTTTATATATTAAGAGAATATATTTTCTTTAATTTTACAAAATAGAATTTATTTTTTCTTAATAAAATAGAGCCATCATTTAGGTTCTGTTATATTCTTGGCTATATATATTAGTTGTGGTTTTTTAGCCTTTAGCAGACACTGACATTGGATAATGATTGGCTATTTAGTTGGCGTATAACTATAACTATAAAATAGTTTTAGTTTTGCGACAACATGGTAGAATTTAACTATAAAAATAAAATAGTTTTACGCCAGCATAATCGTAAAACGGTTCTTATAGCGTGAGGTGTTACCAACTTCACCATACCCGCTATTTTGTTCGAAACAATCTAAACAATCGAAAGTTTGAAATAATTAAATTATAACATTTATGAATTTTGCGTCTGTCAGAAAGCAGAGACGGTAAAATAATAATAAAGCTGTCATTAATTGGCGTTGCGTTTATTTTAATAAGTCGAATAATATTTGTTATAATATTAAAGTGAATTGTAAACTAATTAAAATAAAATTGATTTGATATTATCTTAAGAGCATACAAAATGTCTCATCATTATGTTGTGACTGCCCAAAAGGCGACTGCTGTTACCGCCTGCTTAACTGGTAATTTGATGAAATTTTTAATAGGTTATAAGGCCGCTTAATTTAATATATTTTTTATTGTAAAAATTCGTTATTTATATTACATTGTAAAATCAATATATTACATCTAAATTTTACTATGTTCTACGTTTCTATAATGTGTTTTTAGGAAACTTTACAGCTCCAACAGATTTGAATTTAATCGTTGCAAAGAACTCTCAAATCGATATATTTTTGGTAACACCGGAAGGCTTAAGACCACTAAAAGAAATTAATATTTATGGTCAAATAGCTGTAATGAAACATTTTAGACCACAAGTAAATTAAATTAAATTAAAAATGTACACAATTTTAATGCTTATCCATTAATTTTAGGATACAAAGAAGGATTTACTTTTTATTCTCACTAATAGATATAACGCCATGATACTCGAATGTAAAATGGTTGGAGATGATATAACAATACTTACAAAAGCTCATGGTAATGTTTATGATCAGGTAGGAAAACCATCTGAAAATGGAATTATGGCCGTTATTGATCCGAAAGCACGAGTTATTGGAATGTGCTTATATGTTGGAGTATTTACAATTATACCACTTGACAAAGATTCTGGAGAATTAAAAGCAACAAGCTTAAGGTAAAAAAATAAAGTATATTAGAAATTACAATAAAAAAATTAATATATAAATTTTGTTGTATTAGAATGGATGAACAATTGGTTTTTGATGTGGAATTTTTATATGGCTGCATAAATCCAACAATTATAGTTATTCATAAAGATAATGATGGGAGACATGTTAAAACACATGAAATCAATATAAGAGATAAAGAATTTATGAAAATTGCCTGGAAACAGGATAATGTTGAGACTGAAGCTACAATGTTGATTCCAGTACCAACACCATTAGGTGCAATATTTTAATTTTATTATTTTTTGAGAACATTTTTAAAATATGTTTTTAAAGGTGGAGCAATTGTAATTGGACGTGAATCAATAGTGTATCATGATGGTAATACATATGTTGCTGTAGCACCATCAATCTTTAAGGTAAAGAAAATTAAATTTTTTTTTATTAGAAGTTATTTTCTTTTTTTTTAGCAAAGTACTATTAATTGTTATGCAAAGGTTGATAGCAAAGGTCTTCGTTATTTACTAGGCACTATGTGTGGTCAACTTTTTATGTTATTTTTAGAAATTGAAGAAAATGCAAAAGGTGGTTTATTTGTTAAAGACTTAAAAGTAGAGCTTTTAGGTGAGAATTTAAATGAATAATTAAAAATTATAAAATTATAAATTTGATTTTTAAGGTGAGGTATCAATACCTGAATGTATAACATATCTAGATAATGGTGTACTCTTTATTGGATCTCGTCATGGTGATTCACAATTGGTTAAATTAAGTGTTACAATAAATGAAAGTGGTTCGTATGTAATACCAATGGAAACTTTTACGAATCTCGGACCTATTTTAGATTTATGTGTCGTTGATTTAGATCGACAAGGGCAAGGTCAAATAATAACATGTTCAGGAACTTTTAAAGAAGGTTCTTTACGAATAATTAGGTCTATTTTTCGAAATAATAGTAACGTAATATTTAATGAGAAATATTTTGTAGAATTGGGATCGGCATCCAAGAACATGCTTGTATTGATTTACCTGGTATTAAGGGTATGTGGTCATTAAAAGTAGGAACTGATTCTAGTGTATATGAAAATACTTTGGTGCTTGCATTTGTTGGTCATACTCGTATTTTAACGCTAACTGGAGAAGAAGTAGAAGAAACTGACATACCCGGTTTTCTAAGTGATCAACAAACGTTTTACTGTTCAAATGTTGATTATGAACAGGTATTATAAATATATATAAAATAAACTATTAAATCATATACATATGTACATAATTATTACTTTCCAGATAATTCAAGTGACACCAATGACTGCCAGGCTAGTTAAAATTGGTTCGAAAAATTTAGTTTCTGAATGGAAACCACCTGGTGACAAAAGAATTGGTGTTGTTGCTTGTAATTTAAATCAATTAGTTTGTGCATCAGCATGTGAAGTTTATTATATTGAAATACAAGATGGTCAATTAGTTGAAAAAAGTCAGAAAACTTTAGATTATGAAGTAGCTTGTTTAGATATTACACCAATAGGTGATGAAGATTCAAAAGCACATTTTGTTGCTGTTGGCTTATGGACAAATATATCTGCAGTTATTTTAAATATACCTGAACTTCATATTTTGTATACTGAAAAATTAGGGGGAGGTATTCATCAAATTAATTATAGAACTCTTACTAAGTTTCATTTACCCAAATATCTTAATTTTCAGAAATAATACCTCGTTCTATTTTAATGACAACATTTGAAGGTTGTAATTATTTACTTTGTGCTCTTGGTGACGGTTCAATGTTTTATTTTGTATTGAATAATCAAGATGGTACTTTAACTGACAAAAAAAAAGTTACACTTGGTACTCAGCCAACAACACTAAAAATTTTTAAATCATTTTCCACATCAAATGTTTTTGCTTGTTCGGATCGTCCAACGGTAATTTATTCCTCTAATCATAAACTAGTATTTTCTAATGTGAACCTAAAAGAAGTGAACCATATGTGTTCATTAAATGCTGAAGCATATCCAGATAGTTTAGCATTAGCTACTAAAAATTCAGTCATTTTGGGTACAATCGATGAAATCCAAAAATTACATATACGTACAGTATCACTAGGTGAAGGACCACGACGTATTGCTTATCAAGAAAGTTCTCAAACATTCGCCGTTTCAACAATACGTATTGATATTCAAGAATCAACTGGTCTGGTACCATCACGACCCAGTGCCTCAACACAAGCTCAAAATGTCACATCGTCTAGCAGTACCTTACCAAAACCTAGTGGAACAGGTACTTCCGCAGCAAATACTGAAATTGGTCAAGAAGTGGATACAAATAATTTATTAATAATTGATCAAAACACTTTTGAAGTTTTACATGCTCATCAATTTATGACATCTGAATATATTGTTTCAGTAATGTCTGCTAAATTGGGTGAAGATTCTAATACATATTATGTTGTAGCAACTGCTTTAGTATATCATGATGAACCCGAACCAAAAGTTGGAAGAATAATAATATTTCATTATAATGATGGTAAGCTAATACAAGTAGCTGAAACAAAAATTGATGGTTCTTGCCATACATTAGTTGAATTTAATGGTAAAGTATTAGCTGGTATTAATAGTTTTGTCAGATTATATGAATGGACTAATGAAAAAGAATTACGAATGGAATGTAATATTCAAAGTAATATATCAGCTTTATATTTAAAGTCTAAAGGTAAGAATATTTATTCACTAACTTATAAAATTCAAATTAAGTAATTATTACGTTTATAAGGTGACTTTATATTGGTGGGTGATTTAATGCGGTCAATAACTTTATTACAACATAAACAAATGGAAGGGATTTTTGTGGAGATAGCACGTGATTGTGATCCAAAATGGATGCGTGCTATTGAATTATTAGATGATGATACGTTTTTGGGTTCTGAAGCATTCTCAAATTTATTTGTTTGCCAAAAGGACAGGTAAATAAGAAATCTATATATTCGAACAGATAGTTTTAATGTTAGTTAAAAACAATAACAATGCATAAATTTTTTTTTAGTGCTGCTACTACTGATGAAGAAAGACAATTATTACCAGAAGTAGCTCGATTTCATTTAGGTGATATTGTCAATGTATTTCGTCATGGTTCGCTAGTAATGCAAAATGTAGGTGAACGTAGTACACCAAATCACGGTTGTGTTTTATATGGAACAGTAAATGGAGCAATTGGAATTGTAACACAAATACCACAAGATTTTTATGATTTCCTACATGCGTTAGAAGAACGTCTTTCTCATACAATTAAATCAGTTGGCAAAATCGATCATTCATTTTGGAGAAGCTTTCATACAACTCAGAAAACTGAACCTGCAGATGGTTTTATTGATGGTGATTTAATTGAAGCTTTTCTTGACTTGTCTAGGTTTAAAATGAAAGAAACTGTGGCTGGTTTAGAGGTAATAAAATAAAATTATTTTTTTAACGAAATTCAAACATTCTTTATAGATTACTGTTAATGGAGAGAAACAGGAAACAACAGTAGAGGATGTGATTAAAGTAGTTGAAGATTTAACACGAATTCACTAAAAAGTTAGTTAAACAATTGTTTTTCTTCTCACTTATTAAAAGAAATACTTGTTTTTATCTGTATTTTTCGTTTTGAGTAAATCTATAAAAATACTTTCATTTTTAAAGAGAAATAAAGCTATCGTTTTATTTCGTCAATTATTACTGTTTTTTTAAATTTATTTTCATGATTAAATTAAACTACCAGCACATATTTTAAACATATATAATCCAAGAAACTAAAATGCTTCTTTTTTAAATAATTAGAAACAATATTAATACATTTTATATCATTTACTAAGTTGTTGAAGAAACAGCTAATTTTTTCAAATGTTCCATAAATACTTGTAAAGAAACATCATCAGTTAAAACCGGAGCTCCGCTATCCTATAGCACAATTTAAAAATGATAAATTTACAAAATAAAATTATTTCTTAAATATTTACCTGGCCATAAGCATACATATTATTATGTGTTTGTGATGGATTGACTTTTGATAATAAGAAACGTGCTTGTGAGCCACCATGTTCTGTATCAATATATCGAGGCATTGGAAAACGGGTTTGTAAGATTTCTTGGGCATCATCAATTGGTGCCTGAAGTAATTGTTTAAAATTCTCATATTCTGGCATATCTTGATATTTTAGTGAACGCCACTGAGCAATTGTTTCACCATGATATATTAATATTTGAAAGAAAGTATCCATTAAAAGTATTCTATCTGGTTGTATTGAAGATGTATCCAATAAAACTGGTTCAGGTGGACCGTTAAATGAATAACTATATAATATTGGTTGAATCATAATTAAAGATTGTGTTAAATCTTCTCGCATTAACATATGGCGATAAAATGTCGTTTCATCAGGTGAATTATTAAAAACCTGTAAAAATTGTGATCGTCGTAAATGATACATAAATTGTGGATATAAACTGAAATTTTCAGTTAATCTAAAACTATTTGGATCATCTTTACTATATTCACCAAATTTCTGGCACTAAAAAAATAATTATTAATTTAAGTAAAATATAATTTATATATGAATATAAATCAAAATATACCAATCTAATTAATTGACGATCGACCCAGCGCAAAACGTCTGGTCCATCATCTGTTTCAGCTTTATAAACAGCCATACGTGACATTATAACTGCAGCAGCTTCCTGATCAAATCCGGCACTAATATGGTGAATATTTGTATTAGCTTCTGCCCAACTTTAAAGAAATAATTTTTAATTGATTAAAAATATACCACGAGCATTTTCATCCATTACATTATTAAAGTATATTTCTAAATTCTCATTATTTAAAAAATGTACTTACTTTCTAGCTAAAGTTGTGACACGTATCCGTCGCTGACCACTTGGGTGTTGATATTGAGAAACAAATTGCAAACATCCACGACCTCCTTGTGGTATTGGTGCTGCATGTTGGTTAACTATTTCGAAGAAGAATGCCATAGTAGAGCTAGGATTTAAAGCACACAGTTTCCATTGCACTGTTCCGCCCATACCAAATTCCATATCCGAAACTGAGGAATTTTTAACATTCAATGATACACAAGATCCAATACCACCGGAGATTTTTATTTCGCGGGAACATTTTACTTCTACTGTACCATTAAACGCCATTTTAAGATCTCCTTTTTCATCACGAGAAAACACACGTTGGAATGTTTGTTTAAATAGTGACGAATTAAAGGAATCAGCCATAACCATATGACCACCAGTTGAATTGCAACATTGTTTCATTTCCATTAAACCAGTTTGATCTAAAGCACATGAATAAATATCAATACAATGGCCATTAGTAGCAGCTCTTAATGCTAATGCGTCATAATGCTTAATAGCTTTTTTCATATATTTAACATTATCCTTGTGGATATCATGATGTGATCGAATTGGATGTTTTAATTCATCATCTACAACTTGACCTGGTCCTTGTGAACAAGGCCCACCAACAAATAACATAATGCGAGCTCCAGTATTAGGATAAGTACATTCCAACAATCCAACAGCAATTGATAATGCTGCTCCAGTTGAACGTAAATAACGTTTACCTTGTGGTACAGGCCATGGATCTTTTGGTAATTCGCTTAATAAATCAGTTAATGACATATCACATTGACTAATCGGTTGAATAAATCGGTTTGCCGGTGGAGCCGGCTGATTCGTATGTGGTTGCTGCTGCTGTTGGATGTTTGCTGCAGGTCCTCGACTTAATCCTAACATATCTTGAATTTGTTTAGCTGTTAAATCCTTAGTACCTTTGAATACGTAACTTTTTGATATTCCTTCAGTACCAAGTTCATGAACTTGAATCATTTTCCCAAATGTTACAAGGCCTACAAGAGCATTTGCGGGCAATAAACTAAGTGCCATTGTTAATGAATCTTTTAGAGCTCCCAATTCTTCTTCTTCCATACAAGTATCGACTAAGAAGAGAAATACTGGTGGCATATATGGTGCCCTTGGAATAGTATATTCAATTGTGCTGAAACTTGGTATTAATTCAGCTGGTTGATGTTGTTCCGATATTGCGGCATATTGTGGTGGAAACTAAATTTTAAAATTAATTTATTTGTTTTTACCATTTAATGGATATTTTTTTTCTCACCGGATTTCGCTGGAAGCAAAAATTACACACCCATAACTTAGCACGATAATCTACTTGGCATAATGGATTTAGAACAGCTCGACATGTCCCTCTAGTACATATTACAGGCTCATATTGAATAGGTGGTAAATCTGGTCTTTCTTTTAATGGTTGATAAAGACAGGCTAATGGAATAACCAAACGACTTGCATCTATTCGGCTTGAAGGCCAAACGTTCAAGGTAAGGCGGATACCATCTCTTTCTTCATTTTGCTGAATGAACTCCTCGTAAGTAGTCATTTCAACAAACTAAATTACAAGATTCTTCGGAAAATTCACTTGTTTTTATAGATAATTATTTTAAAAATATATTAATAATATTTTTTTAGAGAAATTTTAAAGTCCAGCCACGTCACGACGGCTTCGTGTCTACTTTTGTGTTGTCTATTTGACACATTTTAGTCTGCTTTTCCATCTGACGTTGACATTTATAGAAAAAAAAATAAAAATATACCAAACACAAACTTTCTGAGAGTGCTTACTATCTGTCAATTATTAATAAAATTCGCCGTAAATATAGAAATATATAAACTTTGGCACTTGCTTTGGGAAATAATGAGAAACATTTTTACTTTTTTCTAATTGGTTGACTATTTCTGATTGAAGCAAAACTCACTAACTTTATTTTTTATGGTTTTGCATTTTGTAAATGGACGAGAACACCCAGAGTACATACAGAGTAGAAGAATAAGTTTGTTTTTCCAGTTTTTAATTTTTCTTTTGAAGTAACAAATTTAGGAAATAACTCAAATTAGACAAAATTACTCAGGTTTTAGAGTATATATATTCATCATGCTTCGTTTTAGCACAAATTTATGGTGTGCTCTCTGAAACCAATTTTGAATAAAAAAAAGTACCGGTTTCAATACTCGGAGCTATCGGAATTTTTTTTTTTCACTAAATAATTAGTTAGTTGAAATTTAAAACCTAATTTTAGTAAAAAATATTTTTGGTGATTAAATAGACAAAAATAGCCACTACCGCATGCTCTACCGCAATTTTTTTATTTTTATAATTAGAAAAAATCTAGTGGTTTATGGCGAATATAGTGCTGTTTGTTTTTAAGTTCAGCTGATGAAAATAAATTATTAGCAACACTGAGAAATGGCGTCAGGTCTGCTGTTGACCAATTTTTGTTAATAAATCCTAAAAAAACTAATTAATTAATTTTTTCTATAAAAAAATATATAAATTAAAATATATATAAATATAGTGATAGCAATTATTTACATACATAATTAAATTTACTACAATGGCAACCAATATGTACAGAGTGGGAGGTATGTTATGATAATTGGAAAAAAGATAAAAACGTTAAACAATTTTTCTATTTTATTTACTTTGTGTTTTGTTAATTTAATACGATTGATGTTTTAACGTATTTCACAACAATCTTAAAGTAATTTTTTAAAAAATGTTTAATTTTAAATCCCAGAAGTTTTACGATAACAGAAATAAATATGCCGACGTCGAAAGAATGATGCTTTCTAGACTGTCATGATCAGAAACTACTTTTTTCAGACCATACATCTTACCACTAATATCAAATTTACTGAAATCAATCTAAATTATCTCAATTAGTCTGTTTTTAAAGATAATATTGAAATCAATAATTTATTTATGTGGGGTTAAAATAAATTTTCCACAGTGAACCTATAATTAAAAAAAAAAAGATTTGTTTATATATATAAAATTATTTTCCAGATTATGTTTACTTTGAAACGTCGAGTACGTCACCATATTTAATAAGACGTATTGAAGAATTAAATAAAACACCATCCGGCAATGTAGAAGCTAAAGTTATGTGTTTTTATCGAAGACGCGATTTACCGAATCCACTAGTTCAATTAGCCGATAAACATCAACGTAAGTTGTTTTTTTTTAAAAAAAAAGCACAATATTTCATGTTTTTTTCTGCAATTTATTTTTATTTAAGTTGCTGCATCAGAAGATTCTCCTTTAGCAATTAAATTAAAGAAAACGTGGTTAAGAACACCTGTTGGAGAAGAACAAGCTGCTCAAGCAGTTTTAGACCCATCTATTGGTAGATAACATTTATATTTAATATATTTTTGTGAACAGATATTAAAATTTAAGAAACATAGGAATATAATGTGCTTTAATGAATCAAATTAAAACATTTATCCAAGAAGACTATATAAAAGAGAGCAGAAGTTTTTATTTTGAAGAAGATATTTGTCTAAACTTCGGTTAATTTATTTCGTCCAATAGTTTATTCAAGAGATTATTAAATAATTTCTCGATCAAATAGTCGCATAAATTATTTGATCGAGAATAAATATATTCTCGATCAAATGATTTATAGTTTATGTAATTTATAAAGAAAATATATCTTTGTAAAAACTAATAATTAAAAAAAAACATTTTTTCAATTTCAAGCTTCTCTAGATGAAGAACGATCCAATTCACTAAGTAGTGGTATAGGAAATTCTGGTCAGGATCTAAATACCAAACAGCGCCATCAAATTAAACATAGAGAATTATTTTTATCTCGACAAGTCGAAACTTTACCAGCTACTCATATTCGAGGAAAATGTTCTGTTACACTATTAAATGAAACGGAATCACTAACTAGTTATTTGAATAAAGAGGTAACATATTTTCACATATAATAATTAATATTTTTAATTATATTCTTAATATTTCTTAATAAAATTGAAGAATATTAGTGAATATTATTATAAGATGTATAATATATTATTAAATTTATTATAAAATTTAAATATTTTTTTTTATAACATTTTAGGATTCATTTTTTTATTGCTTGGTATTTGATCCAAATCAGAAAACTCTGCTGGCTGACAAAGGGGAAATACGTGTGGGTAGCCGATATCAAACCGAAATACAACCATTGCTAAAAGATAATGAAACTGATAATAAAACTTTAGAACAAGTTGAATCATTAGTTTGGACACCAAATCATAATTTAAATGATCGTAAAATTGATCAATTTCTTGTTGTATCACGATCAATAGGAACATTTGCACGTGCATTAGATTGTAGTAGTTCAGTTAAACAGCCATCATTACATATGTCAGCTGCAGCAGCTAGTCGTGATATCACATTATTTCATGCAATGGATATTTTACATAAACATAATTATTCAATAGAAGACGCAATGTGCTCTCTAGTACCATCAACTGGACCGGTATTATGTCGTGATGAAATTGAAGATTGGAGTGCATCAGAAGCTAATTTATTTGAAGAAGCATTGGATAAATATGGAAAAGATTTCAATGATATTCGACAAGATTTCGTAATTATAAATTTTGAAAAAAACTAAATTATTATATTTATAACACAAATAAATTTTTGAAATATTTTTAGCTACCTTGGAAAACGTTAAAACAAATCGTGGAATATTATTATATGTGGAAAACAACAGATCGATATGTTCAACAGAAACGAGTTAAAGCTGTTGAAGCTGAATCAAAATTAAAACAGGTTTACATTCCGAATTATACAAAAACAAATTCTGGTTCAATTAATCAAATAAAAGGAAATAATAATTTTAATGGTTGTAATGATATAGTAAGTATTGATGAAATTAATGGATCTAAAGCATGTGAGTCATGTTCAACAATGTCATCAACTCAGGTATTAAATCGGGTATTGATTCGACAAACATGTTTTGGTATAATATATTTATTTATTCTGTATAGTGGTATCCATGGGGCCCACCACAAATGAGTTTTCGCTTGTGCCAAAATTGTTGGAATTATTACAGAAAATATGCTGGTCTTCAAGTACCGACACCACGTTTAAATGAAAATGAAGTGGAAAATAAAAAGCGTCCTATAATTGATTTAGATGATGAAAAATCTAATGATCTAACAAACAAACAACACAAGTATGAATTACATTTAAGCATTATAGACAAAAACAATTTAAACGAATTATTACATTATTTATTAGGTGTTCTATAATCAGCTGTGGTAAAGAATTCAAATTAAAAACACATTTAGCTCGTCACTATGCACAAGCTCATGGTATTGCATTAAGATCTGGCTCACCACGTCCAATTATGAAGACACGTACAGCATTTTATTTGAAAACAACTGCCTATACAAGATTATCACGTATTCTATGTAGAAATTTAATAAAAGCTAAGAAAGCTGCAAGACAACCATCATATATGATAAATATTTTAGCGGTTAAACAAGAATGTATTTAGCTGTTCTACTCATTCAAATTTATTATTTAATTAATACATTAATTATATTTATATATAATTTTTTTTTTAGTTAATATACGCTTGTCAACAACACCTCATGCGAATTTTAAAGATGTCATGTTAAAAAAGAAAAATCGTGGTAGTGTTACTAAAATAGCTAATCGTTTAGGATCCCCTGGATCTGGTCAAAATGAATGGTTAATCTTAACACCAAAAGACAATATGCCACAACCGGAAAAAGTTGCGTTTCCAAGACCACCAAAAGCTTCGGATGGTAGTTTATTGTATGAGCGTGTACCAAATAAAAGTATTGAACCAGATGTGACTTCTCTGGTACCAACGACCGTTACACCAGTTATTGTTAAAAAACGACCGTTTGAAGAAGTTAAATCTACTGAAAGTATATATTTCGAAACATTTAGTTGTAAGATTATAACAAAAAATCTTAAATATAGTTCCACGTATTGTTATTGGTCCACCACCGAAGAGAGCGAATAAAGATCCTATGCCATCACATCGGCCAAGTGCTGAACAATTTGCTGCTATGATTGCTGCATCGGGACAAACAATTTCTAGGCATCATGTAAGGAAAATATAGTCTAGTAATTAAAATTTTATTAAAACTTTTCTGTTTTTAGCTCAATGGTAAACCGAAAATTGCTCAAATGACTAGAACTGGTTCCGGCAAAAAACAAGTAATAAGTTGGATGGATGCACCTGATGATGTTTATTTTAGAGCAACAGAAGCTAGCAAGTTAGTTTTTTATTAATTTATTTATTTTCGAAATAATATATTCTTTTATTTATTTTAATATTATAGAAAAGCGAGAAAAGCCCTTTCAACTATTGAACTTAGACGATCCGCACGAAAACCTTGGAGAAATTTATCAGTTACTAATATTCCAACAAACTTTGAACATGTAATTCTTCCAGCAGCACCAAGTGATTTACAAGTTGTCGTATTGGACTAATTGAATAATCGCAAATTTTTATGCTTAAACAATATAGATAAGTTTTTAAATTAATAAAAAAATACGTTTCTTTTAAAAAATACCAAGCCGAATATTTACATAATTGAATTTCAACCAACCATAAGATTTTCCTATAATGGTTTTTTCTATTTGCGGGTAGGCTGAAAAAGTCCAAATTCGAGTTTAACAGTTTAGTTATATTTGAATTGTTTTCTTGTGAATTAAAATAAAAACAAATAATGTTCTTTTTTTTTTTAAAAAAAAAAAGCCTGATGAAATCATCAAAATGAAAAAAAAAACTAAATAAAATATTCTTTTAATGTTTCTAAATTGGAAACAAACCAATGAACAGCAATAATTTTTCAAATTTCTAATTGTGGGGTTTATAATAATCAAAAAAAAAAAATCATCCTACAAAAATATATTAATTAATTCTAATTATCATTCTAAATATTAAATATAAATTATAGTAGTTTCTTAATAAAATCATAAATTTTTTTATAATTATTTAAATTAAATTCAAGTTAATTTTATTTTGCAAAAAAAAAATAGATTATAAAATTTTAATAGCATAGCACAAACATAATGCAAATAAAATTAATTCGTAATTTATTTTTACTTGTATTATTTTTTAAGTAATTTTTTTTCTATATATCTTAATTGATGCCGTTGTATAAATTATAGATTTTAAGCTAATTACTTAAAATATTAAGCTTTCTATATAGCTTTTAAGTCTTAAATAAGTCTCGATCCCTGTTCGTTGGATGGTACATGGGAGGTTAAAGAACAATGATTGAAGTATAAACTTAAGTATGACAATGTTCCTATAAATTATTGAATATTAATTCTAATATTCTATGGTTTAAAAGTCCATTTTATCAATTTTCAAAAAAAAACCCTGAAAACAACTATTAATGCTAATAAAAGACTTTAATTTGATTAAATACAATCAATATTTATTTCATAGTCAATTAAATTTTTAATTAGTACCTTTTTTCTTGAAAATTTATAAATAATAATTAATTATTAAAATATTGGAACAAATTAAAATATATTATTAAATAATTTATAAGTAAAAAAACTGATTTATAAAAAAATATGTATAATTTACAATGAAGTTTCGAATGATGGGGGGGGGTTATTAATTATGGTTTTAGCTGCATTTGTGGCTACAGATATATTTTGTTTTATATGAGTTTGCGTTGATTTTTTAATAAAATCTTTAATTTTGACTTCATCCATCATAGTCTTGGCTAACTCTTCTCGATATTGTACCAAATGTGAACGATATTTTGAAGCATCTATTTCACTTTTCATGAAATTATTTTCCTCAGCCTGTAAGAAAAAATTATTTTTTAAATCGATATGGTCATCTGAAACAGATTTGTCTATTAAGGTTAGTCCAATTCTATTTCGACCAATAGATTTTTGTGAACCAATTGAGCCACTTGAACTGGTACTATCATCTTCCTTATTTGCTTCAGGAATTGTTGTTGACATTACATCAGTACCAATTGTATTAACTAAGCCGTAATTACGTTTTTTACCAGTAATATATTTTGATGGTGATCCAAATTGTCCCTGTCGAATCATTCGACGATTTGCAAAAGATCTTGGGGATCTACTTAAATCTAATAAAAGCATACTGGGTGATGCAAAAGCAGTTTGTGGTCTATTCTGATTTGTCGGTGTAGCAGTATTGCCACTGACCATTTTAGTTTTAGTAGAGTTTTCTTTAGCAACTTTAAGCATTTCTACAGCTGATACTTTATGACTCGAAATAACATTTTTTGTTGATTTAGACAAAAGCAATTTTTTAAAATCCATTAAACTTGTTTTAGTCGTACCCATACGATCGGAACAAACTTTTGGAATTTCTTCAAAGTGTGTTACAATATTGTTTTTAGCCTTAAAATTTTTTACTTCCGGTATATTTGTCGTTGGTGGAATCATTTCATTGGCAGAATATGATATTTCTGCCAATTTCGATGGAGTTGATGTTCTAAAACTACCTTTATTACATGGTACAATTGGTGACATTGTTGTAGATGAGACTAGTAGCATATTTGATGGTTTCTGTGAAGTAATTGATTTCGGTGTCATCATTTTTTTATTAAGTGCATCTTTCCTGGGTAGTGTTCCATAAATTTGTGCATTACGATTAAATGGTTCATGAGTTTGATGTAAAAGATTTTGGAAAGCTTTAAGAAATTAATTTATGTCATTATTTAATGTAACAATAATTGTATTTGTATATTATGCTCTTTTATAATTGTTTAGTATGTAAAATTAATAAACATTGTAATTTAGAAGTTCTATATTAAAAATGTGTATATATTTAATACTTATATTTTGTACGAACAACGTTGCTAAAATTTATCACTAATTTTGTGGTAAACCAACATTGATTCTCATTTTCAAAAAATAATTTAATCAATTTAATATAATTCAATTTGAAATAATCTCGCATTCAATTAGGGAAATAAATTTCAATTTCCAGGATAAAAGTTATAAAAATCTGTAAAATTTATTCTGATTTATTCTGTACAACTAGAATTTGTTAGTATACAAGAATAATTGAACCATTTGGTTGACCTGATTTCATGGCTTCTTATAAAAAACCCACTTTAAATTTTACAACAATAAATACTAAATATATAATTACCTCTGTGCTGTTGCATTTCATCATTTGCCGAGTCTATAATATCATTAACTTCTTCTTTATGTCTGGTTTGCATTTTGTCTTTACCACTATTCACTGGTCTAATTTTTTGTAAAGCACGATTTGCACAACCACCGCTCATTAATAATTTATTTGTTGTCCCTGCAGATCTTGCTGTTGTTGTTGGTATCTTTTCATTACTTAATTTCACATAACAATCTTCTTCGAGATCATCATTAACAATATTGTTATTAATTACACCTACGACTATGGATGGCGTTGATGATGATGATAATAATGCACTATCAACGTCTTTAACATGTGGACCTGGTAAAAATGTTGAATGACCTCTTTTTTTTTGTCTTTTTAGACTATCGGAATTATATATAATTTTTCCTTGCGCATTAAAAGTAACACGCATGTCACTGCTATTGCGTTCAACAATAGGCGAAAAATTACTATTATTTTTCTCATTAATACTGAATGTAGTTGATACTTCTGCAATGGATGTTTTCCCAATGGATGGAGTTGGCATTTTACTTCCTTTATTGGTTTTTACTAGATTTTGTTGACATTCATCATCACCAGTAGATACAGCAACTGCACCGAAAGGATATATTTTATGATTGTTTTTACTTAAATGAAATGGTAATTCTTTAAGTGATATATATTCTGTTGGGTTATTTTTTAATAAATTACTATAAATTGGTGTTGAATTAGTTTTGGTATTTGCATTATTATTTGAATATTTAGAACTTATTTTTAAATTTTCATTAATTTTTTTATTATCGGAAATATCTGCTAATGTAACATATTCACCAGTGGTATGGTAAATATTCTTTTCAAATCCAATCTCAATATCAAGATTAGTGCTGTTAGTGGTTTTTTTTTTTTTATCGAATGATCCATTTAAAGTATTGTCGTAACTTTCAGTAAATAAATCACTTTCAATAATTGAATAACTCTCTATTTGAAGCTTTTGTTTTAAATTAATATTTCTGGTATAAATATTCTCTTTAACTATATTAACGGAATTTTGATCAATCTTTTCTGATTTTTCAGAGTATTTGAAGTCACGATTTATTGTTGTTGTACCATCACCACACCCATCAGTTTTTGAATTTTCATCGTCACTAGTTGTTGGTGTTATAATACACATTGATGGTATACGGCTTGAGCTTATAGCGGTTTTTTGCCGAATGCGTTCCGAGCGATCTACACTTTCGACATCTGAATATTCTGCACAATCTAATTCATATTTTGTAGCAGCTACTGATTGTTCTTGTTGCTGTTGTAGTTGTTGATTTTCATGCCTTACATTTCTTGTATTATTTTTATATTCATCATTAAATTCATTGATATCGTCTGATTTCTCTAAGTGCACTGTTACTTCAATTAATTCTTTTTGTTGCTGGAAAATTTTACTATTCCGTTTAATTGTAGCACAACGTTCTAAAGTACTAAGAGCTGTACTACTTGAACAATTACTACTGGAATATGATAACTTATTTTCACCATTTATTTCTGGAAATTGTAATGCATTTAAATCATTTTCATTAGGTAAAATTAATGTTGTACAAACTGTACCAGCTGAACTAGCAGTTGTTGATGTTGAACCACGGCCAAATAATTCATATTCATTTTCCCCAGTTTGATTTAATAATGTACCAATTGAATTATTACTGGATAAAGCTGATGTTGAATGTAGTGGTGTAACTGGTTCTTCTTCACGTAACGTTTTTAAACCAGAATCAATATGAAATGATGTATAATAACCTTCAGTATCACATGAATAAGATGAACTAGTTTCATCATCAATAAAACTGATATCATTCATAATTTGAGGATCTGGTGTTGCTGGTCCTTCACTAGTTACACTACTTGAAGCTGATGTATTTAAGAAACGTCTACGACTTATTATTGAACTTGGTGGTCCAGTACCAAAGCTATGATTACTATTAGTATTATGATTTAAAGACATACTTGACGCACTTGATTTTGGTAATATTGTTATTTCACTACCAATTGATGCACGTCCAGATTCTGAACTAGCACTCCAATTGCCACTAGACGAATGTAGTGGATCATCTTTATGTTTTGAATCAATACGTCGTTGCCGTCGCAACGATGATGATTCTCTTAATTTAACGGATGGTAATGATGAAGATGGATTATGTAGATCATTATTGATAGACTCTGGGCTATTTGATGTTGAATCAGAATTAAAATAATTTAGTTGAGCTAAATTTTTTTCTGAATTGTTAGGTTCAGGATTTGTAGTAGAAAAATAACTTTTTCCTTTTTCAAAAAATTTATTTTTATTTTTATTTGGAATAACCCTTATTATACGATGTTCATCAATTTCACTATCAGCCTCTTGAAAATTACAATGTTTCTTTTTATCATCTGCCGAACGCTCATATAATTTTAAACGGTTTCTACCCCAATTTTTTAATGAATTTAATCGACTTAATGGTGATTTACTAGATTCATTATTTGTGGACGGCGTTTCTTTACGAAGTAAATCACTCGATTTACTTTTTTCAGATATTGATTCAATTTTTGACAAATCATTTGATGATTTGCAAGGCAAAATTTTCCTAAATGAAATTTAAAAGGAACATTTTAGTAATATATAAGTTTTCAGTAATTGATATTATTTAAGTTATTTACTAATTAATTTGTGATTAAATATAGAGCAAATAATTGATTAAAATTAAAAGTTGACGCTTTTTTATTTACAAAATGTCTTTTAGCAGTCTTTAAGAACATGTGAACAATATTTTAGTTAGTACAAAAAAGTAAAATATAGAAGAACTTCTTTGTACCATTTATTTAAAAAAAATATTATATGCCTGTTTAATTTTGTTAAGATATAAATAAATATTAAATTTGCAAATCATATTTCTGAATTTAATTTAATAAATATTTGAAACCCGTCCTTCAGATTAATTTCAATGAAAATATAAACTATTTGATATAAACGATTATTTTCAATCTAAAATTGTGAATAAAATGTTGCATATTATTATTTACAATATCTTCCTATTACAGTTTTTGTTCTCATGTTCTGAAATATTTAATAGGTTTTTATTTTTTAGAATAATAAAGCATATTAATATATTAGCATATTAGCGTTGATTAAATTACAAGTTTTGCATTTGCAATTATCATATTGGGAAATTATGTTTTTCAAATGTACGAAAAGAGAATTGCGAATTTTAGTGTCTTTTTATTACAAAATTATTTTTTTAGTTTAATTAACTATTCTTTTAAATATTAATATATTAATTACGATTATTCTGATGAAAACAGTAAGCACATTTATGAGTTTCAATTTTAAACTTAAATAAAATAAATGAATCATTCCTACCGAAAACTACGAGTGTTAAGATAATGTATATTATTATAAAATACATTATTTTCTAAATATCAATTTTCGTTCAATTTCATATCAAATTATACGTAGTCTCTTAAAAAAAATTACCTAAGAGGGAAAGAAATATATTCTACATATTCTTTAAAAAAAATCCTGTTTATGACATAGTTTTATTTATGCCACAATGTATTATCTAATGTTGTCAAACTTTTAATTTTTTATTAAATGGCACAAATTTGGAGCATTCATATCTCGTATGACTTATACCTTTGTGTTTTCATATAAAAAATGTAAACAATCGAATTTTTGCCGTCTTATTTGATTAATATTAAATTGTCATTACACATGCAACACAAACATAATAAATTATAAAATAAATAAAAAGTTAAGCAGCAACGATTCAATTATTAATCACAAGAGAATACAACAAAAATATTGTTTTGTTGTTTAACCTGTTGAATATAAAGCCCGGAAAAAAATATATGACTTGCCGATGACATCGGTTAATTTATTGAACTGAACATATTTTGCAATCCCATACTAAATAAATAAATGAAAGACAGTATAACTAGGTTGATGAATTTGAAAATGTCCTCAACAGCAATTGTCCAAATCTTCGAGTTTCTCTATAAATGGAAAATCTCTTAACACTTATATAAGACTTTTTTTTTTGGTTCGGCTATAATTTTGATGTTCAAAATATGAAATAACGAAAGCTCATTGCCAATTTGAAAATGTTTTTTTTTTTTTTATTAAAAATTAATTTAATAAAACGCGTATTTTATTATAGTTACGTTAAATTATCTTAGGAATTTATACAAACCCTTGAACTGCTTTAGATATTTCTTTTGGATCAATTCCAATTATGGTATTTCTTCGTTTACTTCTAGATTTTTTGGTTCTAGGTTTTCGTTCGTTATCATCTTTCGAATTACGATCGGTGTGTGCATTTTCTAATGTACACATCGATTTTCTGGCAAGGCACATGCGTTCGAACCGCCGTCCGGTTATATCTACAGAAATAATTTCTGCTGGATATCTGCAACATTAAAATTAGTGTTTTATCAATTTAATACTTCTATATAATATTTCTTTACTTAATTGCAATCATTAGACATTGTTCTTCAGGTGACGGCAAACGATGGTCAATTGGTAGATCATTGCATTCAACTAATCCTTGAATATCCGAAAATTTTGTATAAGTTGAAGGAAAAGCAGATGATATTTCTGGTGTTTCGGAATCAAGCAATGAACTAACTTTATTAATACAGTCTGGAGTAACTGTAACTTCACCTATACATTCAGCTGATGTCCATTTTCGTAAATTACCTATTGACGCCGGCTTTTGAAAATGGTTTAATTTTAATTTTATTTTGTTTAATAAATTTTGTATATAGTATTTATATTTACTAGTCGTATTTCGATTTCTGAATCTATCTTAATTTTTTTCTGTTCGAACGAATCACAATTAGAAAAGAACGTAGTTCCATCCGCAGTAAAGCATCTTGTGGCATTTTCTTTTTCTCTATCACCTCCTTCTCTTCCAGAATCAACAAATTCATATACTGGAGATTTGCCCGCAGCCTCATATAAATTTTGTACATTTATTGGACGTGTATTTTTAACAAATAATTCCTTATCAATAATTGGTTTAGTTTTAAAGTGGTGATTTATTTGTAAGAATGTTTCAAAATCACTTTCGGCTATGAAAAATATTACCACAATTTTAATTTTGATAAAAAAATTTAGTTATACTTGTTAACGAAAATATTTCCCATAATAAAATTATACATTTACAAAAAGTTAATTGAAACTTAATTGATACTCAAAACAGATTACAAAGTACAAATGCTTATTTTTTATGGTAGCCCGAGTTCATAGAAAACAGATTCATCGAAAATGAGTTCATCTATTCCTATTGATCAAATTACGAATCGAAAATGAAATTATTTTGAATACTTTGTTATAAAACATATTATAATTCAAAATTTATTTCCAGAGAAAAATGTATTTATAACCAAAGCTATAGAGTCGGTGAACGGAAGTTCCAATTCTTACTCCGATTTCGACTCATCTTTTTTTCTATCGATTCTACTTTTCAATATATAGATTTAAACTTAGAGTTAAGTTTAATGTTTAAACCATAATACGTTTAATAGGTATATATATATATATATATATATATATATATATATATATATATATATATATATATATATATATATATACGTATATATATATATATATGTATATATATATATATATACGGTATATATTTATGAATATATAAATATTTATGAAGACAAAGAGAAATATACAACTCAAGTACGTACATAAATTGGGATTTTCAACAAGTAATTTTTAATGAAAATTTTATATGGTTGCAGTATCTTATTCATTATATAATCTTTGGTAATAGTAGATATAAGAATATTTCAAACATAGCTGTGAGGCTTCAGCAATTACAAAAAAATATTTCATTAGTATTTCCGGAAATTACAATAAATTTTAATATGAATATAAAAGGGTATTCCCGGAATTACGGCAGCAGCTACACGACTACACTGAAATCGAAACGTTATATTTGAAATGTTTACTTCGATTTAGGAATATTTTTTATTAATTTTAATATTTTTTGGTGGAGTAGGCTTTAAATTTATTCATTTTTAGACGGAGTCCGCCTGTTTGTTCGAATCCGACTGCGACTCCCAGCCAGCAATAATTACTACTGACCAAACAGCACTGTTTATAACAATGTACTAAAACTATTTATATTATACAAAGTGAAAATTTATTTGAATGAATTTATTTGAAATTTATTTTTATTGGTTCGGGTTCGGCTTCCATTTTGAAGGATTATGTAGTTATTTATTTTGAAAATTTAATTTATTTCTTAAACATAAAGGGTTCTTCTATTAACAAAATAATAAATTTTAAATATCTTGACTGCATAATTTTTTTAAAATATAAAGATCACATAGGATTGTAATTATATATTTATCATTTAAACACTTTCAAATTAATTTTATATTAACAAAATAGTGAAATATTATTTTTAATTGAAGTAAAGCATTGATTAAGAATAATACCAGATGTGTTTTTTTTTATTACATTTTTTTTAATTCTTTTTAAATAATTGGGCAGGACTTAGTTGTATCATACAATTTCAATTCATATTCATACCTATTATGATTGCATTTGTGAATAATATATTTTATACATTTTTTTTATTTTTTCCTTTCATAAATACCAGAGAATACAAAAACAAATACGAGTTAGTTGCTGATGAGATAATTTTCATTTCTGTATTCGAATTTTTTCGTTTGCATATGAATACCCGAGAAGGGAATTTTTGTACCACTACGAAGGCATCAATTTTTTTTTAAAAATTTACAAAAAAAAGGATGTATATAAAAAAACACACCTGATATTATTCTTAAACAATGATTAAAGTTAAAAAAAATCATTTTAAACAATTAAGATATTTACATGTGAAAATACCAAATTTTTGAATGAAAATTTAGCTAAAAAAAAGAACTATTTTTGGGTAAATTTTCATTCAAAAACTTGGGATTTTTCATTCAAAACTGTCGTTTCTACGGAATAAACGACAGTTTTTGAATGAAAAATCCCAAGTTTTTGAATGAAAATTTACCTAAAAATAGTCCTTATTTTTAGTTAAATTTTCATTCAAAAATTTGGGATTTTCGCATGTAAATATTTTTTATATCTCAGGTAATATTTGGTTTTTTATTCGTTTAAAAAAAAAAATTTTAAAATTGTTGATTAAAACGGAGATAATATGTATCTCTGATTAAAATTGTTTGAACTCGAACCGCTTGGATTTTTGGTTTAGCGGGTTCGGGTTCGAAAATCGGTGAACCGGAGCGGGTTCAAGTTCGGATTCGACTTTTACTAGTTATATGTATCGCATATAAAGTAAAATATATATTATTGTATATATTTTATACAATAATATACATATATTTTATTGTATAATTTATATAATTATGTTATAATAATAGTTCTAGTACATTGTTAAAAAAAATTTTTTTTTAATGATTATACAGTGATAGCGAACATATGGCATGCGAGAATATTTTAATGACACCTAAAATTTTTACGATTTCAAATATATTTTTTTAAATTTTTTAAGAAGAAAATTTTTACAGACATACAAAAGCAATATTGCTTTTGTACCAGATTTTTCCGATTTGTAGATATTTTTTTTCGATATTCAGGAAATTTTCAAATTTGTATGTGTATCGCAACGCAATAGATAAAATAAAAAAAATAGAATTTCTCATTTAATTCTGAGAACAGCACTTGTGTTTATTATGAAAGCAAACGCTACTTAGATATATGTATATTCTTAGTCATGTGTACACTGTACATCGTAATATTATGTTGTTTTAAAGTTATTTTTCGTTCGTCATTCATTAAATGTGAATATTAATTTATATAATACAACAGATCTGGTGTTTGAATTAAATAATAACTGGTATGTATTTTATTTGTGATGAATTGTTATTCTTATATTATTATAATTGTCTAATTTTATTTAAATATCAGTTTAAATTACAAAGATGTCAGTTCCAAATAAAAAACAAATACTTGTCGAAACTAGTAGCCAGAACAATGCTGAAAATGAAATACTAGCAACTTGGAAGTCCATTCCAGATACTTTTTCTTGCCTTAAAAAAATAGCAATGTCTATTTTAACAATTTTTTCATCTACTTATTCTTGTGAAACATTGTTTTCGTCGATGAATTTTATTAAATCAGTCATGAGAAATAGACTGACAGACGACAGTCTGTACTTCTTGTATGTTATTAAAAGCTACGAGTTATAAGCCAGATGTAAAATATTTATCATCCAGACTACAAAAACGGAAATCGATTTCAATTATATTTTCATTTTGAAGTTTTTTTTTAATAAAAAAATTAATAAAGTAACCAAAAATATTTTGTTTATTATTATATAGTTACGAAATTTATTTACACAAATACATGATGCATTGTTTTTCTTTTATTTTCTCGGCACGCGAAATATTATTAAATAAAAAAAAAATATCGAATAGGTTCGCCATCTCTGGATTATACTATATTTTAGAAAAAAAAATTTTTTTTTCTAAACAATTTTATTTTCGATGAATTTGTCATTCGATGAATTGATCATTCGATAAACTCGTTTTCGACTAACTTGTTGTGAATAATTTTTTATATATACATCTGTGTGTACATATATGTATATATATTATTTTTATCTCACGATTGTAAAAAGACGATATATACTTGTCAGGAAGAATGTTTAATAAATAGCCAAATTTGTTACTTTATGTTTCACATAAAGTAACAAATTTGGGGTTAAAAATACTAACTGAAACTTGTTTTATAGTCGTTGGTAAATTTATATTACTGTTCTTTGACTTTATGTAGCAAATTATTTTAGAAAACTGTATATATTTATAACGCTCGTGAAAAAGTTTTATGGCGAAGAAAACATTAAGAAGTATTGAAAAAGTATAAAAAAAGGAAATTGAGGAATTTTGTAGAACCGAACAACAAAACCAACCAAACAAAATGATCAAATGTCAAAATTCTGGCTTGAAATAATGTTTTGAACATTATTTCATTAGCAAAAAATTTTCTTAACTGTTATCTCTGCAAAGTAAATTATTTCACAGAACAGAGTACCACAAAATAAAATTGTTAGCGTAGTTTTTCACTAGATGTTAAATTTGTTTGATAATTTCATTTCATGATTGATAGCATACTAAGCTTTAATATTAAAATATTATTATTACGTAACTTTCGAGCACATTTAGAAATATTTAAACTTTTATAATAATTATAGTAAACATTACCTGAGTTTGATAGTTTAAAAAAAAATCATATTTTTAATAAAACTTATGCATTTCACAAATCATCTGAAAAAATTTAAATAAAATTTTGTCATAACGACTTCCTATGCTATATTTATATTATTTATAGTAAATTGATCCGGGTACAGGCTTTTTAATTGAACCATATGATTTTTTCAGAAATACAATATATTACGTATACATACATATGTATGTATAATATATAAGACAGTTCTTAAGAGCATATTTCCTTTTTTTGAATAATTTTGCTGAAATATATTAAAAAGGGCGATATATTTGAAGTACCTGTACATACAATTTCTAGTTTTAAAAAAATGCATATGTACTGTGCTATTTAGAAAATATTTGTAAATAATCAGTTTACGCACTCTAATAGAAAATTTTTGGTATACTAGCTTCGACAAGTATAACATAAAAAAAATCTAACGCATTTATATACACAGAAATACCAAAAAACTAGATTCTATATATAAGTATGTAGATAAAAGGGTGTTCATGTTTGGTTTTTTTTTGTTTTCTTTTACGGAAAACAAGTTATACTGATAAATATATTTAGTTTTTTTTGTTTACTTTGGTAGGTTTTTGTAGATTTTTCATTTAGTGATTGATAATAAGCTGAAAGAAAATTGATTGTATAAAATATTTAGGAAACCAGAAAAACAAACTAAATTTTATAGTTAATTCTTTATACAGTTAGTATATTAAACCGTATATTTACGGAATTTAATTAAAAAATTATATTCTTTCTAAGTTAAAAAATATAGTGTAACTTGAAACTTATTTTTGAAGTAATATATTTGAAATAATATGTAAAATTTGAAGTAATATATTATTTAATAAATACTTAAGAAAGCGAATTTCATAAGCACTTGTCGTCTAAATATTATTATTTTTTTACAGAATTATGCATTCTATAATAATTTCATGAATTTAGAATATACTACATAGTAAGCTCAGAAACTATAATGTATAAAGTGGTTTTTATGCTAATTAAAATAAATTCATTAAGTTTGGTTGGTATATGAACATTTCGTACTATGAAATTTTAATCATATTATTTTATACAGGACATTTTTAACTTAGAAAGAATATAATTTATTTTATACAGGAATCTTGGAAAAGGGCTTTGCTAAATGATATTGACCCAAATTATAGTTATGGTGGCAATTACTTAATTTTAAAGACAACAAAATATTTTAATAGATATGTATTTGAAACATGTTTCAATAAAGAAAATAGAAATTATTTTATTTGAAAAGAATTTTAAATTTGTCCAATATTTATTCTATCTGTAATTATTTATTTATTTGACTATCGATTAATTATTTTTATCGAATAAAACCACTAAAATATCTCACAAACGAGACAAATAGGCTACAATAGTAAAAAATACCGATCATATCGCATACGCAAAAACAACTAATCTTTCAACAGATTTTATATCATTTTCAATTCTGCTACATACAAATTTTCATTTTATCTCCTCTTTCACATAATAATATTCGTATTTAAAATATGGTTGAATGATTATTAATTGTTTTCATCTAATTATTCAAATAAAAACCTGGTTCGAATTAAATAAAGAAGTAAATATATAAATATCTTACAAATAAAATTCGTTATTTATTGTTATGCACATAACCATAATTTTTGCACAAAATTTAATTATTTCTCTTAAATTTCCGGTATTATTTCTTTCAAAGACTTTTTTTAAATTTATATAAATTTATATAAGTATTTTAACCTTACTATTTAATTAATCCATTTAAACATAAATATTAAATAGAAAACACAAATATTAAATGTAATATTTGTATTACATATATTTAAATACTTATATATACTATTTATATATAATTATTGTAAATTCTCAAATGGTATTTTTTTAAAAGACCAAACTTTAATAATTTTAGGCTTAATATAAAATCCATAAAAGATACTATTGCTAAAAAAAGCTACAAACAGTATTATTACAGATTAAAACATCATCCAAACCAATTAGAAAATCAACAGTAGTACATACATCTCTACAAGCTAGCTTAAAAAGACACATATCTTCCGACCATGCCACAAGATTTTAAATTAAAACTAATTTTAACGCTGTGCAGTAGAATGAAGAAATGTTAAATCTTTGAATTTTTCTTAAAACATGACATGTATCAATGATCATCAAAATTACTTAATATATACGTCTTACTTACTTAGACATACTAGAACTATACCATTTTTGTTTCAAAATGAGAATAGTAAACCTCAAAATTAGAATAGTAAACTTGAAAATAGAATAGTAAACTTCAATATTAGAATAGTAAATTTTAATATGAGAATTGTTAAAATTAAAATAAGAAAACTAAGCCTGAGTTTAAATTAAACAGCAGAATTGTAATTGTTCATATGTGTTTGTACAGCAAAATTGAAAGGCCCAAAATATGTCTGCGAAAATTAAAAAATTAGAAAGAGAATCTAAAAAAATGCAATTACTTGCCGTGTCAAACATGGATGGAGACTAGCGACAACTTGCACGTACAATAACGTTCCACAATCAACATCACATCGTTGATAGCAGAGGGATAAACCATAGATAAACAAGGAGGGAAAAGATTTAGCAAAATTACTGAAATTCATTTAGGTTATTTTGTTGAAGTGATCGAAAAAAACTGACGTATTACATTAACTGAACTCGGTGCAGCGTTTGAAGAAAAATTTAACTTTAGTATTTCAAAACATTTAGATACTTTCTATTTTGCTGAAATATTTAAGATATGAACCTGAAAAGTGAAACTCCCCTGAGAACAAATAAAAGCGAAAGGAGTTTGTGGAATGTCTTTTGGAATTTGAGTCCCAAAATAAACCTATTTTGTTTATGGATGAAACGAATTTAAACATTCATATTTCAAGAACACTGGGCAGATCATTGAAGGGAACAACATGCACCACTTTAGCAGCTGGTTTAAAAGGTGGTAATGTTCATATAATATGAACATTACCGCCTGCATAAATACGGTTGGATTTATTTATTATGAAATAAGAGGTTCGTTCAAGAAAGAAATTGCAAAAGCGTGGATGAAAACCTGCCTTCGTCAAGCTTAGACATGGTAAACCAGTTGTTATGGTAATTGAAAATGCACCTTGCCACAGTAAAATTGAAGAAATTTTGCAGGAGCAGGAATTTCGTGAAAACAAGATACTCAGACTTGGACCCTATAGTTATAGTGCAATGTTTAACCCAATTGAAAATGTCTGGTCTGTGGTAAAGAGTTATGTTAAAAGAGAGCTATCAAGAAAGTTTTCAAGTATGATTTATAACAGAAATTCAGATTTGACCATCAAATAGCAAAGATTAAGAGCATTAGAAAGCCTTATGGAAGAAGTTCTGCAGACAATTACACCAACAATATGTGCCAATTGCATCGCAAGCATTCAAAGAAAATTCAGTGCGGCTCTTAACTTAGAAAATATGCAATATTAATAAACTGAATTTCAAATATTTTGTATCAAAATTATTTGATACAAAATATTTGAAATTCAATTTAAATCAAAATAAAATTTCTCATATCGAAATTTACTATTCTTATATTGAAATTTATTATTCTCAAATTGAAATTTACTATTCTTATATTGAAGTTTACTATTCTCATTTTGAAACTAAAATGATATAGATATAGATTGTAAAGTTTTCTCATATAAAATAAAAACAAAAAACATTTTAATCCAAGTCGCATTAATAAATTTGTTTAAGTACTTAATTATACGTTTTTCTATTTTAGTGTTAAACCAATATATAAAGTAAATAAAAAATGTTTTACTATAAAATTCTTTATTTTCTAAAGATATCAAATTTTCCTTCAATTTTCTCTTTAGGCAAATTCAAAGAAAAAAGATAAACCAACATTGCACCCTAAAAATAGGAAGCCATAAAAAAATGTTATAGACGTTTTTTATTACTCTACTTTATGTTTGAAAAGAAAGACTGATTATTTAAAAATTTAAAATAAGAAAAAATGTAATTGGGCATAATAAAATAAATATATATATACTTACGAACATCTACCTCCTTCGGATTACATTTACTAACATTTTCCTCCAAAATATAAATTCTTTCTTTAATTTTTTTTGTTCTATTACCAATTTTCTGCAACTCCAAATTAAGATCCAAAAATATATCATTTGCAATAATAACTACTGATGCCATTTGACGGAGTGCATTGCTAAGAGTAATATTGGTAACAGCATCAAATTCTTTACCATTTATTATTGCATTTGAATTACTATTATCATCGGATCTAATATGTTTATAAAAAAAAAACGAAAACATAACTTTAAAATTTATAAAATTATACTTATATATAGAATCTTAAATATATTAAGAAGATTTAAGATATATTTTTTATATATAGCATAAATAATTGTTTTAATTATTTATATATTACGATTTTAATTAAGATAAAGTACACCATGATTCTTTCGTAACTATCTTTTATTACATCGTTTCATTGATCGTGATATGTTGTTTATGGTATTCAATTTAGAAAAAAAAAATTTAATTTTCCTTACATGGCTGTTAACTATAAATTTTTTTTAGATTTGAGTTTTAATATTTAAAATTGTAGGAAATGTCGATGGAATATAATAATTAAATTGGAATTTAAAAAAAAAAAAAAACTTACATTGATGCAAGACCAGCTTTTTTTCGATAAGATCGCGATACAAACTCTGGTTTGACAAGTCGTTGAACAAATGGCATTTTTATGCATTTTTTTTAACAAATTTTTGTATTATCTTAATTAACTATACAAAAAATTTAATATATTATTGACATTTAGAATATTTAATTTGACTTTACGATTATTTGAAACACCTGCTCTTATTTTAATTGATAAAATTGCAAAATGAAGATTTTTTATATAGTAACAAAACAAAGCATGTATAAGCACATAACAAGTATTAATAAAAAAATTATTTATTTGCAGTAAGGCACCGAAAATATAAAAAAAAATACTTAATTTAATTTAAACTTAATATGTTGCAGTTTTTTTTCGATAATTATAATTTTTGTTAATTAAATTTTATGTGAAATAACATAATTTCAATAAGGCTATTGGACCGGTGGTCGGTCCGTCGCCGTCCTCCCTTTTGTTAGTGTGACCAATTAATATATTAAATAAAAGCTACAGTTTTATTTCTAGCCTAGAAAAGCTATAGTTTATATATATGATTATACTTATTATAGAAAATAATTAAATATCATTTCCAATTTAAAAAAAAAACTAATTTGTATATATTTGTAATATCATATTACAACAAAAAACTATTTAAAAATTATAGCTTGGAGTATTTGATTTTTGTAAATATTACCAATATCAAATATTCGAACAGAGTAACCGTTTGGTCTAATTAGACCGTTTGGTATAATTAGGCCGGAAAAAAATTGTCCCTTGTTTAATATTTGTTGTTACTTAAAAAGAATATTTTTTCAGTTATTAATTTTTATTAAAATTTTACTATAAATTTGCTATAAAATTTTTGGTATCTTTTTCGTGCTGCCTCTTTTCACCTTACAATTGTTTTTCTAGTGGTGTCTTGTTTTAGTTTTCTGCAAAAGATGAAGTATAAAGTATGATTACATTGTGATAAGGTATTATCAGTATGATGAAGTGTCATCTTTTGCAGAAAACTAAAACAAGACACCAATAGAAAAACAATTGTAAGCTGAAAAGAGGCAGCATGAAAAAAATACCAAAAATTTTGTACCACATTTATAGTAAAATTTTAATAAAAATTAATAACTGAAAAAATATTCGTTTTAAGTAACAACAAATATTAAATTTAGAGAATTTTTAAGAAAAGTGTAAATATTTAAAAAGTATGGAATTTTGTAATATGAAGAAAGTATGATTTTAAATAATATATAATATATTTTTCAGTATGTTTTGATTTATAAATTTTTGTTTTCACAATCAAATTATAACTATGCAATATTCGTAATTTGTAAAATTTCATTTGTAAACTGTCAAATTTAATTTTAAATGGTTATTAAAAACAAAAATGTTCATGCTATAAAAAATAATTTTGACAATCACATCTTTTTTATAGGAAGTAAGTATGCCATTCACATGATACAATTATACAAGATATGGCATTCCCGCGTTTCATTTTGACACTGTTCTGCGCATGACGTCACAATATATTTAAAATATGTATATGCAATAGTATTTATATGAAATTTATTCGTTTTTCAATTTCAAAAACTCTATCTATATAGGAATATATTTATTAAAAGACAATTGTTACCGGAAATTTAATTATATTTATTTAAATTTTCAACTAATAATTTTTTTGTATTTTCTTTTTTTTGATTTTAAGTGTTGGCTGGATATTTTGTGAGTGATTGACAGTTCGGTGTTGGTGCAATTTAACAATTTAATGATTAATTCTTTTTTAATCAGTTTACCATTTAACATATAACCATTATCAAGAAAATGATTTCTTAATAATTTTATTAAATGGGGAACATCCGCAAAAACATAAATTTTATTAGTGCCGCAACAAAACCTGAAAAAATATATATGTATAAATAATATATTTCGATACCCATAATAAATTTTTTTTACCATGGTTTATCGATTTCAATGTTTAAATCTTTATAAAGCCCTCGATTTCCACCACCTAGATCACTAGTAATACCTACAACACTGTATCCACAGTCTTTTACTGTTTCTATTATTTTAAATAATATTTCTTTGGTGATTTTGCAGTCAAATTCATAAAATATTGGCTGTTTCCATTTATAAACTAATCCTAAAATAAGCATGTATTAATTTATATAATATATATTAATTAACTGTGTAAATTTTTTCAGACCTCTTAGCATCGCAACTTGAACATATTTTGCTGGCTTATAAACTGTGTCCGATGATTTGTCATAACAAAATGTTTCTCGAATTTTCATTTCATCGAAACTAAGAATACACAACTTTTGTGCTTCTGTTAGCTGGGTTGCTGCAGCCATTATTTTGGTGACAGGATCAATTATTCCAGTTGAGATATCAATTTTTTGGGCCCAATTATTTAGAGTTCGTACACAAGGTAATGGAAACTGCTTTTGCCTTAATAATTTATAAGCACGCGGACTGGCCGCATAAAGTGTGATTGATCTTGCCACATCAGCTTCTGTCCACTTCAATCTTTTTGAACCAACTTTTATTTTTTTAATTTGGCCAACCGTAAATATTTCTAACAATTTATTTTCTAAGTTTTCTCTATGGAATTCACTTATAGTTAGTTCTTTTTTTAAATTATCAATGTCAAGATTGTTAGATATTTCGGCTTCTAGCAAACGAACATTTTCTGATTTCAAATTTTTCCTAAAATAACAAGAACTATGTTCAATTTCCAGTTGTATTTTATAATTTATACTGGACATTTCATTATATTTTAATTTCCAGTCTTCTTCACGTTCAACATCAGCTGGCACTTCAAATTGAGTTGTTTCATTTTCAAGAACATTTGTTTGTTCTAATAAATTGCAAACCATGTTTTTATTTTTTCGTATGTTCATCCTTTCAGCACGTTCAGATTCTTTAATTTCATCCTCACAAATTATATAAATTTTAGGTACAGATCCCGGTTTCAACTGCAATCTATCTGCTAATCCTTAAAAAAATTATTAATAAAATTCTATATGTAAAAAATATTGTATATTTACCCATTTCATATTGTAAATAATTTACAAAATCTTCTTTCACAAAATGTTTAAAGCAAATTTTTGAGGTTTTCCAATTAAATTTGTCTTTACGTTTGCAAAACAGAATCCATTGTTTTAGCAAACTTTGATTTTTCGGAAACGTAAAAAAACTATGAACACTTTCTGAATTTAAAGGCTTATTATTATTGTTATTACAATTACATACTGAGCACCACATATTATTTAATAATTATTTTTAATATTCCAAATTTTATATAACACAACACAATTGTTTACAATTTTAATATATTATTACGTCACACAGAAACTTCAAACAACAGAGTGAAGTTGGCCGATAAGCGCAATGCCATATCTTGTGTAATTGTATCATGTGCCATTCACATCTTTTTTATAGGAAGTATGTTTGCCTCTGTAAAATTTTTGCAGATGTGCTTGCCTCTCTATTACACAATTCATAAAACTCATTATTTTCCATCTCGTTCTGGTCGACATCTTCACACTTCATCACAATGAAATCATACTCAAGTATAATAGAGAACGCATAAGTTTTGCACAGTGTTGCCGAAAAGTAAAAATCAAAACACCCTACTTGTAGCTCAACGAGCATGAAGTATATGGAGATGGCATAAAACTAAATTATTGAAGTCTAGCCGGATATAGTAAAATTGCAATTTCCGGCGGACTTGGTTTAATTTTAATCCTGGCACTGTTTTTTAGGTTATTTACAATAAATAATTTTGTTACAACTCATGTAATTTAGGTAAAATAATTAATTAAGGTAACATTAAAATCTAGGTATAATTAATATTATGGGGAAAACTGTAATTTAAGAAAATTAGTAATTTAGATAAAAATCAAATTTAACATAATTAATTTACTTTTTAGGTAAAAATGGAATCTAGGTAAATATGAAATTTATTGTACAAAAATAAAATTTAGGTAAAATAATTAATTTGGGTTAAAATAATTTGTTGGAAAATAAGGTAAAAGTTATGAAGTACTGTTCAGGCAAATAACCAATTTTAAAGAATAAAATGTAATCTTAAAGTTAACATCAAAAACAGTTATTAATTACGAAGTACTGTTCAGGCAAATCTTCTTTTAGTTTTGTAATTAATAAGTGAATGCTCATAGTCGCTGTCTATCTGCTCTGCAGCGAAACAATAAAAATCCAGACTATAA
The DNA here is from genome assembly GCA_963932195.1 of Empis livida. Taxonomy (NCBI): domain Eukaryota; kingdom Metazoa; phylum Arthropoda; class Insecta; order Diptera; family Empididae; genus Empis; species Empis livida. The sequence continues at coordinate 23,775,957 of OZ010645.1, read as the reverse complement.
AAATCCAAACTATAAAAATGCAAAGGGGACAAAATCCAAACAAGTAAAATCCAAACAGCTAAAATCCAAATGGGACAAAATCCCAAAATCCAAATATGAAAAAAAACCCTCCGTAACTATTAACGGCGCCGCGCCGTTAATAGTTACGGAGGGTTTTTTCATATTTGGATTTTATTAATGGAGGGTCTTTTTTCATATTTGGATTTTATTAAGATTTAGTATTTTATATTTTTTCTTAATTTTATTGAAGTAATATAAAAAACACAAAATATTCACAAAACACAAAATGGAACGACGGTTTAATCTTTATTATGTGATTACCCTATTTAAAATTGTAGCTACTCTGCCCTTACATTTCAAAGATTTGCGTTTTGAGCAGCTCCATCTATAAATGTTGTTTTTATGTAAATCTAAATAATATTCAAAACCATTTATAAATAATTTTTCTTTTCCTTTATTTGAAAGTACAGTATAAATTTCCATTATTGCAGCTACAAAACATAAGAAAAATCTTACTTTGAAATTAAAAAATATTAATAAAATAATTAAAAGGATTACATACCAACTTCTAAAAATAAACAAAACTAATTGACATTCGATAATATGAACAATTCAAATGCAAATTTTGCACTTAAATGATATTTTCTATTACTTCGCAATAAACATATCGATACTTGGGCAATTCCCAAAATAAATTTTTGCTTTTCCTAATAAATAAATAGCGGTTGAAATAAATTCTAAATATTCTTATTCAAGAAAAACTAATAAAAAACTACGTCTCAAGAAAAACTACAAAACTAAGAAAAACTAAAAAAAATTACGTCGCAAGAAAATGAAAAATATTACCACAAAATAATATATTATTTTGTGATAGATATTATGGATTTTTTTTGTTGGATTATAGTAGTTTGGAATCCGTCGCATTTGGGTTTTTGTATAAAGTATTTTGTCTTATACGGGAAAATGAAATTTGAATTTAGGTCATTTTGGATTTTTGAAATTTGGTAATTTACAAAATTAGGGATTTTGTCGCATTTGGATTTTGCCATTCAGGATTGGGTCGTATTACCGCATTTTAATGGTTTTTTCAATTTATATGCCACGAAACCGCGCAGAACATTACTTTGCAATATGTTATATATATATATATATATATATATCAGTGGCGTTTCGTGACAATTTATGCAGGGTGTGCGAAACTACTAAAAAGTATAATTAATTAAAAAATGCATATAACACTCATAGTAATTCATTTTTAATTTAATAATTAATAAGACATTTTTTTTTTGTAAATATTAAAATTTTTAAAAATTAGTTTAGAATCACAATATTCACAACTTACAGAATTACAATATTCACAACTTTTTATAAATTAAGTTAATTCTTCGACTTTTTTTGGTGAAGTGTTCAACAACTTGTTCAAAAAAGCTAAAAAAATGATTCTGACGTAGTTGTATTAAAAATTCTTTTTCAATTGCTAATAATGATAGCGCGGATAGCCTGTCATTTGACATAGTGCTTCTATTGAAAGTTTTTATTCTTTTGAGCGTTGAGAAACTCCTTTCAGTTGTTGCCGTTGTGGATGGAATGTTCATTATTAGATGACAAAGCTGTAACGATTCTGAAAACGTTTCTTCTAATTTTGCAGCAATAATTGTATTAGCTATTTCAGTTACAGTTTTGTTTTTGTAGCATTCGGAATTAAAAACTACTTTAAGTTCGTTTTCTAGCTTTAAGTAATTAAGCTTTATAATACACCCATAAGTATCTTTTAATGAACTTAATAAATCGCTAGGAAATTTGTTTGCAAATTCAGTAAATTTGTCACAATTTAATAAATGGATAAATTTTATATTTGATAGATCCTTATAACGTACGTCTATTTCACAAATAATTTTATTAAATATATCATCATAAATTTTTTTAAAATAAGATTTATCTTCATTTCTTTTTTGTGGTAGAGTACCTTGTCCATATTCTTCTACTGTTTGATTAATAACTGTATCAAATTTATTATTATTATTGAGTTTTTTTTATATTTTCTTTGCAATAATTTATTTCTTTTAAACAAGCATTTATATCCAAAGACTTGTTTTGTAAGATACTATATAATACATCCGTAAAACAAAATATTTCACAAAAAATATTTAATATAAATATAGTTTTAAACTGTGATAAAAAATGCATATATCCACGGGCTAATACACTAGTATTTTCACCCCAACTATCTGGACTCTCAATAATTAAATCGAAAATTTCAATTAAATTTAATCTCTCTTTTTTAATTAAATTCAAAAGTCGAGAATTGTATGACCACTTTATATTACACACGGATGGAATCTTTTTCTTTAAAGTATCTTGTAAAAGCTTATCACGTTTTGATGATGTAGAAAAAAATGCGCCTAAGCTACTCATAGTGGTAAAAAATTGCTTGGTTTCATTCATAGTTTGAACTGATTTAGATAGAACTAAATTTGATATGTGGGCATTGCAATGAATAAAAAGTGCTTGTTTATATTTTTTTTTGATTTGAGCCTGTACACCATTAACTGGGCCAGACATAACAGGTGCGCCATCATAAACCTGAGCGACCAATTTTGGTCCAATTTCATTAGCACTTTGGTCGTTACTCACATCAGAAAATTAAAAAAATCTCTCTATAATTCATCAGTCAGACTTAAAATAACTTTACTGATACCATTAGCACTTTGGTCGTTACTCACATCAGAAAATTTAAAAAATCTCTCTATTGGTTCACCACTCTTATTTACATAACGTAATATACAAGAAAGTTGGGCTTTTCGTGATATGTCCGTAGTCTCATCAAATTGTATAGCTACGAAATTTGTTTCGTTAAGTTCACTTTTTATAAAATTTAGCATAGTATTATTTATTGCTTCAATAATATCATTTTGAATCAATGCTGATGTACCCTTAAAAACAGTTGAATTGTCCATAAAATTCTTAAATGCTATATCAAAAGTTGCTGTATAATCACACAAATCTTTAAAATTACCTTTAGAAAAATTAAACTTATAAATATTTAAAAATCTTAAAATGATTCCTGTAAAATTACCTTTGTTTAATGAATTTTCAGTTTCGTCGTGGCCTCTAAAAGGTAATTCATGTATTGCTAAAAAAAACAGTTACATCCAACAATATTTCAAATGCTTTTCTATTTTTTTTCACTTCTGCGTTAAAATTTTGTACACTAGTTTTTCTTTGGTGGTCAAATAAATACTCGATGCGAGATTCACCAAATGTATTTAATGCAAGAGCATTTGTTATATGGCTTACTGAAAGTGCATGCTTTGGTATTTTTTCATGCACATGATTTATGTCATTATAACCTGTAGAACTCCACACTGTATCAGTCTTATTTTTAAATATAATACAAGGCCAACAAAATAATTTATTGAGTATAGTTGACCCAGTTAACCACTGATTATTTTTATATAAATCACTATTAAATTTTCGTTCATATTCTTTACCGTTTTTTTTATATACACTTTTCAAATCGTTCAAATCTGGAATTGGTCTACCATTGTCTATTATTGTCTTCTTTTTGTCATAACTAAGCGTACTAAATTTTTTTTCTATAAGCATAAAACTACATCCTCACTTTCACTCATATTTATTATTTAAATTTAATAAATAAAACCGAAAATATATTTCTAATTTAAAATAGCACTAATTACAAACAATAATTATTAATAATAATTTTAACTTTTTTTACCATTTAAAAATAATAATGAAAAGTTAAAAAAAACTTCTAATAAAATGTGTAAGGAAAACTGCGAATAAGCTGGACAACACATAATCAATTAGTAAAAACAATTCAAATAAAAGCTAAAAAAAAATGTCTCATAGAAATATGAAAGTACGACCATATAAGATGCACACGCACATAATTGTTTCAATTTTTCTTAATATTTCTGTAAGAGAAATTTATGAAATTCAGTGAGAGAATACAATGACCAGAAAGTTTTTTTCATAGGCATATGTAAGTACGACCATATAAGATGCACACCATTGTTTCCATTTTCTTATTTTTTTTAAAGAGAAACTTTTCTATGGCTATTGCACAAATTAGAAAAAACAATAGAATAGCGAAAAATAATTCTACATAGAAATATGAAAAGTACGACAATATCAAATGCACACGCACATCATTGCTTCATTTTTTATTATTATTTCTTGAAGAGAAATTTATGCAATTCAGTGAGAGAATACCGAGACCACAAAACCACAAGTGCGACGACACTTTTCTGATTTTTTTATTTATTATTTTGGAGTAATTAGTTAATAATATGGGTGGGGAAAGAAGTAAGTTTAGTGCATCAGAAAATGGAAAATGTGCGATTTTGAATATTTTTCGAAAAGGTCTTTGGAAATGCGCTAGAAATTAAATTCCCGACACGGAGATACCAAATATTTGAGAATTGCTTCTAGTTTTAATGGTTTTCATATTTTTGCTACAAATTCTGATGTTTTGTATTGAATCTCATTAAATTTCGATATTTTCCCTGATTTCTCGGGCAATTTTGATTTTTTTCGAAAAGGTCTTCGGAAATGCGCTAGAAATTAAATTCCCGGCACGGAGATACGAAATATGTGGGGATTGCTTTCAGTTTTAACGGTTTTCAAATTTGTGCTACAAATTCTAATGTTTTGTATTGAATCTCATTAAATATCCATATTTTCCCTGATTCCTCGGGCAATTTTGAATGTTTTCCGAAAAGATCTTCGGAAATGCGCTAGAAATTAAATTCCCGGCACGGAGATATCAAATATTTGGGAATTCCTTCTAGTTTTAAGGGTTTTCATATTTTTGCTACAAGTTCTGATGTTTTGTATTGAATCTCATTAAATTTGCATATTTTCCCTAATTTCTCGGGCAATTTTGAATATTTTTCGAAAAGGTCTTCGGAAATACGCTAGAAATTAAATTATCGGCACGGAGATACGAAATATGTGGGGATTGCTTTCAGTTTTAAGGGATTTCATATTTGTGCTACAAATTCTAATGTTTTGTATTGAATCTCATTAAATATCCATATTTTCCCTGATTTATCCGGCAATTTTGAATATTTTTCGAAAAGTTCTTCGGAAATGCGCTAGAAATTAAATTCCCTACACGGAGATACGAAATATGTGGGGATTGCTTTCAGTTTTAAGAGTTTTCATATTTTTGCTACAAATTCTGATGTTTTGTATCGAATCTCATTAAATATCCATATTTTCCCTGATTTATCCGGCAATTTTGAATATTTTTCGAAAAGATCTTCGGAAATGCGCTAGAAATTAAATTCCCGGCACGGAGATATCAAATATTTGGGAATTCCTTCTAGTTTTAAGGGTTTTCATATTTTTGCTACAAGTTCTGATGTTTTGTATTGAATCTCATTAAATTTCCATATTTGCCCTAATTTCTCGGGCAATTTTGAATATTTTTCGAAAAGGTCTTCGGAAATGCGCTAGATATTAAATTACCGGCACGGAGATACCAAATATTTGAGAATTGCTTCTAGTTTTAAGGGTTTTCATATTATTAGTGTAAATTCTGATGTTTTGTATTGAATCTTATTAAATTTCAATATTTTCCCTGATTTCTCGGGCAATTTTGAATATTTTTCGAAAAGGTCTTCGGAAATGCCCTAGAAATTAAATTCCCGACACGGAGATACCAAATATGTGGGAATTGCTTCTAGTTTTAAGGGTTTTCATATTTTTGCTACAAATTCTGATGTTTTGTATTGAATCTCATTAAATTTCAATATTTTCCCTGATTTCTCGGGCAATTTTGAATATTTTTCGAAAATGTCTTCGGAAATGCGCTAGAAATTAAATTCCCGGCACGGGGATACCAAATATGTGGGAATTGCTTCTAGTATTAAGGGTTTTCATATTTTGCTACAAATGCTGATGTTTTGTATTGAATCTCATTAAATTTCCATATTGTCCCTGATTTCTCGGGCAATTTTGAATATTTTTCGAAAAGGTCTTCGGAAATGCGCTAGAAATTAAATGCCCGGCACGGGGATACCAAATATGTGGGAATTGCTTCTAGTTTTAAGGGTTTTCATATTTTTGCTACAAATTCTGATGTTTTGTATTGAATCTCATTAAATTTCCATATTTTCCCTGATTTCTCGGGCTATTTTGAATGTTTTCCGAAAAGGTCTTCAGAAATGCGCTAGAAATTAAATTCCCGGCACGGAGATACCAAATATGTAGGAATTGCTTTCAGTTTTAAGGATTTTCATATTTGTGCTACAAATTCTGATGTTTTTGTATTGAATCTCATTAAATTTCCATATTTTCTCTTCTTCGGAAAGGTCTTCGGAAATGCGCTAGATATTAAATTCCCGACACGGAGATACCAAATATGTGGGAATTGGCTTGTAGTTTTAAGGGTTTTCATATTTTTGCTACAAATTCTTATGTGTTGTATTGAATCTCATTAAATTTTCATATTTTTCCTGATTTCTTGGGCAATTTTGAATATTTTTCGAAAAGGTCATTGGAAATCCGCTAGAAATTAAATTCCCGACACGGAGATACCAAATATTTGAGAATTGCTTCTAGTTTTAATGGTTTTCATATTTTTGCTACAAATTCTGATGTTTTGTATTGAATCTCATTAAATTTCGATATTTTCCCTGATTTCTCGGGCAATTTTGATTTTTTTCGAAAAGGTCTTCGGAAATGCGCTAGAAATTAAATTCCCGGCACGGAGATACCAAATATGTGGGAATTGCTTCTAGTTTTAAAGGTTTTCATATTTTTGCTACAAATTCTAATGTTTTGTATTGAATCTCAATAAATTTCCATATTTTCCCTGATTTCTCGGGCAATTTTGAATATTTTTCGAAAAGGTCTTCAGAAATGCGCTAGAAATTAAATTCCCGACACGGAGATACCAAATATGTGGGAATTGCTTCTAGTTTTAAGGGTTTTCATATTTTTGCTACAAATTCTGATGTTTTGTATTGAATCTCATTAAATTTCCATATTTTCCCTGGTTTCTCGGGCAATTTTGAATATTTTTCGAAAAGGTCTTCAGAAATGCGCTAGAAATTAAATTCCCGACACGGAGATACCAAATATTTGGGAATTGCTGCTAGTTTTAATGGTTTTCATATTTTTGCTACAAATTCTGATGTTTTGTAATGAATCTCATTAAATTTCCATATTTTCCCTGATTTCTCGGGCAATTTTGAATATTTTTCGAAAAGGTCTTCGGAAATGCGCTAGAAATTAAATTCCCGGCACGGAGATACCAAATATGTGGGAATTGCTTCTAGTTTTAAAGGTTTTCATATTTTTGCTACAAATTCTAATGTTTTGTATTGAATCTCATTAAATTTCCATATTTTCCCTGATTTATCCGGCAATTTTGAATATTTTTCGAAAAGGTCTTCGGAAATGCGCTAGAAATTAAATTCCCTACACGGAGATACGAAATATGTGGGGATTGCTTTCAGTTTTAAGAGTTTTCATATTTTTGCTACAAATTCTGATGTTTTGTATCGAATCTCATTAAATATCCATATTTTCCCTGATTTATCCGGCAATTTTGAATATTTTTCGAAAAGATCTTCGGAAATGCGCTAGAAATTAAATTCCCGGCACGGAGATATCAAATATATGGGAATTCCTTCTAGTTTTAAGGGTTTTCATATTTTTGCTACAAGTTCTGATGTTTTGTATTGAATCTCATTAAATTTGCATATTTTCCCTAATTTCTCGGGCAATTTTGAATATTTTTCGAAAAGGTCTTCGGAAATGCGCTAGATATTAAATTACCGGCACGGAGATACGAAATATGTGGGGATTGCTTTCAGTTTTAAGGGTTTTCATATTATTAGTGTAAATTCTGATGTTTTGTATTGAATCTTATTAAATTTCAATATTTTCCCTGATTTCTCGGGCAATTGTGAATATTTTTCGAAAAGGTCTTCGGAAATGCCCTAGAAATTAAATTCCCGACACGGAGATACCAAATATGTGGGAATTGCTTCTAGTTTTAAGGGTTTTCATATTTTTGCTACAAATTCTGATGTTTTGTATTGAATCTCATTAAATTTCAATATTTTACCTGATTTCTCGGGCAATTTTGAATATTTTTCGAAAATGTCTTCGGAAATGCGCTAGAAATTAAATTCCCGGCACGGGGATACCAAATATGTGGGAATTGCTTCTAGTATTAAGGGTTTTCATATTTTGCTACAAATGCTGATGTTTTGTATTGAATCTCATTAAATTTCCATATTTTCCCTGATTTCTCGGGAAATTTTGAATATTTTTCGAAAAGGTCTTTGGAAATGCGCTAGAAATTAAACTCCCGGCACGGAGATACCAAATATGTGGGAATTTCTTATAGTTTTAAGGGTTTTCATATTTTTGCTACAAACTCTGATGTTTTGTATTGAATATCATTAAATTTCCATATTTTCCCTGATTTCTCGGGCAATTTTGAATATTTTTCGAAAAGGTCTTCGGAAATGCGCTAGAAATTAAATTCCCGGCACGGAGATATCAAATATGTGGGAATTGCTTCTAGTTTTAAGGGTTGTCATATTTGTGCTACAAATTCTGATGTGTTGTATTGAATCTCATTAAATATCCATATTTTCCCTGATTTCTCCGGCAATTTTGAATATTTTTCGAAAAGGTCTTCGGAAATGCGCTAGAAATTAAATTCCCGGCACTGAGATACGAAATATGTGGGGATTGCTTTCAGTTTTAAGGGTTTTCATATTTGTGCTACAAATTCTGATGTTTTGTATTGAATCTCATTAAATTTCCATATTTTCCCTGATTTCTCGGGCAATTTTGAATGTTTTCCGAAAAGGTCTTCGGAAATGCGCTAGAAATTAAATTCCCGGCACGGAGATACCAAATATGTAGGAATTGCTTTCAGTTTTAAGGATTTTCATATTTGTGCTACAAATTCTGATGTTTTTGTATTGAATCTCATTAAATTTCCATATTTTCTCTTCTTCGGAAAGGTCTTCGGAAATGCGCTAGATATTAAATTCCCGACACGGAGATACCAAATATGTGGGAATTGGCTTGTAGTTTTAAGGGTTTTCATATTTTTGCTACAAATTCTAATGTTTTGTATTGAATCTCATTAAATTTCCATATTTTCCCTGATTTCTCGGGCAATTTTGAATATTTTTCGAAAAGGTCTTCAGAAATGCGCTAGAAATTAAATTCCCGACACGGAGATACCAAATATGTGGAAATTGCTTCTAGTTTTAAGGGTTTTCATATTTTTGCTACAAATTCTGATGTTTTGTATTGAATCTCATTAAATTTCCATATTTTCCCTGATTTCTCGGGCAATTTTGAATATTTTTCGAAAAGGTCTTCGGAAATGCGCTAGAAATTAAATTCCCGACACGGAGATACCAAATATTTGGGAATTGCTGCTAGTTTTAATGGTTTTCATATTTTTGCTACAAATTCTGATGTTTTGTAATGAATCTCATTAAATTTCCATATTTTCCCTGATTTCTCGGGCAATTTTGAATATTTTTCGAAAAGGTCTTCGGAAATGCGCTAGAAATTAAATTCCCGGCACGGAGATACCAAATATGTGGGAATTGCTTCTAGTTTTAAAGGTTTTCATATTTTTGCTACAAATTCTAATGTTTTGTATTGAATCTCATTAAATTTCCATATTTTCCCTGATTTCTCGGGCAATTTTGAATATTTTTCGAAAAGGTCTTCGGAAATGCGTTAGCAATTAAATTCCCTACTCATTGATACCAAATATGTGGGAATTGCTTCTAGTTTTAAGGGTTTTCAAATTTTTGCTACAAATTCTGATGTTTTGTATTGAATCTCATTAAATTTCCATATTTTCCCTGATTTCTCGGGCAATTTTGAATATTTTTCGAGAAGGTCTTCGGAAATGTGGTAGAAATTAAATTCCCGACACGGAGACACGAAATATGTGGGGATTGCTTTTAGTTTTAAGGGTTTTCATATTTTTGCTACAAATTCTGATGTTTTGTATTGAATCTCATTAAATTTCCATATTTCCCCTGATTTCTCGGGCAATTTTGAATATTTTTCGAAAAGGTTTTCGGAAATGCGCTAGAAATTAAATTCCTGGCACGGAGATACCAAATATGTGGGAATTGCTTCTAGTTTTAATGGTTTTCATATTTTTGCTGCAAATTCTGTTGTTTTGTATTGAATCTCATTAAATTTCCATATTTTCCCTGATTTCTCGGGCAATTTTGAAAATTTTTCGAAAAGGTCTTCGGAAATGCGTTAGAAATTAAATTCCCGACACGGAGACACGAAATATGTGGGGATTGCTTTCAGTTTTAAGGGTTTTCATATTTTTGCTACAAATTCTGATGTTTTGTATTGAATCTCATTAAATTTCCATATTTTCCCTGATTTCTCGGGTATGATACCTCTTGCCCAGATCAGATAATCTCTCTCTTTTGAGGTGAAGTCTGATTTTTGGCCAAGCGTATCCTCGTACTTGAGAGGCGCTTTATATTTTACTAGAGCTTTCCAGCCTTCGCGGGAAGGTCTGGATCTAGGGGTCTTACGCCACCTAGTGTCCTCGCCAACCTTTGGGGATCGGAGGAGCTTATCCTCATCCATCGTAGCTAACGATGACATCGCACTCTCCTGATCTGAGTCTAAGACTCAACCGGCTGCGTATTGGCCAGTAGCAAGACTACTGGTACAACCTGACTCGCTCATTGTACCAGTTATGGAGACAGTAGTATTACTATCGCTGCAACCTGCTCCAACCATTGCAGACGATAGTTTTGTTGGGTGGCTACTGGCGACACGAGCTTGGACACCCGTGCTACAGGCGGAGTTTGCAGCCACGACTTCCTCCGGCTGTTGTGCTTATATCCCAGCACGCGAATTATCATTTACATTGTCCATTGTCATACCAGGTCATCCGGAGTCTGCTTGGTTTTCAGTACCATCATTGATCAATTAACCTTAGCGGCATGGTTAGACCTGCCGAGAATGTTACCATCCCCCCCCCCCCCCCGTCATCACTTAATTTATCTCCGGCCCTTACTCAAGCCCACTCCCACGACAAGTTTAGACTCCACGAGGGGGTAGCCAATAGACAAATACATACATAAATCTTTTACGTACATTTTGAAAAATGTTCATAGCTAGCTTCGTTTTTAAATAAAAATTTTGAATGTTCAAACATACATATATCAATTGCGCACTAAGTTTATTAGAAAAAAATTACGCATTAAATTTAGTAGAAAATTTTTTTTTTTGTTGCACCGCATTATTTCAAAATCGCATAAAAAGGGAATCTAGTGTTTAAACATATGATTTTTTTATTTTATGTAAACACCTGACAATATCCAATGATTTAAAATTTAATTTCTCTACAAATATTTAAATTTTCTCTTTCAAACTTTAGTGTTGCATTTTGCAATTTGTATTGTACAATAATAACCCGACAATTGTGGTGTTGTATTCTTGCATTTATTTGGTTTTTACTGTAGGGAAAAATTCCTCGTGAAGTAGCCAAAAATTATAGTTGTTGTAGCTACAAATACGAGCATTGAATAGATGCAGATGCCCTAAGTCTTCTTTCTCCTTCTAACTCATTAAAAATTTAATTTTGGTAGTTCTCTGTGTAAGAAAACCAAGTTGTCAAAATCAGATTGTAATTTGATGTGAAAAGTTATGTGCCGTAAGATTTTTTAAACTGATTAAAAATTATTATTAGTGAAAGAAAGTAATTTTGTAATAAATAATATTTTATATTAAAAAGAATAAATATCCTAATTATGGAGAATAAAGTTAAATTCTGTGGAAGGAAAAAGCAGTGCATCATTCCAAATTGTGAAACCCCATTTTAATGTTGAACACAAGGTTTCTTTGCACAGGTATGTTATTTTCATCTTTCTTTTAAGGTTTTCGTAAAATATTTTATTACATTAATTAATTAAAATCAAAATAATTAAGAAAATTGTAAGTATTTAATTCATAATTTTACATTTAAATAAATTATGGTGATGAGCTAGTTAATCGAGTTTTGAAAGATTCTCGTCAACTTCCATGTACTTCTGTAAATATTTTTTTAATTAATAAATTAAATAAAATCTAATGACCTATGATCAGTGAAATACAGGCAAAGAATGAGACATCAACAATACGAATGACCAGCAAGCAAAGTTTATAGTCTTCATCGTCATCTTCTTTGAGAACCATTGTAGTAACTCCGAATGCAGTGGAGAAACTTAAACAGAATATCGACGTAAAGAGTTCAAAACATTGCAATTCCAAAAAATGTGCAAAGAGAAAATCAAAAGGTTGAGATTCGTGTAGCAAAGAAACAGGCGTCAAAAAAATTGGGAGCTTGCGGACTGTATTAAAAGAATTAGAAGATAAAAATTTGATTTCATCAGATGTGAGTGATTTAATGGCCTTAAAATCAGCAATTAAAACAGAAATTTTTTACTTGTGCCATAACAATATTCAGCGGTCCTTTGCTTTAACGCTGAATTTCTGTTCACCGAAAGCGTATGAATATGTGTGAATAGTTTTTAAGTTTTGTTTACCACATCCTAGAACAATTGTAAAATGGTATATGTCGATAGACGGATCACCTGGCTTTGCACAAGAATCTTTTCAAGCATTAAAAACGCATCAGAAAGCGCACTAATATTGAAAAAACCACAAATTTTGTGTTCATTAGTTATTGATGAAATTGCAATAAGAAAACATGTGGAATGAGATGGAAAAACGAAACATGGATATGTAAACTTGGGAAATAATATACGGGAAGATTGCACTGAAATGGCTAAATAAGCTCTGGTATTTATGGTTGTCGCAGTTAAAGCATCTTAGAAGTTACCAGTTGCATATTTTTTGACCAATTCTTTAAATGGTGTACAAAAATTAACTTTAGTTGTTGAGTGCATTAAAAAAGTGGAGGAATGCAACATAAAAGTAATTTCTTTAAAATTTGATGGTGCATCTTCCAATATACGTATATTTCTCGATCCATGCCATATGATTAAATTAATCAGAAATGCTTCAACATTTCTGATTAATTTAATCATAATATTTTTAGGTGATAAAAATATTCTTGAGCGTGATGAAGAATATTTTTATCACCTAATGCATTTCTGATTAGATGGAGATGTTATTAAATGGGATTACCTCTAGCATCTTCATATATTGCAAGAAATCGAAGGGATGCATTTAGGAAATAAAATTAGAGCTTAAACATTTTGATGGAGGTGAAGCAACTATTGAATTTTTCAAACATATTAATAAATGTTTTGATATTTTAAATAGCCATAAAATATCTGCATTTAATTCAAAGAAAGCGATGTGCGAAAGTAACTTCAATGGTAATTTATTTATATATATATATATATATATATATATATATATATATATATATATATATATATATATCTATATATATATATATATATATATATATATATATATATATATATATATATATATATATATATATATATATATATATATATATATATATATATATATATATATATATATATATATATATATTTATGTTTAAGCTCCAATTTTATTTCCTAAATGCATCCCTTCGATTTCTTGCAATATATGAAGATGCTAGAGGTAATCCCATTTAATAACATCTCCATCTAATCAGAAATGCATTAGGTGATAAAAATATTCTTCATCACGCTCAAGAATATTTTTATCACCTAAAAATATTATGATTAAATTAATCAGAAATGTTGAAGCATTTCTGATTAATTTAATCATATGGCATGGATCGAGAAATATACGTATATTGGAAGATGCACCATCAAATTTTAAAGAAATTACTTTTATGTTGCATTCCTCCACTTTTTTAATGCACTCAACAACTAAAGTTAATTTTTGTACACCATTTAAAGAATTCGTCAAAAAATATGCAACTGGTAACTTCTAAGATGCTTTAACTGCGACAACCATAAATACCAGAGCTTATTTAGCCATTTCAGTGCAATCTTCCCATATATTATTTCCCAAGTTTACATATCCATGTTTCGTTTTTCCATCTCATTCCGCATGTTTTCTTATTGCAATTTCATCAATAACTAATGAACACAAAATTTGTGGTTTTTTCAATATTAGTGCGCTTTCTGATGCGTTTTTAATGCTTGAAAAGATTCTTGTGCAAAGCCAGGTGATCCGTCTATCGACATATACCATTTTACAATTGTTCTAGGATGTGGTAAACAAAACTTAAAAACTATTCACACATATTCATACGCTTTCGATGAACAGAAATTCAGCGTTAAAGCAAAGGACCGCTGAATATTGTTATGGCACAAGTAAAAAATTTCTGTTTTAATTGCTGATTTTAAGGCCATTAAATCACTCACATCTGATGAAATCAAATTTTTATCTTCTAATTCTTTTAATACAGTCCGCAAGCTCCCAATTTTTTTGACGCCTGTTTCTTTGCTACACGAATCTCAACCTTTTGATTTTCTCTTTGCACATTTTTTGGAATTGCAATGTTTTGAACTCTTTACGTCGATATTCTGTTTAAGTTTCTCCACTGCATTCGGAGTTACTACAATGGTTCTCAAAGAAGATGACGATGAAGACTATAAACTTTGCTTGCTGGTCATTCGTATTGTTGATGTCTGATTCTTTGCCTGTATTTCACTGGTCATTAGATTTTATTTAATTTATTAATAAAAAAATATTTACAGAAGTACATGGAAGTTGACGAGAATCTTTCAAAACAAGATTAACTAGCTCATCACCATAATTTATTTAAATGTAAAATTATGAATTAAATAATTACAATTTTCTTAATTATTTTGATTTTAATTAATTAATGTAATAAAATATTTTACGAAAACCTTAAAAGAAAGATGAAAATAACATACCTGTGCAAAGAAACCTTGTGTTCAACATTAAAATGGGGTTTCACAATTTGGAATGATGCACTGCTTTTTCCTTCCACAGAATTTAACTTTATTCTCCATAATTAGGATATTTATTCTTTTTAATGTAAAATATTATTTATTACAAAATTACTTTCTTTCACTAATAATAATTTTTAATCAGTTTAAAAAATCTTACGGCACATAACTTTTCACATCAAATTACAATCTGATTTTGACAACTTGGTTTTCTTACACAGAGAACTACCAAAATTAAATTTTTAATGAGTTAGAAGGAGAAAGCAGACTTAGGGCATCTGCATCTATTCAATGCTCGTATTTGTAGCTACAACAACTATAATTTTTGGCTACTTCACGAGGAATTTTTCCCTACAGTAAAAACCAAATAAATGCAAGAATACAACACCACAATTGTCGGGTTATTGTTGTACAATACAAATTGCAAAATGCAACACTAAAGTTTGAAAGAGAAAATTTAAATATTTGTAGAGAAATTAAATTTTAAATCATTGGATATTGTCAGGTGTTTACATAAAATAAAAAAATCATATGTTTAAACACTAGATTCCCTTTTTATGCGATTTTGAAATAATGCGGTGCAACAAAAAAAAAAATTTTCTACTAAATTTAATGCGTAATTTTTTTCTAATAAACTTAGTGCGCAATTGATATATGTATGTTTGAACATTCAAAATTTTTATTTAAAAACGAAGCTAGCTATGAACATTTTTCAAAATGTACGTAAAAGATTTATGTATGTATTTGTCTATTGGCTACCCCCTCGTGGAGTCTAAACTTGTCGTGGGAGTGGGCTTGAGTAAGGGCCGGAGATAAATTAAGTGATGACGGGGGGGGGCATGGTAACATTCTCGGCAGGTCTAACCATGCCGCTAAGGTTAATTGATCAATGATGGTACTGAAAACCAAGCAGACTCCGGATGACCTGGTATGACAATGGACAATGTAAATGATAATTCGCGTGCTGGGATATAAGCACAACAGCCGGAGGAAGTCGTGGCTGCAAACTCCGGCTGTAGCACGGGTGTCCAAGCTCGTGTCGCCAGTAGCCACCCAACAAAACTATCGTCTGCAATGGTTGGAGCAGGTTGCAGCGATAGTAATACTACTGTCTCCATAACTGGTACAATGAGCGAGTCAGGTTGTACCAGTAGTCTTGCTACTGGCCAATACGCAGCCGGTTGAGTCTTAGACTCAGATCAGGAGAGTGCGATGTCATCGTTAGCTACGATGGATGAGGATAAGCTCCTCCGATCCCCAAAGGTTGGCGAGGACACTAGGTGGCGTAAGACCCCTAGATCCAGACCTTCCCGCGAAGGCTGGAAAGCTCTAGTAAAATATAAAGCGCCTCTCAAGTACGAGGATACGCTTGGCCAAAAATCAGACTTCACCTCAAAAGAGAGAGATTATCTGATCTGGGCAAGAGGTATCATACCCGAGAAATCAGGGAAAATATGGAAATTTAATGAGATTCAATACAAAACATCAGAATTTGTAGCAAAAATATGAAAACCCTTAAAACTGAAAGCAATCCCCACATATTTCGTGTCTCCGTGTCGGGAATTTAATTTCTAACGCATTTCCGAAGACCTTTTCGAAAAATTTTCAAAATTGCCCGAGAAATCAGGGAAAATATGGAAATTTAATGAGATTCAATACAAAACAACAGAATTTGCAGCAAAAATATGAAAACCATTAAAACTAGAAGCAATTCCCACATATTTGGTATCTCCGTGCCGGGAATTTAATTTCTAGCGCATTTCCGAAAACCTTTTCGAAAAATATTCAAAATTGCCCGAGAAATCAGGGAAAATATGGAAATTTAATGAGATTCAATACAAAACATCAGAATTTGTAGCAAAAATATGAAAACCCTTAAAACTGAAAGCAATCCCCACATATTTCGTGTCTCCGTGTCGGGAATTTAATTTCTAACGCATTTCCGAAGACCTTTTCGAAAAATTTTCAAAATTGCCCGAGAAATCAGGGAAAATATGGAAATTTAATGAGATTCAATACAAAACAACAGAATTTGCAGCAAAAATATGAAAACCATTAAAACTAGAAGCAATTCCCACATATTTGGTATCTCCGTGTCGGGAATTTAATTTCTACCACATTTCCGAAGACCTTCTCGAAAAATATTCAAAATTGCCCGAGAAATCAGGGAAAATATGGAAATTTAATGAGATTCAATACAAAACATCAGAATTTGTAGCAAAAATTTGAAAACCCTTAAAACTAGAAGCAATTCCCACATATTTGGTATCTCCGTGTCGGGAATTTAATTGCTAACGCATTTCCGACGACCTTTTCGAAAAATATTCAAAATTGCCCGAGAAATCAGGGAAAATATGGAAATTTAATGAGATTCAATACAAAACATTAGAATTTGTAGCAAAAATATGAAAACCTTTAAAACTAGAAGCAATTCCCACATATTTGGTATCTCCGTGCCGGGAATTTAATTTCTAGCGCATTTCCGAAGACCTTTTCGAAAAATATTCAAAATTGCCCGAGAAATCAGGGAAAATATGGAAATTTAATGAGATTCAGTACAAAACATCAGAATTTGTAGCAAAAATATGAAAACCATTAAAACTAGAAGCAATTTCCACATATTTGGTATCTCCGTGTCGGGAATTTAATTTCTAGCGCATTTCTGAAGACCTTTTCGAAAAATATTCAAAATTGCCCGAGAAATCAGGGAAAATATGGAAATTTAATGAGATTCAATAGAATTTGAATTTGTAGCAAAAATTAGAATTTGTAGCAAAAATATGAAAACCTTTAAAACTAGAAGCAATTCCCACATATTTGGTATGTCCGTGCCGGGAATTTAATTTCTAGCGCATTTCCGAAGACCTTTTCGAAAAAAATCAAAATTGCCCGAGAAATCAGGGAAAATATCGAAATTTAATGAGATTCAATACAAAACATCAGAATTTGTAGCAAAAATATGAAAACCATTAAAACTAGAAGCAATTCTCAAATATTTGGTATCTCCGTGTCGAGAATTTAATTTCTAGCGCATTTCCAATGACCTTTTCGAAAAATTTTCAAAATTGCCCAAGAAATCAAGAAAAATATGAAAATTTAATGAGATTCAATACAACACATAAGAATTTGTAGCAAAAATATGAAAACCCTTAAAACTACAAGCAATTCCCACATATTTGGTATCTCCGTGTCGGGAATTTAATACCTAGCGCATTTCCGAAGACCTTTCCGAAGAAGAGAAAATATGGAAATTTAATGAGATACAATACAAAACATCAGAATTTGTAGCACAAATATGAAAATCCTTAAAACTGAAAGCAATTCCTACATATTTGGTATCTCCGTGCCGGGAATTTAATTTCTAGCGCATTTCCGAAGACGTTTTCGGAAAACATTCAAAATTGCCCGAGAAATCAGGGAAAATATGGAAATTTAATGAGATTCAATACAAAACATCAGAATTTGTAGCACAAATATGAAAACCCTTAAAACTGAAAGCAATCCCCACATATTTCGTATCTCCGTGTAGTGAATTTAATTTCTAGCGCATTTCCGAAGACCTTTTCGAAAAATATTCAAAATTGCCGGAGAAATCAGGGAAAATACGGATATTTAATGAGATTCAATACAACACATCAGAATTTGTAGCACAAATATGACAACCCTTAAAACTAGAAGCAATTCCCACATATTTGATATCTCCGTGCCGGGAATTTAATTTCTAGCGCAATTTCCGAAGACCTTTTCGAAAAATATTCAAAATTGCCCGAGAAATCAGGGAAAATATGGAAATTTAATGATATTCAATACAAAACATCAGAGTTTGTAGCAAAAATTGTCGCAGTTAAAGCATCTTAGAAGTTACCAGTTGCATATTTTTTGACGAATTCTTTAAATGGTGTACAAAAATTAACTTTAGTTGTTGAGTGCATTAAAAAAGTGGAGGAATGCAACATAAAAGTAATTTCTTTAAAATTTGATGGTGCATCTTCCAATATACGTATATTTCTCGATCCATGCCATATGATTAAATTAATCAGAAATGCTTCAACATTTCTGATTAATTTAATCATAATATTTTTAGGTGATAAAAATATTCTTGAGCGTGATGAAGAATATTTTTATCACCTAATGCATTTCTGATTAGATGGAGATGTTATTAAATGGGATTACCTCTAGCATCTTCATATATTGCAAGAAATCGAAGGGATGCATTTAGGAAATAAAATTAGAGCTTAAACATTTTGATGGAGGTGAAGCAACTATTGAATTTTTCAAACATATTAATAAATGTTTTGATTTCTTGCAATATATGAAGATGCTAGAGGTAATCCCATTTAATAACATCTCCATCTAATCAGAAATGCATTAGGTGATAAAAATATTCTTCATCACGCTCAAGAATATTTTTATCACCTAAAAATATTATGATTAAATTAATCAGAAATGTTGAAGCATTTCTGATTAATTTAATCATATGGCATGGATCGAGAAATATACGTATATTGGAAGATGCACCATCAAATTTTAAAGAAATTACTTTTATGTTGCATTCCTCCACTTTTTTAATGCACTCAACAACTAAAGTTAATTTTTGTACACCATTTAAAGAATTGGTCAAAAAATATGCAACTGGTAACTTCTAAGATGCTTTAACTGCGACAACCATAAATACCAGAGCTTATTTAGCCATTTCAGTGCAATCTTCCCATATATTATTTCCCAAGTTTACATATCCATGTTTCGTTTTTCCATCTCATTCCACATGTTTTCTTATTGCAATTTCATCAATAACTAATGAACACAAAATTTGTGGTTTTTTCAATATTAGTGCGCTTTCTGATGCGTTTTTAATGCTTGAAAAGATTCTTGTGCAAAGCCAGGTGATCCGTCTATCGACATATACCATTTTACAATTGTTCTAGGATGTGGTAAACAAAACTTAAAAACTATTCACACATATTCATACGCTTTCGGTGAACAGAAATTCAGCGTTAAAGCAAAGGACCGCTGAATATTGTTATGGCACAAGTAAAAAATTTCTGTTTTAATTGCTGATTTTAAGGCCATTAAATCACTCACATCTGATGAAATGAAATTTTTATCTTCTAATTCTTTTAATACAGTCCGCAAGCTCCCAATTTTTTTGACGCCTGTTTCTTTGCTACACGAATCTCAACCTTTTGATTTTCTCTTTGCACATTTTTTGGAATTGCAATGTTTTGAACTCTTTACGTCGATATTCTGTTTAAGTTTCTCCACTGCATTCGGAGTTACTACAATGGTTCTCAAAGAAGATGACGATGAAGACTATAAACTTTGCTTGCTGGTCATTCGTATTGTTGATGTCTCATTCTTTGCCTGTATTTCACTGATCATAGGTCATTAGATTTTATTTAATTTATTAATAAAAAAATATTTACAGAAGTACATGGAAGTTGACGAGAATCTTTCAAAACTCGATTAACTAGCTCATCACCATAATTTATTTAAATGTAAAATTATGAATTAAATACTTACAATTTTCTTAATTATTTTGATTTTAATTAATTAATGTAATAAAATATTTTACGAAAACCTTAATAGAAAGATGAAAATAACATACCTGTGCAAAGAAACCTTGTGTTCAACATTAAAATGGGGTTTCACAATTTGGAATGATGCACTGCTTTTTCCTTCCACAGAATTTAACTTTATTCTCCATAATTAGGATATTTATTCTTTTTAATATAAAATATTATTTATTACAAAATTACTTTCTTTCACTAATAATAATTTTTAATCAGTTTAAAAAATCTGACGGCACATAACTTTTCACATCAAATTACAATCTGATTTTGACAACTTGGTTTTCTTACACAGAGAACTACCAAAATTAAATTTTTAATGAGTTAGAAGGAGAAAGAAGACTTAGGGCATCTGCATCTATTCAATGCTCGTATTTGTAGCTACAACAACTATAATTTTTGGCTACTTCACGAGGAATTTTTCCCTACAGTAAAAACCAAATAAATGCAAGAATACAATACCACAATTGTCGGGTTATTGTTGTACAATACAAATTGCAAAATGCAACACTAAAGTTTGAAAGAGAAAATTTAAATATTTGTAGAGAAATTAAATTTTAAATCATTGGATATTGTCAGGTGTTTACATAAAATAAAAAAATCATATGTTTAAACACTAGATTCCCTTTTTATGCGATTTTGAAATAATGCGGTGCAACAAAAAAAAAAAATTTTCTACTAAATTTAATGCGTAATTTTTTTCTAATAAACTTAGTGCGCAATTGATATATGTATGTTTGAACATTCAAAATTTTTATTTAAAAACGAAGCTAGCTATGAACATTTTTCAAAATGTACGTAAAACGATTTATGTATGTATTTGTCTATTGGCTACCCCCTCGTGGAGTCTAAACTTGTCGTGGGAGGGGGCTTGAGTAAGGGCCGGAGATAAATTAAGTGATGACGGGGGGGGGGGGATGGTAACATTCTCGGCAGGTCTAACCATGCCGCTAAGGTTAATTGATCAATGATGGTACTGAAAACCAAGCAGACTCCGGATGACCTGGTATGACAATGGACAATGTAAATGATAATTCGCGTGCTGGGATATAAGCACAACAGCCGGAGAAAGTCTTGCTACTGGCCAATACGCAGCCGGTTGAGTCTTAGACTCAGATCAGGAGAGTGCGATGTCATCGTTAGCTACGATGGATGAGGATGAGATCCTCCGATCCCCAAAGGTTGGCGAGGACACTAGGTGGCGTAAGACCCCTAGATCCAGACCTTCCCGCGAAGGCTGGAAAGCTCTAGTAAAATATAAAGCGCCTCTCAAGTACGAGGATACGCTTGGCCAAAAATCAGACTTCATCTCAAAAGAGAGAGATTACCTGATCTGGGCAAGAGGTATCACACCCGAGAAATCAGGGAAAATATGGAAATTTAATGAGATTCAATACAAAACATCAGAATTTGTAGCAAAAATATGAAAACCCTTAAAACTGAAAGCAATCCCCACATATTTCGTGTCTCCGTGTCGGGAATTTAATTTCTAACGCATTTCCGAAGACCTTTTCGAAAAATTTTCAAAATTGCCCGAGAAATAAGGGAAAATATGGAAATTTAATGAGATTCAATACAAAACAACAGAATTTGCAGCAAAAATATGAAAACCATTAAAACTAGAAGCAATTCCCACATATTTGGTATCTCCGTGCCGGGAATTTAATTTCTAGCGCATTTCCGAAAACCTTTTCGAAAAATATTCAAAATTGCCCGAGAAATCAGGGAAAATATGGAAATTTAATGAGATTCAATACAAAACATCAGAATTTGTAGCAAAAATATGAAAACCCTTAAAACTGAAAGCAATCCCCACATATTTCGTGTCTCCGTGTCGGGAATTTAATTTCTAACGCATTTCCGAAGACCTTTTCGAAAAATATTCAAAATTGCCCGAGAAATCAGGGAAAATATGGAAATTTAATGAGATTCAATACAAAACAACAGAATTTGCAGCAAAAATATGAAAACCATTAAAACTAGCAGCAATTCCCAAATATTTGGTATCTCCGTGTCGGGAATTTAATTTCTAGCGCATTTCCGAAGACCTTTTCGAAAAATATTCAAAATTGCCCGAGAAATCAGGGAAAATATGGAAATTTAATGAGATTCAATACAAAACATCAGAATTTGTAACAAAAATTTGAAAACCCTTAAAACTAGAAGCAATTCCCACATATTTGGTATCTCCGTGTCGGGAATTTAATTGCTAACGCATTTCCGAATACCTTTTCGAAAAATATTCAAAATTGCCCGAGAAATCAGGGAAAATATGGAAATTTAATGAGATTCAATACAAAACATTAGAATTTGTAGCAAAAATATGAAAACCTTTAAAACTAGAAGCAATTCCCACATATTTGGTGTCTCCGTGCCGGGAATTTAATTTCTAGCGCATTTCCGAAGACCTTTTCGAAAAATATTCAAAATTGCCCGAGAAATCAGGGAAAATATGGAAATTTAATGAGATTCAATACAAAACATTAGAATTTGTAGCAAAAATATGAAAACCCTTAAAACTAGAAGCAATTCCCACATATTTGGTATCTCCGTGCCGGGAATTTAATTTCTAGCGCATTTCCGAAGACCTTTTCGAAAAAAATCAAAATTGCCCGAGAAATCAGGGAAAATATCGAAATTTAATGAGATTCAATACAAAACATCAGAATTTGTAGCAAAAATATGAAAACCATTAAAACTAGATGCAATTCTGAAATATTTGGTATCTCCGTGTCGGGAATTTAATTTCTAGCGCATTTCCAAAGACCTTTTCGAAAAATATTCAAAATTGCCCGAGAAATCAGGGAAAATATGAAAATTTAATGAGATTCAATACAACACATAAAAATTTGTAGCAAAAATATGAAAACCCTTAAAACTACAAGCAATTCCCACATATTTGGTATCTCCGTGTCGGGAATTTAATATCTAGAGCATTTCCGAAGACCTTTTCGAAAAATATTCAAAATTGCCCGAGAAATCAGGGAAAATATGGAAATTTAATGAGATTCAATACAAAACATTAGAATTTGTAGCAAAAATATGAAAACCTTTAAAACTAGAAGCAATTCCCACATATTTGGTATCTCCGTGTCGGGAATTTAATTGCTAACGCATTTCCGAAGACCTTTTCGAAAAATATTCAAAATTGCCCGAGAAATCAGGGAAAATATGGAAATTTAATGAGATTCAATACAACACATAAGAATTTGTAGCAAAAATATGAAAACCCTTAAAACTACAAGCAATTCCCACATATTTGGTATCTCCGTGTCGGGAATTTAATATCTAGCGCATTTCCGAAGACCTTTTCGAAAAATATTCAAAATTGCCCGAGAAATCAGGGAAAATATGGAAATTTAATGAGATTCAATACAAAACATTAGAATTTGTAGCAAAAATATGAAAACCTTTAAAACTAGAAGGAATTCCCACATATTTGGTATCTCCGTGCCGGGAATTGAATTTCTAGCGCATTTCCGAAGACCTTTTCAAAAAATATTCAAAATTGCCCGAGAAATCAGGGAAAATATCGAAATTTAATGAGATTCAATACAAAACATCAGAATTTGTAGCAAAAATATGAAAACCATTAAACCTAGAAGCAATTCCCAAATATTTGGTATCTCCGTGTCGGGAATTTAATTTCTAGCGCATTTCCGAAGACCTTTTCAAAAAATATGGAAAATTGCCCGAGAAATCAGGGAAAATATGGATATTTAATGAGATTCAATACAAAACATCAGAATTTGTTGGAAAATTATGAAAATTATTAAAACTGAAAGCAATTCCCACATATTTGATATCTCCGTGCCGGGAATTTAATTTCTAGCGCATTTCCGAAGACCTTTTCGAAAAATATTCAAAATTGCCCGAGAAATCAGGGAAAATATGGAAATTTAATGAGATTCAATACAAAACATTAGAATTTGTAGCAAAAATATTAAAACCCTTAAAACTAGAAGCAATTCCCACATATTTGGTATCTCCGTGCCGGGAATGCAATTTCTAGCGCATTACCGAAGACCTTTTCAAAAAATATTCAAAATTGCCCGAGAAATCAGGGAAAATATGGAAATTTAATGAGATTCAATACAAAACATTAGAATTTGTAGCAAAAATATTAAAACCCTTAAAACTAGAAGCAATTCCTACATATTTGGTATCTCCGTGCCGGGAATTCAATTTCTAGCGCATTACTGAAGACCTTTTCGAAAAATATTCAAAATTGCCCGAGGAATCAGGGAAAATATGGAAATTTAATGAGATTCAATACAAAACATTAGAATTTGTAGCAAAAATATTAAAACCCTTAAAACTAGAAGCAATTCCCACATATTTGGTATCTCCGTGCCGGGAATTCAATTTCTAGCGCATTACCGAAGACCTTTTCGAAAAATATTCAAAATTGCCCGAGGAATCAGGGAAAATATGGAAATTTAATGAGATTCAATACAAAACATCAGAATTTGTAGCAAAAATATGAATACCCTTAAAACTGGAAGCAATTCCCACATATTTGGTATGTCCGTGCCGGGAATTTAATTTCTAGCGCATTTCCGAAGACATTTTCGAAAAATATTCAAAATTGCCCGAGAAATCAGGGAAAATATGGAAATTTAATGAGATTCAATACAAAACATTAGAATTTGTAGCAAAAATATTAAAACCCTTAAAACTAGAAGCAATTCCCACATATTTGGTATCTCCGTGCCGGGAATTCAATTTCTAGCGCATTACCGAAGACCTTTTCGAAAAATATTCAAAATTGCCCGAGGAATCAGGGAAAATATGGATATTTAATGAGATTCAATACAAAACATAAGAATTAGTAGTAAAAATATAAAAACCCTTAAAACTGAAAGTAATCCCCACATATTTCGTATCTCCGTGTCGGGAATTTAATTTCTAGCGCATTTCCGAAGACCTTTTCGAAAAATATTCAAAATTGCCCGAGAAATCAGGGAAAATATGGAAATTTAATGAGATTCAATACAAAACGTCGGAATTTGTAGCAAAAATATGAAAAGCCTTAAAACTAGAAGCAATTCCCACATATTTGGTATCTCCGTGTCGGGAATTTAATTTCTAGCGCATTTCCAAAGACCCTTTCGAAAAATATTCAAAATTTCCCGAGAAATCAGGGAAAATATGGAAATTTAATGAGATTCAATACAAAACATCAGAATTTGTGGCAAAAATATGAAAACCCTTAAAACTAGAAGCAATTCCCACATATTTGGTATCTCCGTGCCGGGAATTCAATTTCTAGCGCATTACCGAAGACCTTTTCGAAAAATATTCAAAATTGCCCGAGGAATCAGGGAAAATATGGATATTTAATGAGATTCAATACAAAACATAAGAATTTGTAGTAAAAATATAAAAACCCTTAAAACTGAAAGTAATCCCCAAATATTTGGTATCTCCGTGTCGGGAATTTAATTTCTAGCGCATTTCCGAAGACCTTTTCGAAAAATATTCAAAATTGCCCGAGAAATCAGGGAAAATATGGAAATTTAATGAGATTCAATACAAAACGTCGGAATTTGTAGCAAAAATATGAAAACCCTTAAAACTAGAAGCAATTCCCACATATTTGGTATCTCCGTGTCGGGAATTTAATTTCTAGCGCATTTCCAAAGACCCTTTCGAAAAATATTCAAAATTTCCCGAGAAATCAGGGAAAATATGGAAATTTAATGAGATTCAATACAAAACATCAGAATTTGTGGCAAAAATATGAAAACCCTTAAAACTAGAAGCAATTCCCACATATTTGGTATCTCCGTGTCGGGAATTTAATATCTAGCGGATTTCCGAAGACCTTTTCGAAAAATATTCAAAATTGCCCGAGAAATCAGGGAAAATATGGAAATTTAATAAGATTCAATACAAAACATCAGAATTTGTAGCAAAAATATGAAAACCCTTAAAACTAGAAGCAATTCCCACATATTTGGTATCTCCGTGTCGGGAATTTAATTTCTACCGCATTTCCGAAGACGTTTTCGAAAAATATTCAAAATTGCCTGAGAAATCAGGGAAAATATGGATATTTAATGAGATTCAATACAACACATAAGAATTTGTAGCAAAAATATGAAAACCCTTAAAACTACAAGCAATTCCCACATATTTGGTATCTCCGTGTCGGGAATTTAATATCTAGCGCTTTTTCGAAGACCTTTTCGAAAAATATTCAAAATTGCCCGAGTAATTAGGGAAAATATGGAAATTTAATGAGATTCAATACAAAACATCAGAATTTGTAGCAAAAATATGAAAACCCTTAAAACTGGAAGCAATTCCCACATATTTGGTATTTCCGTGCCGGGAATTCAATTTCTAGCGCATTTCCGAAGACCTTTTCGAAAAATATTCAAAATTGCCCGAGAAAGCAGGGAAAATATGGATATTTAATGAGATTCAATACAAAACATCAGAATTTGTAGCAAAAATATGAAAACCCTTAAAACTGAAAGCAATCCCAACATATTTCGTGTCTCCGTGTCGGGAATTTAATTTCTAACGCATTTCCGAAGACCTTTTCGAAAAATATTCAAAATTGCCCGAGAAATCAGGGAAAATATGGAAATTTAATGAGATTCAATACAAAACATCAGAATTTGTAGCAAAAATATGAAAACCCTTAAAACTAGAAGCAATTCCCACATATTTGGTATCTCCGTGTCCGGAATTTAATTTCTAGCGCATTTCCGAAGACCTTTTCGAAAAATATTCAAATTGCCCGTGAAATCAGGGAAATATGGAAATTTAATGAGATTCAATACAAAATATCAGAATTTGTAGGAAAAATATGAAAACCCTTAAAACTAGAAGCAATTTCCACTTATTTGGTATCTCGGTGTCGGGAATTTAATTTCTAGCGCATTTTCGAAGACCTTTTCGAAAAATATTCAAAATTGGCCGAGTAATTAGGGAAAATATGGAAATTTAATGAGATTCAATTACAAAACATCAGAATTTGTAGCAAAAATATGAAAACCCTTAATACTAGAAGCAATTCCCACTTATTTGGTATCTCCGTGTCGGGAATTTAATTTCTAGCGCATTTTCGAAGACCTTTTCGAAAAATATTCAAAATTGCCCGAGTAATTAGGGAAAATATGGAAATTTAATGAGATTCAATACAAAACATCAGAATTTGTAGCAAAAATATGAAAACCCTTAAAACTGGAAGCAATTCCCACATATTTGGTATTTCCGTGCCGGGAATTTAATTTCTAGCGCATTTTCGAAGACCTTTTCGAAAAATATTCAAAATTGCCCGAGTAATTAGGGAAAATATGGAAATTTAATGAGATTCAATACAAAACATCAAAATTTGTAGCAAAAATATGAAAACCCTTAAAACTGAAAGCAATCCCCACATATTTCGTGTCTCCGTGTCGGGAATTTAATTTCTAACGCATTTCCGAAGACCTTTTCGAAAAATATTCAAAATTGCCCGAGAAATCAGGGAAAATATGGAAATTTAATGCGATTCAATACAAAACAACAGAATTTGTAGCAAAAATATGAAAACCCTTAAAACTAGAAGCAATTCCCACATATTTGGTAAGACCTTTTCGAAAAATATTCAAAATTGCCCGAAAAATCAGGGAAAATATGGAAATTTAATGAGATTCAATACAAAACATCCGAATTTGTAGCAAAAATATGAAAACCCTTAAAACTAGAAGCAATTCCCACATATTTTGTATCTCCGTGTCGGGAATTTAATTTCTAGCGCATTTCTGAAGACCTTTTCGAAAAATATTCAAAATTGCTCGAGAAATCAGGGAAAATATGGAAATTTAATGAGATTCAATACAGATTCAAGACCTTTTCGAAAAATATTCAAAATTGCCCGAGAAATCAGGGAAAATATGGAAATTTAATGAGATTCAATACAAAACATCAGAATTTGTAGCAAAAATACGAAAACCCTTAAAACTAGAAGCAATCCCCACATATTTCGTTTCTCCGTGTCGGGAATTTAATTTCTAGCGCATTTCCGAAGACCTTTTCCAAAAATATTCAAAATTGCCCGAGAAATCAGGGAAAATATGGAAATTTAATGAGATTCAATACAAAATATCAGAATTTCTAGCAAAAATATGAAAACCCTTAAAACTAGAAGCAATTCCTACATATTTGGTATCTCCGTGTCGGGAATTTAATTTCTAGCGCATTTCCGAAGACCTTTTCGAAAAATATTCAAAATTGCCTGAGAAATCAGGGAAAATATGGAAATTTAATGAGATTCAATACAAAACATCAGAATTTGTAGCAAAAATATGAAAACCCTTCAAACTAGAAGCAATTCCCACATATTTGGTATCTTCGTGTCGGGAATTTAATTTCTAGCGCATTTCCGAAGACCTTTTCGAAAAATATTCAAAATTGCCCGAGAAATCAGGGAAAATATGGATATTTAATGAGATTCAATACAAAACATCGCAATTTGTAGCAACATTTTGAAAACCACTAAAATTGAAAGCAATTCCAATTCCCACATATTTGGTATCTTCGTCCCGGGAATTTAATTTCCAGCGCATTTCCGAAGACCTTTCCGAAAAATATTCAAAATTGCCCGAGAAATCAGGGAAAATATGGAAATGTAATGAGATTCAATACAAAACATCAGAATTTGTAGCAAAAATATGAAAACCCTTAAAACTAAAAGCAATTCCCACATATTTGGTATCTCCGTGCCGGGAATTCAATTTCTAGCGCATTTCCGAAGACCTTTTCGAAAAATATTCAAAATTGCCCGAGAAGTCAGGGATATAACGGATATTTAATGAGATTCAATACAAAACATCAGAATTTGTAGCAAAAATATGAAAACCCTTAAAACTGAAAGCAATCCCGACATATTTCGTATCTCCGTGTCGGGAAATTTAATTTCTAGCGCATTTCCGAAGACCTTTTCGAAAAATATTCAAATTTGCCCGAGAAATCAGGGAAAATATGGAAATTTAATGAGATTCAATACAAAACATCAGAATTTGTAGCAAAAATATGTAAACCCTTAACACTAGAAGA
This sequence comes from Empis livida, assembly GCA_963932195.1. Lineage (NCBI taxonomy): Eukaryota > Metazoa > Arthropoda > Insecta > Diptera > Empididae > Empis > Empis livida. Next base: position 23,746,391 of record OZ010645.1, on the reverse strand, counting down.
AATTCACACATATTTGGTATCTCCGTGTCGGGAATTTAATTTCTAGCGCATTTCCGAAGACCTTTTCGAAAAAATATTCAAAATTGCCCAAGAAATCAGGGAAAATTTGGAAATTTAATGAGATTCAACACAAAACATCAGAATTTGTAGCACAAATATGAAAACCCTTAAAACTGAAAGCAATCCCCACATATTTCGTATTTCAGTGCCTGGAATTTAATTTCTACCGCATTTCCGAAGACCTTTTCGAAAAATATTCAAAATTTCCCGAGAAATCAGGGAAAATATGGATATTTAATGAGACAAAACATCAGAATTTAAAGCAAAAGTATAAAAACCATTAAAACTAGAAGCAATTCCCACATATTTGGTATCTCCGTGTCCGGAATTTAATTTCTAGCGCATTTCCGAATACCTTTTCGAAAAATATTCAAAATTGCCCAAAAATCAAGGAAAATATGGAAATTTAATGAGACTCAATACAAAACATAAGAATTTGTACCAAAAATATGAAAACCCTTAAAACTAGAAGAAATTCACACATATTTGGTATCTCCGTGTCGGGAATTTTATTTCTAGCGCATTTCCGAAGACCTTTTCGAAAAATATTCAAAATTGCCGGAGAAATCGGGGAAAATATGGATATTTAATGAGATTCAACACAAAACATCAGAATTTGTAGCAAAAATATGAAAACCCTTAAAACTAGAAGCAATTCCCACATATTTGGTATCTCCGTGTCCGGAATTTAATTTCTAGCGCATTTCCGAATACCTTTTCGAAAAATATTCAAAATTGCCCGAGAAATCAGGGAAAATGTGGAAATTTAATGAGATTCAATACAAAATATCACAATTTGTAGCAAAAATATGAAAACCCTTAAAACTAGAAGCAATTCCCACATTTTTGGTATCTCCGTGTCCGGAATTTAATTTCTAGCGCATTTCCGAAGACCTTTTCGAAAAATATTCAAAATTGCCCGAGAAATCAGGGAAAATATGGAAATTTAATGAGATTCAATACAAAACATCAGAATTTGTAGCAAAAATATGAAAACCCTTAAAACTAGAAGCAATTCCCACATATTTGGTATCTCCGTGTCCGGAATTTAATTTCTAGCGCATTTGCCCGAGAAATCAGGGAAAATATGGAAATTTAATGAGATTCAATACAAAACATCAGAATTTGTAGCAAAAATATGTAAACCCTTAACACTAGAAGAAATTCACACATATTTGGTATCTCCGTGTCGGGAATTTAATTTCTAGCGCATTTCCGAAGACCTTTTCGAAAAAATATTCAAAATTGCCCAAGAAATCAGGGAAAATTTGGAAATTTAATGAGATTCAACACAAAACATCAGAATTTGTAGCACAAATATGAAAACCCTTAAAACTGAAAGCAATCCCCACATATTTCGTATTTCAGTGCCTGGAATTTAATTTCTACCGCATTTCCGAAGACCTTTTCGAAAAATATTCAAAATTTCCCGAGAAATCAGGGAAAATATGGATATTTAATGAGACAAAACATCAGAATTTAAAGCAAAAGTATAAAAACCATTAAAACTAGAAGCAATTCCCACATATTTGGTATCTCCGTGTCCGGAATTTAATTTCTAGCGCATTTCCGAATACCTTTTCGAAAAATATTCAAAATTGCCCAAAAATCAAGGAAAATATGGAAATTTAATGAGATTCAATACAAAACAAAAGAATTTGTACCAAAAATATGAAAACCCTTAAAACTAGAAGAAATTCACACATATTTGGTATCTCCGTGTCGGGAATTTTATTTCTAGCGCATTTCCGAAGACCTTTTCGAAAAATATTCAAAATTGCCGGAGAAATCGGGGAAAATATGGATATTTAATGAGATTCAACACAAAACATCAGAATTTGTAGCAAAAATATGAAAACCCTTAAAACTAGAAGCAATTCCCACATATTTGGTATCTCCGTGTCCGGAATTTAATTTCTAGCGCATTTCCGAAGACCTTTTCGAAAAATATTCAAAATTGCCCGAGAAATCAGGGAAAATGTGGAAATTTAATGAGATTCAATACAAAATATCACAATTTGTAGCAAAAATATGAAAACCCTTAAAACTAGAAGCAATTCCCACATTTTTGGTATCTCCGTGTCCGGAATTTAATTTCTAGCGCATTTCCGAAGACCTTTTCGTAAAATATTCAAAATTGCCCGAGAAATCAGGGAAAATGTGGAAATTTAATGAGATTCAATACAAAATATCAGAATTTGTAGCAAAAATATGAAAACCCTTAAAACTAGAAGCAATTCCCACATATTTGGTATCTCCGTGTCCGGAATTTAATTTCTAGCTCATTTCCGAAGACCTTTTCGAAAAATATTCAAAATTGCCTGAGAAATCAGGGAAAATATGGAAATTTAATGAAATTTAATACGAAACATCAGAATTTGTAGCAAAAATATGAAAACCCTTAAAACTAGAAGCAATTCCCACATATTTGGTATCTCCGTGTCCGGAATTTAATTTCTAGCGCATTTGCCCGAGAAATCAGGGAAAATGTGGAAATTTAATGAGATTCAATACAAAATATCAGAATTTGTAGCAAAAATATGAAAACCCTTAAAACTAGAAGCAATTCCCACATATTTGGTATCTCCGTGTCCGGAATTTAATTTGTAGCGCATTTCCGAAGACCTTTTCGAAAAATATTCAAAATTGCCCGAGAAATCAGGGAAAATATGGAAATTTAATGAAATTCAATACGAAACATCAGAATTTCTAGCAAAAATATGAAAACTCTTAAAACTAGAAGCAATTCCCACATATTTGGTATCTCCGTGTCGGGAATTTAATTTCGAGCGCATTTCCGAAGACCTTTTTGAAAAATATTCAAAATTGCTCGAGAAATCAGGGAAAATATGGATATTAAATGAGATTCAATACAAAACATCACAATTTGTAGCAACATTTTGAAAACCATTAAAATTGAAAGCAATTCCCACATATTTGGTATCTTCGTCCCGGGAATTTAATTTCTAGCGCATTTCCGAAGACCTTTGCGAAAAATATTCAAAATTGCCCGAGAAATCAGGGAAAATATGGAAATGTAATGAGATTCAATACAAAACATCAGAATTTGTAGCAAAAATATGAGAACCCTTAAAACTAAAAGCAATTCCCACATATTTGGTATCTCCGTGCCGGGAATTCAATTTCTAGCGCATTTCCGAAGACCTTTTCGAAAAATATTCAAAATTGCCCGAGAAGTCAGGGAAAATATGGATATTTAATGAGATTAAATACAAAACATCAGAATTTGTAGCAAAAATATGAAAACCCTTAAAACTGAAAGCAATCCCGACATATTTCGTATCTCCGTGTCGGGAAATTTAATTTCTAGCGCATTTCCGAAGACCTTTTCGAAGAATATTCAAATTTGCCCGAGAAATCAGGGAAAATATGGAAATTTAATGAGATTCAACGCACAACATCAGAATTTGTAGCAGAAATATGAAAACCCTTAAAACTGAAAGCAATCCCCACATATTTCGTATCTCAGTGTCGGGAATTTAATTTCTACCGCATTTCCGAGGACCTTTTCGAAAAATATTCAAAATTGCCCGAGAAATCAGGGAAAATATGGATATTTAATGAGACAAAACATCAGAATTTAAAGCAAAAGTATAAAAACCATTAAAACTAGAAGCAATTCCCACATATTTCGTATCTCCGTGTCCGGAATTTAATTTCTAGCGCATTTCCGAAGACCTTTTCGAAAAATATTCAAAATTGCCCGAGAAATCAGGGGAAATATGGAAATTTAATGAGATTCAATACAAAATATCAGAATTTGTAGCAAAAATATGAAAACCCTTAAAACTAGAAGCAATTCCCACTTATTTGGTATCTCCGTGTCGGGAATTTAATTTCTAGCGCATTTTCGAAGACCTTTTCGAAAAATATTCAAAATTGCCCGAGAAAGCAGGGAAAATATGGATATTTAATGAGATTCAATACAAAACATCAGAATTTGTAGCAAAAATATGAAAACCCTTAAAACTGAAAGCAATCCCCACATATTTCGTGTCTCCGTGTCGGGAATTTAATTTCTAACGCATTTCCGAAGACCTTTTCGAAAAATATTCAAAATTGCCCGAGAAATCAGGGAAAATATGGAAATTTAATGAGATTCAATACAAAACAACAGAATTTGTAGCAAAAATATGAAAACCCTTAAAACTAGATGCAATTCCCACATATTTGGTATCTCCGTGCCGGGAATTTAATTTCTAGCGCATTTCCGAAGACCTTTTCGAAAAATATTCAAAATTGCCCGAAAAATCAGGGAAAATATGGAAATTTAATGAGATTCAATACAAAACATCCGAATTTGTAGCAAAAATATGAAAACCCTTAAAACTAGAAGCAATTCCCACATATTTGGTATCTCCGTGCCGGGAATTTAATTTCTAGCGCATTTCTGAAGACCTTTTCGAAAAATATTCAAAATTGCCCGAGAAATTAGGGAAAATATGGAAATTTAATGAGATTCAATACAAAACATCAGCATTTGTAGCAAAAATACGAAAACCCTTAAAACTAGAAGCAATTCCCACATATTTGGTATCTCCGTGTCGGAAATTTAATTTCTAGCGCATTTCCGAAGACCTTTTCGAAAAATATTCAAAATTGCCCGAGAAATCAGGGAAAATATGGAAATTTAATGAGATTTAATACAAAACATCAGAAATTCTAGCAAAAATATGAAAACCCTTAAAACTAGAAGCAATTCCTACATATTTGATATCACGGTGTCGGGAATTTAATTTCTAGCGCATTTCCGAAGACCTTTTCGAAAAATATTCAAAATTGCCTGAGAAATCAGGGAAAATATGGAAATTTAATGAGATTCAATACAAAACATCAGAATTTGTAGCAAAAATATTAAAACCCTTAAAACTAGAAGCAATTCCCACATATTTGGTATCTCCGTGTCGGGAATTTAATTTCTAGCGCATTTCCGAAGACCTTTTCGAAAAATATTCAAAATTGCCCAAGAAATCAGGGCAAATATGGATATTTAATGAGATTCAATACAAAACATCACAATTGGTAGCAACATTTTGAAAACCATTAAAATTGAAAGCAATTCCCACATATTTGGTATCTTCTTCCCGGGAATTTAATTTCTAGCGCATTTCCGAAGACCTTTTCGAAAAATATTCTAAATTGCCCGAGAAATCAGGGAAGATATGGAAATGTAATGAGATTCAATACAAAATATCAGAATTTGTAGCAAAAATATGAAAACCCTTAAAACTAAAAGCAATTCCCACATATTTGGTATCTCCGTGCCGGGAATTCAATTTCTAGCGCATTTCCGAAGACCTTTTCGAAAAATATTCAAAATTGCCCGAGAAGTCAGGGAAAATATGGATATTTAATGAGATTCAATACAAAACATCAGAATTTGTAGCAAAAATATGAAAACCGTTAAAACTGAAAGCAATCCCGACATATTTCGTATCTCCGTGTCGGGAAATTTAATTTCTAGCGCATTTCTGAAGACCTTTTCGAAAAATATTCAAAATTGCCCGAGAAATTAGGGAAAATATGGAAATTTAATGAGATTCAATACAAAACATCAGCATTTGTAGCAAAAATACGAAAACCCTTAAAACTAGAAGCAATTCCCACATATTTGGTATCTCCGTGTCGGAAATTTAATTTCTAGCGCATTTCCGAAAACCTTTTCGAAAAATATTCAAAATTGCCCGAGAAATCAGGGAAAATATGGAAATTTAATGAGATTTAATACAAAACATCAGAATTTCTAGCAAAAATATGAAAACCCTTAAAACTAGAAGCAATTCCTACATATTTGATATCACGGTGTCGGGAATTTAATTTCTAGCGCATTTCCGAAGACCTTTTCGAAAAATATTCAAAATTGCCTGAGAAATCAGGGAAAATATGGAAATTTAATGAGATTCAATACAAAACATCAGAATTTGTAGCAAAAATATTAAAACCCTTAAAACTAGAAGCAATTCCCACATATTTGGTATCTCCGTGTCGGGAATTTAATTTCTAGCGCATTTCCGAAGACCTTTTCGAAAAATATTCAAAATTGCCCAAGAAATCAGGGCAAATATGGATATTTAATGAGATTCAATACAAAACATCACAATTGGTAGCAACATTTTGAAAACCATTAAAATTGAAAGCAATTCCCACATATTTGGTATCTTCTTCCCGGGAATTTAATTTCTAGCGCATTTCCGAAGACCTTTTCGAAAAATATTCTAAATTGCCCGAGAAATCAGGGAAGATATGGAAATGTAATGAGATTCAATACAAAATATCAGAATTTGTAGCAAAAATATGAAAACCCTTAAAACTAAAAGCAATTCCCACATATTTGGTATCTCCGTGCCGGGAATTCAATTTCTAGCGCATTTCCGAAGACCTTTTCGAAAAATATTCAAAATTGCCCGAGAAGTCAGGGAAAATATGGATATTTAATGAGATTCAATACAAAACATCAGAATTTGTAGCAAAAATATGAAAACCGTTAAAACTGAAAGCAATCCCGACATATTTCGTATCTCCGTGTCGGGAAATTTAATTTCTAGCGCATTTCCGAAGACCTTTTCGAAAAATATTCAAATTTGCCCGAGAAATCAGGGAAAATATGGAAATTTAATGAGATTCAATGCAAAACATCAGAATTTGTAGCAAAAATATGAAAACCCTTAAAACTAGAAGAAATTCCCACATATTTTATATCTCCGTGTCGGGAATTTAATTTCTAGCGCATTTCCGAAGACCTTTTCGAAAAATATTCAAAATTGCCCGAGAAATCAGGGAAAATATAGAAATTTAATGTGATTCAATACAAAACCTTAGAATTTGTAGCACAAATATGAAAACCCTTAAAACTAGAAGCAATTCCCACATATTTGGTATCTCCGTGTCGGGAATTTAATTTCTAGCGTATTTCCGAAGACCTTTTCGAAAAATATTCAAATTTGCCCGAGAAATCAGGGAAAATATGGATATTTAATGAGATTCAATACAAAACATCAGAATTTGTAGCAAAATTATGAAAACCTTTAAAACTGAAAGCAATTCCTACATATTTGGTATCCCCATGCCGGGAATTTAATTTCTAGCGCATTTCCGAAGACCTTTTCGAAAAATATTCAAAATTGCCCGAGAAATCAGGGAAAATATAGAAATTTAATGTGATTCAATACAAAACCTTAGAATTTGTAGCACAAATATGAAAACCCTTAAAACTAGAAGCAATTCCCACATATTTGGTATCTCCGTGTCGGGAATTTAATTTCTAGCGCATTTCCGAAGACCTTTTCGAAAAATATTCAAATTTGCCCGAGAAATCAGGGAAAATATGGATATTTAATGAGATTCAATACAAAACATCAGAATTTGTAGCAAAAATATGAAAACCCTTAAAACTGAAAGCAATCCCCACATATTTCGTATCTCCGTGTAGTGAATTTAATTTCTAGCGCATTTCCGAAGACCTTTTCGAAAAATATTCAAAATTGCCCGAAAAATCAGGGAAAATATGGAAATTTAATGAGATTCAATACAAAACATCAGAATTTGTAGCAAAAATATGAAAACCCTTAAAACTAGAAGCAATTCCCACATACTTGGTATCTCCGTGCTGGGAATTTAATTTCTAGCGCATTTCCGAAGACTTTTTCGAAAAATTTTCAAAATTGCCCGAGAAATCAGGGAAAATATGGAAATTTAATGAGATTCAATACAAAACATTAGAATTTGTAGCAAAAATATGAAAACCATTAAAACTAGAAGCAATTCCCACATATTTGGTATCTCCGTGTCGGGAATTTAATTTCTAGCGCATTTCCGAAGACCTTTTCGAAAAATATTCAAAATTGCCCGAAAAATCAGGGAAAATATGGAAATTTAATGAGATTCAATACAAAACATCAGAATTTGTAGCAAAAATATGAAAACCCTTAAAACTAGAAGCATTTCCCACATACTTGGTATCTCCGTGCTGGGAATTTAATTTCTAGCGCATTTCCGAAGACTTTTTCGAAAAATATTCAAAATTGCCCGAGAAATCAGGGAAAATATGGAAATTTAATGAGATTCAATACAAAACATTAGAATTTGTAGCAAAAATATGAAAACCATTAAAACTAGAAGCAATTCCCACATATTTGGTATGTCCGTGCCGGGAATTTAATTTATTGCGCATTTCCGAAGACTTTTTCGAAAAATATTCAAAATTGCCCGAGAAATCAGGGAAAATATGGATATTTAATGAGATTCAATACAAAACATCAGAATTTGTAGCAAAAATATGAATACCCTTAAAACTGGAAGTAATTCCCACATATTTGGTATCTCCGTCCCGGGAATTCAATTTCTAGCGCATTTCCGAAGACCTTTTCGAAAAATATTCAAAATTGCCCGAGAAATCAGGGAAAATATGAATATTTAATGAGATTCAATACAAAACATCAGAATTAGTAGCAAAAATATGAAAACCCTTAAAACTGGAAGCAATCCCCACATATTTTGTATGTCTGTGTCGGGAATTTAATTTCTAGCGCATTTCCGAAGACCTTTTCGAACAATATTCAAAATTGCCCGAGAAATCAGGGAAACTATGGAAATTTAATGAGATTCAATGCAAAACATCAGAATTTGTAGCAAAAATATGAAAACCCTTAAAACTAGAAGAAATTCCCACATATTTGATATCTCCGTGCCGGGAATTCAATTTCTAGCGCATTTCCGAAGACCTTTTCGAAAAATATTCAAAATTGCCCGAGAAGTCAGGGAAAATATGGATATTTAATGAGATTCAATACAAAACATCAGAATTTGTAGCAAAAATATGAAAACCGTTAAAACTGAAAGCAATCCCGACATATTTCGTATCTCCGTGTCGGGAAATTTAATTTCTAGCGCATTTCCGAAGACCTTTTCGAAAAATATTCAAATTTGCCCGAGAAATCAGGGAAAATATGGAAATTTAATGAGATTCAATGCAAAACATCAGAATTTGTAGCAAAAATATGAAAACCCTTAAAACTAGAAGAAATTCCCACATATTTGATATCTCCGTGTCGGGAATTTAATTTCTAGCGCATTTCCGAAGACCTTTTCGAAAAATATTCAAAATTGCCCGAGAAATCAGGGAAAATATAGAAATTTAATGTGATTCAATACAAAACCTTAGAATTTGTAGCACAAATATGAAAACCCTTAAAACTAGAAGCAATTCCCACATATTTGGTATCTCCGTGTCGGGAATTTAATTTCTAGCGTATTTCCGAAGACCTTTTCGAAAAATATTCAAATTTGCCCGAGAAATCAGGGAAAATATGGATATTTAATGAGATTCAATACAAAACATCAGAATTTGTAGCAAAATTATGAAAACCTTTAAAACTGAAAGCAATTCCTACATATTTGGTATCCCCATGCCGGGAATTTAATTTCTAGCGCATTTCCGAAGACCTTTTCGAAAAATATTCAAAATTGCCCGAGAAATCAGGGAAAATATGGAAATTTAATGAGATTCAATACAAAACATCAGAATTTGTAGCAAAAATATGAATATCCTTAAAACTGGAAGCAATTCCCACATACTTGGTATCTCCGTGCCGGGAATTCAATTTCTAGCGCATTTCCGAAGACTTTTTCGAAAAATATTCAAAATTGCTCGAGAAATCAAGGAAAATATGCATATTTAATGAGATTCAATACAAAACATCAGAATTTGTAGCAAAAATATGAAAACCCTTAAAACTGAAAGCAATCCCCACATATTTCGTATCTCCGTGTCGGGAATTTAATTTCTAGCGCATTTCCGAAGACCTTTTCGAAAAATATTCAAAATTGCCCGAAAAATCAGGGAAAATATGGAAATTTAATGAGATTCAATACAAAACATCAGAATTTGTAGCAAAAATATGAAAACCCTTAAAACTAGAAGCAATTCCCACATACTTGGTATCTCCGTGCTGGGAATTTAATTTCTAGCGCATTTCCGAAGACTTTTTCGAAAAATATTCAAAATTGCCCGAGAAATCAGGGAAAATATGGAAATTTAATGAGATTCAATACAAAACATTAGAATTTGTAGCAAAAATATGAAAACCATTAAAACTAGAAGCAATTCCCACATATTTGGTATGTCCGTGCCGGGAATTTAATTTATTGCGCATTTCCGAAGACTTTTTCGAAAAATATTCAAAATTGCCCGAGAAATCAGGGAAAATATGGAAATTTAATGAGATTCAATACAAAACATTAGAATTTGTAGCAAAAATATGAAAACCATTAAAACTAGAAGCAATTCCCACATACTTGGTATCTCCGTGCTGGGAATTTAATTTCTAGCGCATTTCCGAAAACCGTTTCGAAAAATATTCAAAATTGCCCGAGAAATCAGGGAAAATATGGATATTTAATGAGATTCAATACAAAACATCAGAATTTGTAGCAAAAATATGAATATCCTTAAAACTGGAAGCAATTCCCACATATTTGGTATGTCCGTGCCGGGAATTTAATTTCTAGCGCATTTCCGAAGACTTTTTCGAAAAATATTCAAAATTGCCCGAGAAATCAGGGAAAATATGGATATTTAATGAGATTCAATACAAAACATCAGAATTTGTAGCAAAAATATGAATACCCTTAAAACTGGAAGTAATTCCCACATATTTGGTATCTCCGTCCCGGGAATTCAATTTCTAGCGCATTTCCGAAGACCTTTTCGAAAAATATTCAAAATTGCTCGAGAAATCAGGGAAAATATGAATATTTAATGAGATTCAATACAAAACATCAGAATTAGTAGCAAAAATATGAAAACCCTTAAAACTGGAAGCAATCCCCACATATTTTGTATGTCCGTGTCGGGAATTTAATTTCTAACGAATTTCCGAAGACCTTTTCGAAAAATATTCAAAATTGCCCGAGAAATCAGGGAAAATATGGAAATTTAATGAGATTCAATACAAAACATCAGAATTTGTAGCAAAAATATGAAAACCCTTAAAACTAAAAGCAATTCCCACATATGTGGTATCTCCGTGTCGGGAATTTAATTTCTAGCGCATTTCCGAAGACCTTTTCGAAAAATATTCAAAATTGCCCGAGAAATCAGGGAAAATATGGATATTTAATGAGATTCAATACAAAACATCACAATTTGTAGCAAAATTATGAAAACCATTAAAATTGAAATCAATGTCCACATATGTGGTATCTCCGTCTCGGAAATTTAATTTCTAGCGCATTCCCGAAGACCTTTTCGAAAAATATTTAAAATTGCCCGAGAAATTAGGGAAAATATGGAAATGTAATGAGATTCAATACAAAACATCAGAATTTGTAGCAAAAATATGAGAAGTTAGGGAAAATATGGATATTTAATGAGATTCAATACAAAACATCAGAATTTGTAGCAAAAATATGAAAACCCTTAAAACTGAAAGCAATCCCGACATATTTCTTATCTTCGTGTCGGGAATTCAATTTCTAGCACATTTCCGAAGACCTTTTCGAAAAATATTCAAAATTGCCCGAGAAATCAGGGAAAATATGGAAATTTAATGAGATTCAATACAAAACATTAGAATTTGTAGCAAAAATATGGAAACCCTTAAAACTAGAAGCAATTGCCACATATTTGGTATCTCCGTGCCGGGAATTTAATTTCTAGCGCATTTCCGAAGACTTTTTCGAAAAATATACAAAATTGCCCGGGCAATCTGGGAAAATATGGAAATTGAATGAGATTCAATACAAAACATCAGAATTTTTAGCAAAAATATGAAAACCCTTAAAACTGAAAGCAATTCCCACATATTTGGTATCTCCGTGTCGGGAATTTAATTTCTAGCGCATTTCCGAAGACCTTTTCGAAAAATATTCAAAATTGCCCGAGAAATCAGGGAAAATATGGAAATTTAATGAGATTCAATACAAAACATTAGATTTTGTGGCAAAAATATGGAAACCCTTAAAACTAGAAGCAATTGCCACATATTTGGTATCTCCGTGCCGGGAATTTAATTTCTAGCGCATTTCCGAAGACTTTTTCGAAAAATATACAAAATTGCCCGAGCAATCAGGGAAAATATGGAAATTTAATGAGATTCTGTATATGGAAATTTAATGAGAATTTGTAGCAAAAATATGAAAACCCTTAAAACTGAAAGCAATTCCCACATATTTGGTATCTCCGTGTCGGGAATTTAATTTCTAGCGTATTTCCGAAGACCTTTTCGAAAAATATTCAAATTTGCCCGAGAAATCAGGGAAAATATGGATATTTAATGAGATTCAATACAAAACATCAGAATTTGTAGCATAATTATGAAAACCATTAAAACTGAAAGCAATTCCTACATATTTGGTATCCCCATGCCGGTAATTTAATTTCTAGCGCATTTCCGAAAACCGTTTCGAAAAATATTCAAAATTGCCCGAGAAATCAGGGAAAATATGGATATTTAATGAGATTCAATACAAAACATCAGAATTTGTAGCAAAAATATGAATATCCTTAAAACTGGAAGCAATTCCCACATACTTGGTATCGCCGTGCCGGGAATTCAATTTCTAGCGCATTTCCGAAGACTTTTTCGAAAAATATTCAAAATTGCCCGAGAAATCAAGGAAAATATGCATATTTAATGAGATTCAATACAAAACATCAGAATTTGTAGCACAAATATGAAAACCCTTAAAACTGAAAGCAATCCCCACATATTTCGTATCTCCGTGTCGGGAATTTAATTTCTAGCGCATTTCCGAAGACCTTTTCGAAAAATATTCAAAATTGCCCGAAAAATCAGGGAAAATATGGAAATTTAATGAGATTCAATACAAAACATCAGAATTTGTAGCAAAAATATGAAAACCCTTAAAACTAGAAGCAATTCCCACATACTTGGTATCTCCGTGCTGGGAATTTAATTTCTAGCGCATTTCCGAAGACTTTTTCGAAAAATATTCAAAATTGCCCGAGAAATCAGGGAAAATATGGAAATTTAATGAGATTCAATACAAAACATTAGAATTTGTAGCAAAAATATGAAAACCATTAAAACTAGAAGCAATTCCCACATACTTGGTATCTCCGTGCTGGGAATTTAATTTCTAGCGCATTTCCGAAAACCGTTTCGAAAAATATTCAAAATTGCCCGAGAAATCAGGGAAAATATGGATATTTAATGAGATTCAATACAAAACATCAGAATTTGTAGCAAAAATATGAATATCCTTAAAACTGGAAGCAATTCCCACATATTTGGTATGTCCGTGCCGGGAATTTAATTTCTAGCGCATTTCCGAAGACTTTTTCGAAAAATATTCAAAATTGCCCGAGAAATCAGGGAAAATATGGATATTTAATGAGATTCAATACAAAACATCAGAATTTGTAGCAAAAATATGAATACCCTTAAAACTGGAAGTAATTCTCACATATTTGGTATCTCCGTCCCGGGAATTCAATTTCTAGCGCATTTCCGAAGACCTTTTCGAAAAATATACAAAATTGCCCGAGAAATCAGGGAAAATATGAATATTTAATGAGATTCAATACAAAACATCAGAATTTGTAGGAAAAATAAGAAAACCCTTAAAACTGGAAGCAATCCCCACATATTTTGTATGTCCGTGTCGGGAATTTAATTTCTAGCGCATTTCCGAAGACCTTTTCGAAAAATATTCAAAATTGCCCGAGAAATCAGGGAAAATATGGAAATTTAATGAGATTCAATACAAAACATCAGAATTTGTAGCAAAAATATGAAAACCCTTAAAACTGAAAGCAATCCCCACATATTTCGTATCTCCGTGTAGGGAATTTAATTTCTAGCGCATTTCCGAAGACCTTTTCGAAAAATATTCAAAATTGCCCGAAAAATCAGGGAAAATATGGAAATTTAATGAGATTCAATACAAAACATCAGAATTTGTAGCAAAAATATGAAAACCCTTAAAACTAAAAGCAATTCCCACATATTTGGTATCTCCGTGTCGGGAATTTAATTTCTAGCGCATTTCCGAAGACCTTTTCGAAAAATATTCAAAATTGCCCGAGAAATCAGGGAAAATATGGATATTTAATGAGATTCAATACAAAACATCACAATTTGTAGCAAAATTATGAAAACCATTAAAATTGAAATCAATGTCCACATATGTGGTATCTCCGTCTCGGAAATTTAATTTCTAGCGCATTCCCGAAGACCTTTTCGAAAAATATTTAAAATTGCCCGAGAAATTAGGGAAAATATGGAAATGTAATGAGATTCAATACAAAACATCAGAATTTGTAGCAAAAATATGAAAACCCTTAAAACTAAAAGCAATTCCCACATATTTGGTATATCCGTGCCGGGAATTCAATTTCTAGCGCATTTCCGAAGACCTTTCGAAAAATATTCAAAATTGCCCGAGAAGTTAGGGAAAATATGGATATTTAATGAGATTCAATACAAAACATCAGAATTTGTAGCAAAAATATGAAAACCCTTAAAACTGAAAGCAATCCCGACATATTTCTTATCTTCGTGTCGGGAATTCAATTTCTAGCGCATTTCCGAAGACCTTTTCGAAAAATATTCAAAATTGCCCGAGAAATCAGGGAAAATATGGAAATTTAATGAGATTCAATACAAAACATTAGAATTTGTAGCAAAAATATGGAAACCCTTAAAACTAGAAGCAATTGCCACATATTTGGTATCTCCGTGCCGGGAATTTAATTTCTAGCGCATTTCCGAAGACTTTTTCGAAAAATATACAAAATTGCCCGGGCAATCTGGGAAAATATGGAAATTGAATGAGATTCAATACAAAACATCAGAATTTGTAGCAAAAATATGAAAACCCTTAAAACTGAAAGCAATTCCCACATATTTGGTATCTCCGTGTCGGGAATTTAATTTCTAGCGCATTTCCGAAGACCTTTTCGAAAAATATTCAAAATTGCCCGAGAAATCAGGGAAAATATGGAAATTTAATGAGATTCAATACAAAACATTAGAATTTGTAGCAAAAATATGAAAACCATTAAAACTAGAAGCAATTCCCACATACTTGGTATCTCCGTGCTGGGAATTTAATTTCTAGCGCATTTCCGAAAACCGTTTCGAAAAATATTCAAAATTGCCCGAGAAATCAGGGAAAATATGGATATTTAATGAGATTCAATACAAAACATCAGAATTTGTAGCAAAAATATGAATATCCTTAAAACTGGAAGCAATTCCCACATATTTGGTATGTCCGTGCCGGGAATTTAATTTCTAGCGCATTTCCGAAGACTTTTTCGAAAAATATTCAAAATTGCCCGAGAAATCAGGGAAAATATGGATATTTAATGAGATTCAACACAAAACATCAGAATTTGTAGCAAAAATATGAATACCCTTAAAACTGGAAGTAATTCTCACATATTTGGTATCTCCGTCCCGGGAATTCAATTTCTAGCGCATTTCCGAAGACCTTTTCGAAAAATATTCAAAATTGCCCGAGAAATCAGGGAAAATATGAATATTTAATGAGATTCAATACAAAACATCAGAATTTGTAGGAAAAATAAGAAAACCTTTAAAACTGGAAGCAATCCCCACATATTTTGTATGTCCGTGTCGGGAATTTAATTTCTAGCGCATTTCCGAAGACCTTTTCGAAAAATATTCAAAATTGCCCGAGAAATCAGGGAAAATATGGAAATTTAATGAGATTCAATACAAAACATCAGAATTTGTAGCAAAAATATGAAAACCCTTAAAACTGAAAGCAATCCCCACATATTTCGTATCTCCGTGTCGGGAATTTAATTTCTAGCGCATTTCCGAAGACCTTTTCGAAAAATATTCAAAATTGCCCGAAAAATCAGGGAAAATATGTAAATTTAATGAGATTCAATACAAAACATCAGAATTTGTAGCAAAAATATGAAAACCCTTAAAACTAGAAGCAATTCCCACATACTTGGTATCTCCGTGCTGGGAATTTAATTTCTAGCGCATTTCCGAAGACTTTTTCGAAAAATATTCAAAATTGCCCGAGAAATCAGGGAAAATATGGAAATTTAATGAGATTCAATACAAAACATTAGAATTTGTAGCAAAAATATGAAAACCATTAAAACTAGAAGCAATTCCCACATACTTGGTATCTCCGTGCTGGGAATTTAATTTCTAGCGCATTTCCGAAAACCGTTTGGAAAAATATTCAAAATTGCCCGAGAAATCAGGGAAAATATGGATATTTAATGAGATTCAATACAAAACATCAGAATTTGTAGCAAAAATATGAATATCCTTAAAACTGGAAGCAATTCCCACATATTTGGTATGTCCGTGCCGGGAATTTAATTTCTAGCGCATTTCCGAAGACTTTTTCGAAAAATATTCAAAATTGCCCGAGAAATCAGGGAAAATATGGATATTTAATGAGATTCAATACAAAACATCAGAATTTGTAGCAAAAATATGAATACCCTTAAAACTGGAAGTAATTCCCACATATTTGGTATCTCCGTCCCGGGAATTCAATTTCTAGCGCATTTCCGAAGACCTTTTCGAAAAATATTCAAAATTGCCCGAGAAATCAGGGAAAATATGAATATTTAATGAGATTCAATACAAAACATCAGAATTTGTAGCAAAAATAAGAAAACCCTTAAAACTGGAAGCAATCCCCACATATTTTGTATCTCCGTGTCGGGAATTTAATTTCTAGCGCATTTCCGAAGACCTTTTCGAAAAATATTCAAAATTGCCCGAGAAATCAGGGAAAATATGGAAATTTAATGAGATTCAATACAAAACATCAGAATTTGTAGCAAAAATATGAAAACCCTTAAAACTAGAAGCAATTCCCACATATTTGGTATCTCCGTGCCGGGAATTTAATTTCTAGCGCATTTCCGAAGACCTTTTCGAAAAATATTCAAAATTGCCTGAGAAATCAGGGAAAATATGGATATTTAATGAGATTCAATACAAAACATCACAATTTGTAGCAAAATTATGAAAACCATTAAAATTGAAATCAATGTCCACATATTTGGTATCTCCGTCCCGGAAATTTAATTTCTAGCGCATTCCCGAAGACCTTTTCGAAAAATATTCAAAATTGCCCGAGAAATTAGGGAAAATATGGAAATGTAATGAGATTCAATACAAAACATCAGAATTTGTAGCAAAAATATGAAAACCCTTAAAACTAAAAGCAATTCCCACATATTTGGTATCTCCGTGCCGGGAATTCAATTTCTAGCGCATTTCCGAAGACCTTTTCGAAAAATATTCAAAATTGCCCGAGAAGTCAGGGAAAATATGGATATTTAATGAGATTCAATACAAAACATCAGAATTTGTAGCAAAAATATGAAAACCCTTAAAACTGAAAGCAATCCCGACATATTTCGTATCTCCGTGTAGTGAATTTAATTTCTAGCGCATTTCCGAAGACCTTTTCGAAAAATATTCAAAATTGCCCGAGAAATCAGGGAAAATATGGAAATTTAATGAGATTCAATACAAAACATTACAATTTGTAGCAAAAATATGGAAACCCTTAAAACTAGAAGCAATTGCCACATATTTGGTATCTCCGTGCCGGGAATTTAATTTCTAGCGCATTTCCGAAGACTTTTTCGAAATATATACAAAATTGCCCGAGCAATCAGGGAAAATATGGAAATTGAATGAGATTCAATACAAAACATCAGAATTTGTAGCAAAAATATGAAAACCCTTAAAACTGAAAGCAATTCCCACATATTGGGTATCTCCGTGTCGGGAATTTAATTTCTGGCGCATTTCCGAAGACCTTTTCGAAAAATATTCAAAATTGCCCGAGAAATCAGGGTAAATATGGAAATTTAATGAGATTCAATACAAAACATTAGAATTTGTAGCAAAAATATGGAAACCCTTAAAACTAGAAGCAATTGCCACATATTTGGTATCTCCGTGCCGGGAATTTAATTTCTAGCGCATTTCCGAAGACTTTTTCGAAAAATATACAAAATTGCCCGAGCAATCAGGGAAAATATGGAAATTTAATGAGATTCTGCATATGGAAATTTAATGAGAATTTGTAGCAAAAATATGAAAACCCTTAAAACTGAAAGCAATTCCCACATATTTGGTATCTCCGTGTCGGGAATTTAATTTCTAGCGCATTTCCGAAGACCTTTTCGAAAAATATTCAAAATTGCCGGAGAAATCAGGGAAAATATGGATATTTAATGAGATTCAATACAAAATATCAGAATTTGTAGCAAAATTATGAAAACCATTAAAACTGAAAGCAATTCCCACATATTTGGTATCTTCATGCCGGGAATTTAATTTCTAGCGCATTTCCGAAGACCTTTTCGAAAAATATTCAAAATTGCCCGAGAAATCAGGGAAAATATGGATATTTAATGAGATTCAATACAAAACATCAGAATTTGTAGCAAAAATATGAAAACCCTTAAAACTGGAAGCAATTCCCACATATTTGTTATCTCCGTGCCGGGAATTCAATTTCTAGCGCATTTCCGAAGACCTTTTCGAAAAATATTCAAAATTGCCCGAGAAAGCAGGCAAAATAAGGAAATTTAATGAGATTCAATACAAAACATTAGAATTTGTAGCAAAAATATGAAAATCCTTAAAACTGAAAGCAATCCCCACATATTTGGTATCTTCGTCCCGGGAATTTAATTTCTAGCGTATTCCGAAGACCTTTTCGAAAAATATTCAAAATTGCCCGAGAAATCAGGGAAAATATGGAAATTTAATGAGATTCAATACAAAACATCAGAATTTCTAACAAAAATATGAAAATCCTTAAAACTAGAAGCAATTCCCACATATTTGGTATCTCCGTGTCGGGAATTTAATTTCTAGCGTATTTCCGAAGACCTTTTCGAAAAATCTTCAAAATTGCCCGATAAATCAGGGAAAATATGGAAATTTAATGAGATTCAATACAAAACATCAGAATTTCTAGCAAAAATATGAAAATCCTTAAAACTAGAAGCAATTCCCACATATTTGGTATCTTCGTGTCGGGAATTTAATTTCTAGCGCATTTCCGGAGACCTTTTCGAAAAATATTCAAAATTGCCCGAGAAATCAGGGAAAATATGAAATTTAATGAGATTCAATACAAAACATCAGAATTTGTAGCAAAAATATGAAAACCCTTAAAACTAAAAGCAATTCCCACATTTTTGGTATCTCCATGCCGGGAATTTAATTTCTAGCGCATTTCCGAAGACCTTTTCGTAAAATATACAAAATTGCTCGAGAAATCAAGGAAAATATGGAAATTTAATGAGATTCAATACAAAACATCAGAATTTGTATCAAAAATATGAAAACCATTAAAACTAGAAGCAATTCCCACATATTTGGTATCTGCGTGTCGGGAATTTAATTTCTAGCGCATTTCCGAAAACCTTTTCGAAAAATATTCAAAATTGCCCGAGAAATCAGGGAAAATATGGATATTTAATGAGGTTCAATACAAAACATCAGAATTTGTAGCAAAATTATGAAAACCATTAAAACTGGAAGCAATTTCCACATATTTGGTATCTCTTAGTCGGGAATTTAATTTCTAGCGCATTTCCGAAGACCTTTTCGAAAAATATTCAAAATTGCCCGAGAAATCAGGAAAAATATGGAAATTTAATGAGATTCAATACAAAACATCAGAATTTATAGCAAAATTATGAAAACCCTTAAAACTGAAAGCAACCCCGACATATTTCGTATCTCCGTGTAGGGTATTTAATTTCTAGCGCATTTCCGAAGACCTTTTCGAAAAATATTCAAAATTGCCCGAGGAATCAGGGAAAATATGGATATTTAATGACATTCACTACAAAACATCAGAATTTGTAGCAAAAATATGAAAACCCTTAAAACTAGAAGCAATTCTCACATATTTGCTATCTCTGTGCTGGGAATTTAATTTCTTGCGCATTTGCGAAGAGCTTTTCGAAAAATATTCAAAATTGCCCGAGAAATCAGGGAAAATATGGAAATTTAATGAGATTCAATACAAAGCATCAGAATTTGTAGCAAAAATATGAAAATCCTCAAAAGTAGAAGCAATTCCAACATATTTGGTATCTCCGTGCCGGGAATTTAATTTCTAGCGCATTTCCGAAGACCTTTTCGAAAAATATTCAAAATTGCACGCGAAATCAGGGAATATATGGATATTTAATGATATCCAATACAAAACATAAGAATTTGTAGCAAAAATATGAAAACCCTTAAAACTAGAAGCAATTCCCACATATTTCGTATCTCCGTTCCGGGAATTTAATTTCTAGCGCTTTTCCGAAGACCTTTTCGAAAAATATTCAAAATTGTCCGAGAAATCAGGGAAAATATGGAAATTTAATGAGAGTCAATACAAAACATCAGAATTAGTAGCAAAAATATGAAAACACTTAAAACTAGAAGCAATTCCCACATATTTGGTATCTCCGTGCCGGGAATTTAATTTCTACCGCATTTCCGAAGACCTTTCGAAAAATATTCATAATTGCCCGAGAAATCAGGGAATATATGGAAATTTAATAAGATTCAATACAAAACATCAGAATTTGTAGCAAAAATATGAAAACCCTTAAAACTAGAAGCAGTTACTACATATTTGGTATCTCCGTGTCGGGAATTTAATTTCTAGCGCATTTCCGACGACCTTTTCGAAAAATATTCAAAATTGCCCGAGACATCAGGGAAAATACGGAAATTTAATGAGATTCAATACAAAACATCAGAATTTGTAGCAAAAATATGAAAACCTTTAAAACTAGAAGCAATTCCCACATATTTGGTATCTCCGTGCCGGGAATTTAATTTCTAGCCCATTTCCGAAGACCTTTTCGAAAAATATTCAAAATTGGCCGAGAAATCAGGCAATATATGGAAATTTAATAAGATTCAATACAAAACATCAGAATTTGTAGCAAAAATATGAAAACCCTTAAAACTAGAAGCAATTACTACATATTTGGTATCTCCGTGCCGGGAATTTAATTTCTAGCGCATTTCCGACGACCTTTTCGAAAAATATTCAAAATTGCCCGAGACATCAGGGAAAATACGGTAATTTAATGAGATTCAATACAAAACATCAGAATTTGTAGCAAAAATATGAAAACCCTTAAAACTAGAAGCAATTCCCACATATTTGGTATCTCCGTGCCAGGAATTTAATTTCTAGTGCATTTCCGAAGACCTTTTCGAAAAATATTCAAAATTGCCCGAGAAATCAGGGAAAATATGGAAATTTAATGAGATTCAATACAAAACATCAGAATTTGTAGCAAAAATATGAAAACCCTTAAAACTAGAAGCAATTCCCACATATTTGGTATCTCCGTGCCGGGAATTTAATTTCTAGCGCATTTCCGAAGACCTTTTCGAAAAATATTCAAAATTGCCCGAGAAATCAGGGAAAATATGGAAATTTAATAAGATTCAATACAAAACATCAGAATTTGTAGCAAAAATATGAAAACCCTTAAAACTAGAAGCAATTACTACATATTTGGTATCTCCATGCCAGGAATTTAATTTCTAGCGCATTTCCGAAGACCTTTTCGAAAAATATTCAAAATTGCCCGAGAAATCAGGAAAAA
Organism: Empis livida; assembly: GCA_963932195.1. Taxonomy (NCBI): domain Eukaryota; kingdom Metazoa; phylum Arthropoda; class Insecta; order Diptera; family Empididae; genus Empis; species Empis livida. The sequence continues at coordinate 23,724,688 of OZ010645.1, read as the reverse complement.
TATGGAAATTTAATGAGATTCAATACAAAACATCAGAATTTGTAGCAAAAATATGAAAACCCTTAAAACTGAAAGCAATCCCGACATATTTCGTATCGCCGTGTAGGGAATGTAATTTCTAGCGCATTTTCGAAGACATTTTCGAAAAATATTCAAAATTGCCCGAGAAATCAGGGAAAATATGTATATTTAATGAGATTCAATACAAAACATCAGAATTTGTAGCAAAAATATGAAAACCCTTAAAACTAGAAGCAATTCCTACATATTTGGTATCTCCGTGCCGGGGATTTAATTTCTAGCGCATTTCCGAAGACCTTTTCGAAAAATATATAAATTGCCCGAGAAATCAGGGAAAATATGGAAATTTAATGAGATTCAATACAAAACATCAGAATTTGTAGCAAAAATATGAAAACCCTTAAAACTAGAAGCAATTTCCACATATTTGGTATCTCCGTGCCGGGAATGTAATTTCTAGCGCATTATCGAAGACATTTTCGAAAAATAATCAAAATTGCCCGAGAAATCAGGGAAAATATGGAAATTTAATGAGATTCAATACAAAACATCAGAATTTGTAGCAAAAATATGAAAACCCTTAAAACTAGAAGCAATTCCCACATATTTGGTATCTCCGTGTAGGGAATTTAATTTCTAGCGCATTTCCGAAGACCTTTTCGAAAAATATTCAAAATTGCCCGAGGAATCAGGGAAAATATGGATATTTAATGAGATTCACTACAAAACATCAGAATTTGTAGCAAAAATATGAAAACCCTTAAAACTAGAAGCAATTCTCACATATTTGCTATCTCTGTGCTGGGAATTTAATTTCTTGCGCATTTGCGAAGAGCTTTTCGAAAAATATTCAAAATTGCCCGAGAAATCAGGGAAAATATGGAAATTTAATGAGATTCAATACAAAGCATCAGAATTTGTAGCAAAAATATGAAAATCCTCAAAAGTAGAAGCAATTCCCACATATTTGGTATCTCCGTGCCGGGAATTTAATTTCTAGCGCATTTCCGAAGACCTTTTCGAAAAATATTCAAAATTGCACGCGAAATCAGGGAATATATGGATATTTAATGATATCCAATACAAAACATAAGAATTTGTAGCAAAAATATGAAAACCCTTAAAACTAGAAGCAATTCCCACATATTTCGTATCTCCGTTCCGGGAATTTAATTTCTAGCGCTTTTCCGAAGACCTTTTCGAAAAATATTCAAAATTGTCCGAGAAATCAGGGAAAATATGGAAATTTAATGAGAGTCAATACAAAACATCAGAATTAGTAGCAAAAATATGAAAACACTTAAAACTAGAAGCAATTCCCACATATTTGGTATCTCCGTGCCGGGAATTTAATTTCTACCGCATTTCCGAAGACCTTTCGAAAAATATTCATAATTGCCCGAGAAATCAGGGAATATATGGAAATTTAATAAGATTCAATACAAAACATCAGAATTTGTAGCAAAAATATGAAAACCCTTAAAACTAGAAGCAGTTACTACATATTTGGTATCTCCGTGTCGGGAATTTAATTTCTAGCGCATTTCCGACGACCTTTTCGAAAAATATTCAAAATTGCCCGAGACATCAGGGAAAATACGGAAATTTAATGAGATTCAATACAAAACATCAGAATTTGTAGCAAAAATATGAAAACCTTTAAAACTAGAAGCAATTCCCACATATTTGGTATCTCCGTGCCGGGAATTTAATTTCTAGCCCATTTCCGAAGACCTTTTCGAAAAATATTCAAAATTGGCCGAGAAATCAGGGAATATATGGAAATTTAATAAGATTCAATACAAAACATCAGAATTTGTAGCAAAAATATGAAAACCCTTAAAACTAGAAGCAATTACTACATATTTGGTATCTCCGTGCCGGGAATTTAATTTCTAGCGCATTTCCGACGACCTTTTCGAAAAATATTCAAAATTGCCCGAGACATCAGGGAAAATACGGTAATTTAATGAGATTCAATACAAAACATCAGAATTTGTAGCAAAAATATGAAAACCCTTAAAACTAGAAGCAATTCCCACATATTTGGTATCTCCGTGCCAGGAATTTAATTTCTAGCGCATTTCCGAAGACCTTTTCGAAAAATATTCAAAATTGCCCGAGAAATCAGGGAAAATATGGAAATTTAATGAGATTCAATACAAAACATCAGAATTTGTAGCAAAAATATGAAAACCCTTAAAACTAGAAGCAATTCCCACATATTTGGTATCTCCGTGCCGGGAATTTAATTTCTAGCGCATTTCCGAAGACCTTTTCGAAAAATATTCAAAATTGCCCGAGAAATCAGGGAAAATATGGAAATTTAATAAGATTCAATACAAAACATCAGAATTTGTAGCAAAAATATGAAAACCATTAAAACTAGAAGCAATTACTACATATTTGGTATCTCCATGCCAGGAATTTAATTTCTAGCGCATTTCCGAAGACCTTTTCGAAAAATATTCAAAATTGCCCGAGAAATCAGGAAAAATATGGAAATTTAATGAGATTCAATACAAAACATCAGAATTTGTAGCAAAAATATGAAAACCCTTAAAACTGAAAGCAATCCCGACATATTTCGTATCGCCGTGTAGGGAATGTAATTTCTAGCGCATTTTCGAAGACATTTTCGAAAAATATTCAAAATTGCCCGAGAAATCAGGGAAAATATGTATATTTAATGAGATTCAATACAAAACATCAGAATTTGTAGCAAAAATATGAAAACCCTTAAAACTAGAAGCAATTCCTACATATTTGGTATCTCCGTGCCGGGGATTTAATTTCTAGCGCATTTCCGAAGACCTTTTCGAAAAATATATAAATTGCCCGAGAAATCAGGGAAAATATGGAAATTTAATGAGATTCAATACAAAACATCAGAATTTGTAGCAAAAATATGAAAACCCTTAAAACTAGAAGCAATTTCCACATATTTGGTATCTCCGTGCCGGGAATGTAATTTCTAGCGCATTATCGAAGACATTTTCGAAAAATAATCAAAATTGCCCGAGAAATCAGGGAAAATATGGAAATTTAATGAGATTCAATACAAAACATCAGAATTTGTAGCAAAAATATGAAAACCCTTAAAACTAGAAGCAATTCCCACATATTTGGTATCTCCGTTTCGGGAATTTAATTTCTAGCGCATTTCCGAAGACCTTTTCGAAAAATATTCAAAATTGCCCGAGAAATCAGGGAAAATATGGAAATTTAATGAGATTCAATACAAAGCATCAGAATTTGTAGCAAAAATATGAAAACCCTCAAAACTAGAAGCAATTCCCACATATTTGGTATCTCCGTGCCGGGAATTTACTTTCTAGCGCATTTCCGAAGACCTTTTCGAAAAATATTCAAAATTGCCCGAGAAATCAGGAAAAATATGGAAATTTAATGTGATTCAATAAAAAACATCAGAATTTGTAGCAAAAATAAGAAAACCCTTAAAACTGAAAGCAATACCGACATATTTCGTATCGCCGTGTAGGGAATGTAATTTCTAGCGCATTTTCGAAGACATTTTCGAAAAATATTCAAAATTGCCCGAGAAATCAGGGAAAATATGTATATTTAATGAGATTCAATACAAAACATCAGAATTTGTAGCAAAAATATGAAAACCCTTAAAACTAGGAGCAATTCCCACATATTTGGTATCTCCGTGCGCGGAATTTAATTTCTAGCGCATTTCCGAAGACCTTTTCGAAAAATATATAAATTGCCCGAGAAATCAGGGAAAATATGGAAATTTAATGAGATTCAATACAAAATATCAGAATTTGTAGCAAAAATATGAAAACCCTTAAAACTAGAAGCAATTCCCACATATTTGGTATCTCCGTGCCGGGAATTTAATTTCTAGCGCATTTCCGAAGACCTTTTCGAAAAATATTCAAAATTGTCCGAGAAATCATGGAAAATATGGAAATTTAATGAAATTCAATACACAACATCAGAATTTGTAGCAAAAATATGAAAACCATTAAAACTAGAAGCAATTCCCACATATTTGGTATCTCCGTGTCGGGAATTTAATTTCTAGCGCATTTTCGAAGACATTTTCGAAAAATATTCAAAATTGCCCGAGAAATCAGGGAAAATATGGATATTTAATGAGATTCAATACAAAACATCAGAATTTGTAGCAAAAATATGAAAACCCTTTAAACTAGAAGCAATTCCCACATATTTGGTATCTCCGTGCCGGGGATTTAATTTCTAGCGCATTTCCGAAGACCTTTTCGAAAAATATATAAATTGCCCGAGAAATCAGGGAAAATATGGAAATTTAATGAGATTCACTACAAAACATCAGAATTTGTAGCAAAAATATGAAAACTCTTAAAACTAGAAGCAATTTACACATATTTGGTATCTCCGTGCCGGGAATGTAATTTCTAGCGCATTTTCGAAGACATTTTCGAAAAATAATCAAAATTGCCCGAGAAATCAGGGAAAATATGGAAATTTAATGAGATTCAACACAAAACATCAGAATTTGTAGCAAAAATATGAAAACCCTTAAAGCTAGAAGCAATTCACACATATTTGGTATCTCCGTGCCGGGAATTTAATTTCTAGCGCATTTCCGTAGACCTTTTCGAAAAATATTCAAAATTGCCCGAGATATCAGGGAAAATATGGAAATTTAATGAGAATCAATACAAAACATCAGAATTTGTAGCAAAAATATGAAAACCATTAAAACTAGAAGCAATTCCCACATATTTGGTATCTCCGTGCCGGGAATTTAATTTCTACCGCATTTCCGAAGACCTTTCGAAAAATATTCAAAATTGCCCAAAAAATCAGGGATAATATGGATATTTAATGCGATTCAATACAAAACATCAGAATTTGTAGCAAAAATATGAAAACCCTTAAAACTAGAAGCAACTCCCACATATTTGGTGTCTTCGTGCCGGGAATTTAATTTCTAGCGCATTTCCGAAGACCTTTTCGAAAAATATTCAAAATTGCCCGAGAAATCAGGGAATATATGGTAATTTAATAAGATTCAATACAAAACATCAGAATTTGTAGCAAACATATGAAAACTCTTAAAACTAGAAGCAATTACTACATATTTGGTATCTCTGTCTCGGGAATTTAATTTCTAGCGCATTTCCGACGACCTTTTCGAAAAATATTCAAAATTGACCGAGACATCAGGGAAAATACGGAAATTTAATGAGATTCAATACAAAACATCAGAATTTGTAGCAAAAATATGAAAACCCTTAAAACTAGAACACTAGAAGCAATTCCCACATATTTGGTATCTCCGTGTAGGAAATTTAATTTCTAGCGCATTTCCGAAGACATTTTCGAAAAATATTCAAAATTGCCTGAGAAATCAGGGAAAATATGGAAATTTAATGAGATTCAATACAAACCATCAGAACTTGTAGCAGAAATATGAAAACCATTAAAACTAGAAGCAATTCCCACATATATGTCCATGTCGGGAATTTAATTTCTAGCGCATTTCCGAAGACCTTTTCGAAAAATATTCAAAATTGCCCGAGAAATCAGGGAAAATATAGATATTTAATGAGACTCAATACAAAACATCAGAATTTGTAGCAAAAATATGAATACCCTTAAAACTGGAAGCAATTCCCACATATTTGGTATCTCCGTGCCGGGAATTTATTTTCTAGCGCATTTCCGAAGACCTTTTCGAAAAATATTCAAAATTGCCCGAGAAATCAGGGAAAATATAGATATTTAATGAGATTCAATACAAAACATCAGAATTTGTAGCAAAAATATGAAAACCATTAAAACTGGAAGCAATTCCCACATATTTGGTATGTCCATGTCGGGAATTTAATTTCTAGCACCTTTTCGAAAAACATTCAAAATTGCCCGAGAAATCAGGGAAAATATAGATATTTAATGAGATTCAATACAAAACATCAGAATTTGTAGCAGAAATATGAAAACCCTTAAAACTAGCAGCAATTTCCACATATTTGGTATCTCCATGCCGGGAATTTAATTTCTAGCGCATTTCCGAAGACCTTTTCCAAAAATATTCAAAATTGCCCGAGAAATCAGGGAAAATATAGATATTTAATGAGATTCAATACAAAACATCAGAATTTGTAGCAAAAATATGAAAACCATTAAAACTTTAAGCAATTCCCACATATTTGGTATGTCCATGTCGGGAATTTAATTTCTAGCGCATTTCCGAAGACCTTTTCGAAAAATATTCAAAATTGCCCGAGAAATCAGGGAAAATATAGATATTTAATGAGATTCAATACAAAACATCAGAATTTGTAGCAAAAATATGAAAACCCTTAAAACTGGAAGCAATTCCCACATATTTGGTATCTCCGTGCCGGGAATTTAATTTCTAGCGCATTTCCGTAAACCTTTTCGAAAAATATTCAAAATTGCCCGAGAAACCACAGAAAATATGGAAATTTAATGAGATTCAATACAAAACATCAGAATTTGTAGCAAAAATATGAAAACCATTAAAACTGGAAGATATTCCCACATATTTGGTATGTCCATGTCGGGAATTTAATTTCTAGCGCATTTCCGAAGACCTTTTCGAAAAATATTCAAAATTGCCTGAGAAATCAGAGAAAATATAGATATTTAATGAGATTCAATACAAAACATCAGAATTTGTAGCAGAAATATGAAAACCTTTAAAACTAGCAGCAATTTCCACATATTTGGTATCTCCGTGCCGGGAATTTAATTTCTAGCGCATTTCCGAAGACCTTTTCCAAAAATATTCAAAATTGCCCGAGAAATCAGGGAAAATATAGATATTTAATGAGATTCAATACAAAACATCAGAATTTGTAGCAAAAATATGAAAACCATTAAATCTGGAAGCAATTCCCACATATTTGGTATGTCCATGTCGGGAATTTAATTTCTAGCGCATTTCCGAAGACCTTTTCGAAAAATATTCAAAATTGCCCGAGAAATCAGGGAAAATATAGATATTTAATGAGATTCAATACAAAACATCAGAATTTGTAGCAAAAATATGAATACCCTTAAAACTGGAAGCAATTCCCACATATTTGGTATCTCCGTGCCGGGAATTTAATTTCTAGCGCATTTCCGAAGACCTTTTCCAAAAATATTCAAAATTGCCCGAGAAATCAGGGAAAATATAGATATTTAATGAGATTCAATACAAAACATCAGAATTTGTAGCAAAAATATGAAAACCATTAAAACTGGAAGCAATTCCCACATATTTGGTATGTCCATGTCGGGAATTTAATTTCTAGCGCATTTCCGAAGACCTTTTCGAAAAATATTCAAAATTGCCCGAGAAATCAGGGAAAATATAGATATTTAATGAGATTCAATACAAAACATCAGAATTTGTAGCAGAAATATGAAAACCCTTAAAACTAGCAGCAATTTCCACATATTTGGTATCTCCGTGTAGGGAATTTAATTTCTAGCGCATTTCCGAAGACCTTTTCGAAAAATATTCAAAATTGCCCGAGAAATCAGGGAAAATATGGAAATTTAATGAGATTCAATACAAACCATCAGAATTTGTAGCAGAAATATGAAAACCATTAAAACTAGAAGCAATTCCCACATATTTGGTATCTCCGAAGCAATTCGAACATATTTGGTATATATATTTGGAAGACCTTTTTGAAAAATATTCAAAATTGCCCGAGAAATCAGGGAAAATATTGAAATTTAATGAGATTCAATACAAAACATCAGAATTTGTAGCTAAAATATGAAAACCCTTAAAACTAGAAGCAATTCCCACATATTTGGTATCTGCGTGCCGGGAATTTAATTTCTAGCGCATTTCCGAAGACCTTTTCGAAAAATATTCGAAATTGCCCGAGAAATCAGGGAAAATATGGAAATTTAATGAGATTCTATACAAAACATCAGAATTTGTTGCAGAAATATGAAAACCCTTAAAACTAGAAGAAATTCCCACATATTTGGTATCTCCGTGCCGGAAATTTAATTTCTATCGCATTTCCGAAGACTTTTTCAAAAAATATTCAAAATTGCCCGAGAAATCAGGGAAAATATGGAAATTTAATGAGATTCAATACAAAACATCAGAATTTGTAGCAAAAATATGAATACCCTTAAAACTGGAAGCAATGCCCACATATTTGGTATCTCCGTGCCGGGAATTTAATTTCTTGCCCGGGAAACCAGGGAAAATATGGAAATTTAATGAGATTCAATACAAAACATCAGAATTTGTAGCAAAAATATGAAAACTCTTAAAACTGAAATCAATTCCCACATATTTGGTATCTCCGTGTCGGGAATTTAATTTCTAGCGCATTTCCGAAGACCTTTTCGAAAAATATTCGAAATAGCCCGAGAAATCAGGGAAAATATGGAAAATTAATCAGATTCAATACAAAACATCAGAATTTGTAGCAAAAATATGAAAACCATTAAAACTGGAAGCTATTCCCACATATTTGGTATCTCCGTGTCGGGAATTTAATTTCTAGCGCATTTCCGAAGACCTTTTCGAAAAATATTCAAAATTGCCCGAGAAATCAGGGAAAATATGGAAATTTAATGAGATTCAATACAAAACATCAGAATTTGTAGCAAAAATATGAAAACCCTTAAAACTGAAAGCAATCCCCACATATTTCGTATCTTCGTGCGGGAGTTTAATTTCTAGCGCATTTCCGAAGACCTTTTCGAAAAATATTCAAAATTGCCCGAGAAATCAGGGAAAATATGGATATTTAATGAGATTCAATACAAAACATCAGAATTTGCAACAAAAATATGAAAACCATTAAAACTAGTAGCAATTCCCACATATTTCGTATCTCCGTGTTGGGAATTTAATTTCTAGCACATTTCCGAAGACCTTTTCGAAAAATATTCAAAATTGCCCGCGAAATCAGGGAAAATATTGAAATTTAATGAGATTCAAAACAAAACATCAGAATTTGTAACTAAAATATGAAAACCCTTAAAACTAGAAGCAATTCCCACATATTTGGTATCTCCGTGCCGGAAATTTAATTTCTAGCGCATTTCCGAAGACCTTTTCGAAAAATATTCGAAATTGCCCGAGAAATCAGGGAAGATATGGAAATGTAATGAGATTCAATACAAAACATCAGAATTTGTAGCAAAAATATGAAAACCGAAGACCTTTTCGAAAAATATTCAAAATTGCCCGAGAAACCAGGGAAAATATGGAAATTTAATGAGGTCCAATACAAAACATCAGAATTTGTACCAAAAATATAAAAACCATTAAAACTAGAAGCAATGCCCACATATTTGGTATCTCCGTGTCGAGAATTTAATTTCTAGCACATTTCCGAAAACCTTTTCGAAAAATATTCGAAATAGCCCGAGAAAGCAGGGAAAATATGGAAATTTAATGAGATCCAATACAAAACATCAGAATTTGTAGCACAAATATGAAAACCATTAAAACTGGAAGTAATTCCCACATATTTGGTATCTCCGTGTCGGTAATTTAATTTCTAGCGCATTTCCGAAGACCTTTTCGAAAAATATTCAAAATTGCCCGAGAAATCAGGGAAAATATGTATATTTAATGAGATTCAATACAAAACATCAGAATTTGTAGCAAAAATATGAAAACCATTAAAACTAGAAGCAATTCCCACATATTTGGTATCTCCGTGTCGGGAATTTAATTTCTAGCACATTTCCGAAGACCTTTTCGAAAAATATTCAAAATTGCCCGAGGAATCAGGGAAAATATGGAAATTTAATGAGATTCAATTCAACAAAACATCAGAATTTATAGCAAAAATATGAAAACCCTTAAAACTAGAACCAATTCCCACATATTTGGTATCTCCGTGCCGGGAATTTAATTTCTAGTGCATTTTCGAAGACCTTTTCGAAAAATATTCAAAATTGCCCGAGAAATCAGGGAAAATATGTATATTTAATGAGATTCAATACAAAACATCAGAATTTGTAGCAAAAATATGAAAACCATTAAAACTAGAAGCAATTCCCACATATTTGGTATCTCCGTGTCGGGAATTTAATTTCTAGCACATTTCCGAAGACCTTTTCGAAAAATATTCAAAATTGCCCGAGAAATCAGGGAAAATATGGAAATTTAATGAGATTCAATACAAAACATCAGAATTTGTAGCAAAAATATGAAAACCCTTAAAACTAGAAGCAATTCCCACATATTTGTTATCTCCGTGCCGGGAATTTAATTTCTAACGCATTTCCGAAGACCTTTTCGAAAAATATTTGAAATTGCCCGAGAAATCAGGGAAAATATGGAAATTTAATGAGATTCAATACAAAACATCAGAATTTGTAGCAAAAATATGAAAACCGAAGACCTTTTCGAAAAATATTCAAAATTGCCCGAGAAACCAGGGAAAATATGGAAATTTAATGAGGTTCAATACAAAACATCAGAATTTGTAGCAAAAATATGAAAACCATTAAAACTACAAGCAGTGCCCACATATTTGGTACCTCCGTGTCGGGAATTTAATTTCTAGCAGATTTCCAAATACCTTTTCGAAAAATATTCGAAATAGCCCGAGAAATCAGGGAAAATATGTATATTTAATGAGATTCAATACAAAACATCAGAATTTGTGTCAAAAATATGAAAACCATTAAAACTAGAAGCAATTCCCACATATTTGGTATCTCCGTGTCGGGAAATTAACTTCTAGCACATTTCCGAAGACCTTTTCGAAAAATATTCAAAATTGCCCGAGAAATAAGGGAAAATATGGAAATTTAATGAGTTTCAATACAAAACATCAGAATTTGTAGGAAAAATATGAAAACCCTTAAAACTAGAAGCAATTCCCACATATTTGGCATCTCCGTGCCGGGAATTTAATTTCTAGCGCATTTCCGAAGACCTTTTCGAAAAATATTCAAAATTGCCCGAGAAAATCAGGGAAAATATGGAAATTTAAATGAGATTCAATACAAAACATCAGAATTTGTAGCAAAAATATGAAAACCCTTAAAACTAGAAGCAATTCCCACATATTTGTTATCTCCGTGCCGGGAATTTAATTTCTAACGCATTTCCGAAGACCTTTTCGAAAAATATTCAAAATTGCCCGAGAAATCGGGAAAATATGGAAATTTAATGAGATTCAATACAAAACATCAGGATTTGTAGCAAAAATATGAAAACCCTTAAAACTAGAAGCAATTCCCACATATTTCGTATCTCCGTGCCGGGTATTTAATTTCTAGCGCATTCCCGAACACCTTTTCGAAAAATATTCAATATTGCCCCAGAAATCAGGGATAATATGGATATTTAATGAGATTCAATACAAAACATCAGAATTTGTAGCAAAAATAAGAAAACCCTTAAAACTGAAAGCAATCCCCACATATTTCGTATCTCCGTGTTGGGAATTTAATTTCTAGCACATTTCCGAAGACCTTTTCGAAAAATATTCAAAATTGCCCGCGAAATCAGGGAAAATATTGAAATGTAATGAGATTCAATACAAAACATCAGAATTTGTAGCAAAAAAAAAATACCTTTTCGAAAAATATTCAAAATTGCCCGAGAAACCAGGGAAAATATGGAAATTTAATGAGGTCCAATACAAAACATCAGAATTTGTACCAAAAATATAAAAACCATTAAAACTAGAAGCAATGCCCACATATTTGGTATCTCCGTGTCGGGAATTTAATTTCTAGCACATTTCCAAAGACATTTTCGAAAAATATTCGAAATAGCCCGAGAAAGCAGGGAAAATATGGAAATTTAATGAGATCCAATACAAAACATCAGAATTTGTAGCAAAAATATGAAAACCATTAAAACTGGAAGCAATTCCCGCATATTTGGTATCTCCGTGTCGGGAATTTAATTTCTAGCGCATTTCCGAAGACCTTTTCGAAAAATATTCAAAATTGCCCGAGAAATCAGGGAAAATATGTATATTTAATGAGATTCAATACAAAACATCAGAATTTGTAGCAAAAATATGAAAACCATTAAAACTAGAAGCAATTCCCACATATTTGGTATCTCCGTGTCGGGAATTTAATATCTAGCACATTTCCGAAGACCTTTTCGAAAATATTCGAAATTGCCCGAGAAATCAGGGAAAATATGGAATTTAATGAGATTCAATTCAACAAAACATCAGAATTTATAGCAAAAAATATGAAAGCCCTTAAAACTAGAAGTAATTCCCACATATTTGGTATCTCCGTGTCGGGAATTTAATTTCTAGCATATTTCCGAAGACCTTTTCGAAAAATATTCAAAATTGCCCGAGAAATCAGGAAAATATGTATATTTAATGAGATTCAATACAAAAACATCAGAATTTGTAGCAAAAATATGAAAACCATTAAAACTAGAAGCAATTCCCACATATTTGGTATCTCCGTGTCGGGAATTTAATTTCTAGCACATTTCCGAAGACCTTTTCGAAAAATATTCGAAATAGCCCGAGAAAGCAGGGAAAATATGGAAATTTAATGAGATCCAATACAAAAACATCAGAATTTGTAGCAAAAATATGAAAAACCATTAAAACTAGAAGCAATTCCCACATATTTGGTATCTCCGTGTCGGGAATTTAATTCTAGCACATTTCCGAAGACCTTTTCGTAAAATATTCAAAATTGCCCGAGAAATCAGGGAAAATATGTTTATTTAAT